>VMDO01001219.1:0-98449 GCA_007922755.1 Pedetes capensis | reverse complement strand
TTTTGAGACAGGTTCTCATTAAGTTGTATAGGCTGCCTCCAGTCTCAAACTCATGATGCTCCTGCCTCAGCCTCCTGAATGTTGGGATTACAGGCATGGGTAACTGCGTTCATGATAAAAAATCACACTTTCCTCACTGAGAGGATTAAACGAAATCATGTGTATCATGAGCCTGGCATAAATTAAGCACACCATCATTGTTATCTATCATCATCATCATTATTGTTGTTATTATATTACTATAAGATTCTCAAGGAGTAGCTATTGAGACAGTTTATGAAAGTAGTTGTTTCCTTATTTCAGAGATTAGAAACAGCAGCTTTGTTCTGCTTTTACACTCCTGTGCTTACTACACGCTTTCCACACAGCTACAGGAAGCTGCAGTCACCTTGTAAACACAGCCACTGCTCTTTCAGATGATTGCCTTTAAGTGGCTTTCACATTCTGAAGATTATCATGCATAATGGATTATGCTTATGTCAGGATTAAATTTTTTCCCATTGATTGGTCTCTTTGCCTCTGTCAAGGGCTTTGTTGGACAGAGTGCTGTCTCTAAAGGAAGCTGTGTTTGCTTTCTCCATTTCTCAGCACAAAGTTTCTTTCAAGGTTAGTGTCTTTAAATCAACTAATGTGATTTTTATCATCAATTACAGCCAAGTTAAAATTCAACATTATATGCTAGACTTCCTGAGCTACACATGTGAGTCCCGGTCAGTCCAACACCTTCGGGCGGAATCTGAGAACTGGAAATTGGCATCCAGACAGAGGAAAGCAAGTAGACTTAAGTCTATTGAAAATTTTTCTGTTCCAGGGCAATGTGACCACAGTTTAATTTGAATACACAAGTAATCTTCCAAAGGGCAAGATATAAATATGCACATGCACATACACATATATGTTTTCTTTCACTTCGTATCAAGAATACTATTGCTCCAAAGTACATTAAAAATGATAAGATGATCTTATCTATATGAGCATCTCTAAGCCCATCTTTGTTGTCTGTTGTCATTATTAAAATGCATCGCACTAATCTTTATAGCTGTTCACACAATGACCTCCTGGGAGAGGGGCATGGACTCTTTCCGCTGGTCATGACACCTCTAGTCAGCCCAGTGGCCTTCTTGCCTGCTCAGAGAGCTGTGTGTTCCATTTCAGGTTGTCTCCTGTCTATCAGACAATCCAAGCCTCTGTTTGTGTCATGCTCTTTGTTAGAAGTAATCAGCCACAGGGGTAAAGGCGGTAAACAGTAGTTAATATACAAATTTGCAAGTAACTTGCCTCTTGGTGCTGAGGCTTCTTTGTTTGTTTGCAAGTTGTGGACAAACTGGGGTTTGTCTTAACCATAATTAGCAGGATAAATATAAAATTATGACATTAATTGTTAGCTGGCTTTTTGAACAATGGTAGTATGCCCCTGCTGTGTCTGAGATGCTGCTGCTCAATGGGGGTGCCTTCAAAAGTGAATTTTAAAATGCTTCGATACCCATTTTAATTAAAAGGCAAACACTGGAAGGAGTTTTTCACTCTGAAAATCATAGTTACCGGGCAACAAATCATTGATGCACATATTAAAACTTAGTGTTTTTATATCAGTTGACCTCATCTTAATGGGAAAAAAAAATAGAGAGAGAGAGAATCGTTCTTTTGTAATACTAATAATGAAGAGTAATAGTTATTAAGTCTTCTACCTAGTTACTGTACTAAGGACTTTCTGGCATTATTGCAGTGACTCATCCCAGGAGCCAGGCTAGATGGGGTTATTAATATCCATAAGGTGTGGAAGCTGAAGGCTTAGATAGGATTTTTTGTTGTGGTTGTTTTTATTTGTCTGTCTGTTTTCTATTTTGAGACAAAGTCCCTCTATATTGCCCAGGCTGGCCTTGAACTTGCAATCCTTCTGGTTCAGCCTCCTGAGTAGCTGTGATTGCTGGCTTGCACCACCTAGGTTTTCTTAACATGGGGTTTTCTGGTTCTCCTCTCATTGTGGTGTCCTGTAATCTCTTATCTGCAACTCACATTTCCCTTTTGGTCTGGTTCTCTCTTCTGTGACAAGTCTACCATTTAGCTGCTTTCCAAGAATTCCTCACCAAGCTGCTGGGGATGACCTAAACCATACATCTAGCTCTGACTTGTCTCCCTTATTGAAGTCCATAGCAGATTCTCCTATCTGCTACCACGTAAAGCCCAGATGTGTCAGCCTGATTCTGAAGGTTCTCCAATCTGGCTCATCTACTTTCCAACTTTTAGTTCTTATTTTACCCTTGAATTATTCAATTCAGTTCCCATTATTTAGTGCCAATTGAGAAAGGGTGAAATGTGATGAGAAAGAGAGAGGGTGACATTTTTAAAGTCCCGGGTACTCAGGATGAGGTAGGCTAGATAGGCATAAGGGAAAAAAAGGGCAAATGTACAGTGGCTAGAGGCTAATGCTATCACAGAACTGTATTATAGCAGGACATCATGAGACACTCAAACAGTTTAGGCACGAGACCACCCCAAACTGACTGGGACCAACATGGCCAACCTAGATAGATGGCTGCTAACTGTCCTGTGCTTCACTATATGTTATTGTTGTTAGGGGCCGTCCAGTCGGTATCCAACTCATAGCAACCCTGAGTACAACAGGCGAAACACTATTGTCAGTGCTTCTCTGCAGTTCACAGGGTTTTCAATGGCAGATTGATTTTTGGGAGTGGGTTGCCAGGTCCTTCTCCCAAGCCTACAGCACCTGGTGTTCCCAGGTGGTCTCCCATCCAAGTACTAACCAGGCCCGACCCTGCTTAGCTTTCGAGATCTGATGGGATTGGATGCCATAGGGCTACGGCTTCACTATACAGGCATCTCC
Organism: Pedetes capensis; assembly: GCA_007922755.1. NCBI lineage: Eukaryota > Metazoa > Chordata > Mammalia > Rodentia > Pedetidae > Pedetes > Pedetes capensis. The sequence goes on along the minus strand of VMDO01001219.1, from coordinate 95,604 downwards.
ATATCATTAGCCTTGCAAAACTGCCTGCCCCAATCATGCAGGTAACACCATGACACATCAGGAAAACTGCATATAACAACAAAAGAAGAGAATAAACTCTATTCCAGGAAAATCCTGACCCATTCCTAAAATACTCTGGCTTCTCCAACACACACCTTAATTTATGAATAATCTTCCCTTTGCCAGGCACTATAGCGCATACCTGTGATCCCAGAGCCCCTGGAGGCTGAAGAAAGGAGAATCACAAGTTTCAGGCCAGAGGCAACCCGTGCAACTTAATGACACCTTGTCTCAAAATAAAAAATAAAAAAGAGGTTTCAGATGCTACTCAGTGATAGAGCGCTTGCCTAGCATGGTGAGGCTCTATGTTCAACTCCCTAGTACTGAAAAAAAAAAAAAAAAAAAAAACCCTCCCCTCTATTAAAATTTGTCCATAAAATGAGCTATCCAAAATCTGAATGATGTAACTCATTCTTGAGAGGCCTACACCACCGCTTGCCTTGGGTTTGTTGTTGTTAGGTGCCCTCCAGTCGTGTCTGACTCATAGTGACTCTCATAGGGTTTTCAATGACTGATTGTTTCGGGATTGTCTTGGGAGTGGGTTGCCATGTACTATTTTTTTTCTTAGTAAACCCTGCACTTTTCTTTACTTAAACTCCTCCTGTACTTAAAAAAATCCCAGCTTTGCTTCATATTGACTTGTCATTTGTTTCTGCTGCACAAGTCAAGTTCCCAGCTTCACCTGAGAGGAGTTCTCTGGAAAGAACTAATCAGGTTGCTACAGTCAGCAGCTTCAGGCCATGTCTCCTGGTGCTGCTGACAGGGAGGCTGAGGCAGGAGGATCCCTTGAGCCCAGCAGTTCAAGGTCAGCCTGAGCAACATAGAGAGACTGCCCCACTCCCAACTCCTCTATGCACTCCCACCCAACTCAAGAGAAAGAAAGAAAGAAAGAAAGAAGGAAAGAAAGAAAGAAAGAGAGGGAGGGAAAGAAAGAAGGAAAAGGAAAGAAAAGAGAATGTATTCCTGATGGAGGTGTAAGTCAATGGTAGAGGGCTTGCCTAGTATGTGTGAGGCTCCAGGTTCCAGCCCCAGCACTGCCAAAAAGGAGGAGGAGAAGAGGAGGAAAAGAAAAAATAAATAAATAAAAGAAAGAGGAAAAAAAGAAAAAGAAAAAGAAAAAACACTTACTCTCAAAAAGGTTTTGGTGAAATTTTAAAGGGAGCAAAGGTCAACTGCTAAACTCAATTTCCCTGAAGGTAGAAAAATAGGAATGGGAAACCAGTGCCTCTCCCTTCTGGTGACTTAGCCGAGCACCTTGTATAGAGCATAATACTCTAAGAACCTTTGGCAATGGGTTTCTTCCATCCTACCCCTTGTATCCCTAGAAGCTCTTTCTTTCCTTCCAAGTCTTACTCTGCTGCGTGGGCTGGAAGGCCCCCCCCCCCCCTGCACAGATGCAGGCTGCTCCCACTCCAGCCCTCCTTTGACAACTGCGATATGGTATCACACTGTGCTCTAATGAGGTATTTGCCTGACTGTCTCCCATTAGACATGAACACTTTGAGGTTAAAAACAGGACATTTTCGCGCTAGGCGTGGTGGCGCACACGTGTAATCCCAGTGACTCTGGAGATGGAGGCAGAAGGATCGCAAGTTCAAGACGAGAAGCAGGCTGTGTTATTTGGCCAGACCCTGTCTCAAAAAGTAAAAAAAAAAAAAAAAAAAAAATAGGGTGAAGGTGCAGCTCAATGGTACAGCACTTGCAGAACATGCAAGTGCAAATCCCTGGGTTCAAACCTCAGTACCGCAAAAAAATAAATTAATTAAAAATAAATTAAAAAATAGAAAGAAAGGAAGGAAGGAAGGAAGGAAGGAAGAAAGCCAGACAGAGAAAAGGAAAGACCATTTTCCCCTTTGTGTCTCTGCCTAGCAGAGGGCTTGGCAGCTACATAGCACACAGGAATTGCTGTTCTTTGAAAGCAGCCAGTGTCAGACTTGCTAACAAAGTTAGAATGAACCTTCAGAGAAGGAATTAACAATTCAAAGCGAAGGCCAATGAAAAAGAACCTGGGGAGTAGCTGAGTAAAGCTGCTCCTGGGATAGGAATAGCAGTAGTGGCTAGATCAAGGTTTAGCATAATGACTTTCTAACTGCTCCACTTCAGGATTTTCTGAAATAAAACACTCTGGGCACTGTCCTGAAGGCCCACTCCTTGGTAGTGCCAGGGATCAAACCCAGGGTCTCAAGCATGCTATACCAGCACTCCACCACCAAGTCACACTCTGCCATTGGGCAGAGATTGTTTAGAAGAGGAAAAGTGGTATTTAGTCTTTTCTTTTAGGAGCAATGAAATAACGGTGCTGCTGGTAGGCAAATGTGCCAGTGCAGCCACAGGAACTATTACAAGTCTTTGGGAGCTTGACCTCAACGGATGTTCAAATATATCCACACCATTGTCCCAAGAGCTGTGAGATCTCTTTCTAACATTGTCTGCAGCTCCATGATGCAGTAAAGGTGGGAGCAGGGGAAGGAATATGGGAGGAAGCAAAGCATCCTTGGGTTTTTAATAGGCCTCCAACCTCCCCATCTGTCATGGTTTGAATATAAAATGTGCCCCAAAGGTCACATGCTTTAATGTTTGGTCCCCAGCTGATGACACTGTCTTTGGAGCCTATGGAAACTTTGGGAGGTGGAATCCAGTTTTGTAGAAATGGCTCCCTGAAGGCTGGCCATTGGAGGTTTTTATCCTGGACCTGAGGCCCCATTCCCTCTCTGCCTCCTGCCCCATCTTGCCATGAGTTTTCTGCCACAGGCCCTACCACAAGTAGCCACCATACCTGCCCCACGGCCATTGTGGACTGATCCTCTAACTGTGAGCTTCCAACAAAACTTTCTTCCATAAATGTGTTTCAGTTGGTTTTTCTGCAACAGTGACAACAGCTGACTAATACACTGTCCATCCTTCCTAAGGCCCTGTCCCGTCAGTCAAAGAAGATTGCCACAGCATCTAATTACTTTCCATTAATACTCCAAGGATAGCAGGCTGCCCCAAAACAGTAAGATTAAATCTTCTCTCAGCACTAAGATGCTGTGTTCTCCGTCTTTCTACTTCCCCTCCAGTTCTTTTTAGAGCCTTTACACAGGGCACAGGGCACAGTGGAGTAGGGACTGAGGAGGGGAGTGAGAAGGAGCAGACGTCTATCCATTCAGTTTCTGCAGTCTCCAGTGATTACAGTCTGAATTATCTGTCATTCTTCTGTCCCATCCTCATCTTCTTCATCAAGAATAGCTCCTCCCCCCTTTTTTTCTTGCATTCTTGGGGGTTGGGAGCTGGGATTTAGCTCAGTTGGTAGTGCCACACTGCATTCTTTGAGGACCCAAGTTTGATATCCAGCACCACAAAACCGGGAGAAGGGCATGGCAATCCACTCCCAAAGCAATCCTGAAGCAATCAGCCATTGAAAACCCTACAAGGGTTGCTATGAGTCAGACCTGACTCAATGGCACCTAACACCACCACCACTTTGGAGGTTGAGCCCAGGGCCTTACACATGTACTTTGCAAGGGGTGCACTCCCAATCCACTTTTTATTTTTTACTTTGAGTGAAGATCTAAATTGCACAGGCTACCTCTGGCCTCGAACTGTCCATCCTTCTGCCTCTGCCTCCCGAGTTGCTGGGATTACAGGTGTGCGTCGCTGGGCCCAGGTCAGATCCACTTTTATTACTTTATTTTTTTGATGCTCCACATACAAATTTATTTTTAAAAAGAGAGTTATTCCACTTTAGAGAGAGAGAGACAGAGTAAGAGTGAGAGGGAGAAACAATGGTTTTATTGTTAGTATGAATCAGGCAATTAAGTAGTTAAGAGCAAGAATTCTAAGCCAGATAGTCAAGGCTAGATCCTCCTTGATTGGCCACTTATTTGTCACATGACCTCAAACAAGGCTTGTCACATGATCTTGAGCAAATTCCTTTTTTTTTTTTTTTGCATTGTTGAGGATTGGACCCAAAGCCTGCTAAGCCACACTTCTTCACTGAGCTACACTCCCAGCCCTAGTTCGTTTTTACTCCCCATTACTTGGTAATTTACTGGCAAAATGAGGTGAATGATCATACCTACCTCAGGGTTGTAGACTGTTGAAGGACACAGCACATGCTGCGTTTTCGATTTCACTTTCACTCCAATGTAGGAAGGATCTTTGCCGTTGTGTTCATTTCTGTATCCTAAGCACTTAAAAGAATCCCTGGCTGTAAATTCTTGTTGAATCTATTGAATGAATCCACTCAAAGTAACATCACGTCTGCCCGGCCTCCTCTCCTGGCTCCTACCAGTAGGTCCCTGGTCCTCTGGTGTCCTGCAGCCTTTAAAGACAGTGCATCAATAGAGAGATGGCCTAGGAGAAGGGCATTGCAAGGACAACAATGAGACAAGTTCTAGGACCAGCTCTGTCCCTACTCAGTTTCCCCTCACTATAAAATGTGAGAGTTGGCACCAGAATCTGCAAATATATGGCTCAGCCAAGTGTGGTCAAGACATCTGACTAGAGCCCAGTGTGGTGGCTCACACTCATATAATCCCAGCACTCAGGGGGCTGAGGCAGGAGGATCACAAATTCAAGGCTAGCCTGTGTTACAAAAAAATATAAACAAACAAACCTAACTACAAACTAGTGAATCTAGATGGAAGGCCTGTATGGTAAGGATCGATAAGCTCACAGAGTCATGCTCCTGGGAAATAATTGTTCAACCATAAAAGGGCCCCAAAGAGCTATCAAAAGTTATTCTAAAACCTGTAATTGTACTCTCCATTACAATATGCTGCTTCTCTGTCACAACTGATTAAAAACATTTATTATTATAATTGCATTATTGTTATAATTGCCACTGGAAGTTCCATGAAGGAAAGGGGTATCAACCTGAAGACTTAAGTGCTCTTTCAAAGAGAGCCCTCCCTGGTTCTCTGAGAACCTGCAAGACCTACCCACCGATTCCATCTGGCCCACAGTGGGGCTGCTGGCACAGGCCACCCCCACGCGGGCGAGAAGCACTGTCAGTTCAGTTGAAATGACATGCATAAGCACTCACATTAGATTGTTTCGTCCCCATCAAGAAACTTCCTCATCTTGCTTCTTCAAGGCTGCCCTCAACCTTGTCCCAAACCCCTGACAATCATCAACGTGTTCTATTATCTACAATTTTGTCCTTTCGAGAAGGTCATAGAAATGGATTTATGAGACAGTAGTGCTCTCAGGGTCCTGGGCTGCCACTCTCAGGTACAGTGACCTGCTATAGCCCACCCAGGCTAGCTATGGCACCGGAGGCAGCAGCGGCGGCAGGCCCCGAGGTCAAGAGGTTGTCCCTAGAGCTCAGAGCTAGAGGACTCCAATACCTTAGGGCCTATCTTCCTACCACAGCTCCATACACAGCTTCACCAGCACTGAGGACAAGGGTGACCAGCAAGAGAAGAGGCAGAACTGACCCCCCCCCCAGCTGATGGGCAGTGCAGTGATCATCTTCAGGCCAGGCAGTTGCAGGATTTTTGGAAGCCCCTGAACACCCTGTTCAGTACCCCAGCGGCTGCTCTTTGAGGTGAGCAGCGCCGATGCTGTCAAGGACCCTCCCTCCAACTCTACCCCTTGCCCTGGTGGGCCTTGGGTCCCCAGCTCACCAGCCAACCCAGATCTCTTACCGCTACTCAGATTTTGAGCATCTGTACTGAAACTCACAAGGGTAGTTCTGGGGTCCCATAGCTGCCATCTCTTCCTTCTGTAAGTGCCCGCGATGGAATCTTACCGCAGAGATCATTGCCTGCCGTAGCTGAGCCTTTGAGCAGTTCAGGGACCACCTGCAGCAGTGGCTGAGCTACACCCTGCCCTGGACCTGCAGGATTTCGTGCTGGCCACAGGTGTGGCGGGCACAGAGGCTCACCTGCACGGGCCTCTCTCCTGAGGTGCCAGAACTCTGGGCCAATGCTTAGCAGCTACAGGCCCAGCTGGGTACCCCTTTGGTCCAGACCCCAGCTGCTGACCCTGGCTGGGTTGACCGTGTGCCAACAGGAGCTGGAGGGTGTCTGGGAGGTCTGGGCCTGCTGTGAGGAGGCCCTGCATGAGCACTCCCATCCTTTTGTGGAATCCTTTCTGGAGGCCCACATCCTGCTCTCCTGGTGCCGGGGCCTGGACAAAGGCCAATCAGAGGTCCGGCTCCAGGCCTTGCAGGAGGCAGGACATAGCCCAACACCACCCCCTACCCTCAGAGAATTGCTCATTAAGAAGGTGCCACACTAACCCTTGCCTAGTCTGAAGGCCACTGTGGGGAGAGGGGCTGCCCCAGAATCTTCCAGGGGCCACTACTGAGGACAAAGAGAGCGGCTGGGAAGCTGCAGCGGGTGCCAGGAGCCCCTAGAAGTTGCATAGATTTGCAGCAGGCTGAGGAAATTTTTCTCTGTGGAGCCGGGCTTGGGGCAAGCTTTGGCTGGGATTGCCCTGGGAAGGTGCGAGAAGGAAGTCTGACACAGCATCTCCAGATAATAGACATTCAGGGCCCAGGGCAGGGTCAACGTCTCCTTTTCCACAGGCCTCCAAGTCAGTGAGGCTGAAGTCCTGGAGTTGAGGGAGTGAGGGAGGGCTGTATTTGTGGCCCAGGGAAATTAAAGGCCAAGCTCTCCAATGGTTGTTGTTTGTTGTTAGGTGCCGTCGAGTCAGTATCTAACTCATAGGGACCCTCATAGGGTTTTCAATGGCTGACTGTTTCAGGATTGCCTTGGGAGTGGATTGCCAGGCCCTTCTCCCATTTTTGTGGTGCTGGGAATTGAACTCGGGACCTCAGAGACTGCAGCGCAGGGCTCTACCAACTGAGCTAAATCCCAGCCCTCTCCAATGGTATCAGTCTCTTAATTGCACTTGAGGGGCAGAAGGCTGGGCTTTTAGCTCTAACTCCTGCCTGAGAAATGGTGGAAGAAGGGAGGTCCTTGAAGCCCAAGGCCAAGGTAGTACCTGTGGCTATAGCTTGCTGCTTGAGACCCAGGGCTTCACTGGGATCATGCCTCCATGGGCACACACTACAGCCAGGACCCTGTCCCACATCACAGCCACCCATGGACCAGCCCCAGAAAGCCACTTGTGGGCAAGAAGGATAAAGAGGGCCTTCTCTCTGCTTTAGTACAGCCAGACCGGCAAGGCTGCCCACACGAGGGCACACTGAATGTGGCTGCTCCAAGGTTCTGACTACTCCTTTAAGAGCCTGTTACAGACAGGCACTGGGGGGACTCCTCCCGCGGGAAACCTGGTTGACAGTTTAAAGGAACTTTCACATATGTCTGCTCCCTTCCTCAAAAAGATCACGGAGGGAACTCTGCGAACAGTCTCCAATAGCTTGGGCAAGGAGATTGCTGCATCTTTGGCCACTTGGGTTAGAAAATCCATCAGTCCCTTTTATAATAAACCAAGTCAAATCATTAAAAAATGGATTTATGCAGTGTGTGACCTTTTGAGATAGGCTTTTTAAATTTAGCATAATGGCTTGGAGATCACCCAAGTTGTTACACACATTAATAATCTGCTACCTTTTCTTGCTGCATAGTATTCTGTGGTAGGGATCTACCACAGTTTGTTTAAGCATTCACACACTGAAAGACAGAATTATTTCTGATTTGGAGCTATTACAAATGAAGCTAATCTGAACATTCATGTACCTAGTTTTGTTTGCACATAAGTTTTCACTTCTCAGGGATAAAAATGCCCATGAGTGAGTGCAATTTCTGGATTTTCTTTGTTTGCTTTTTTGAAACAGGGCTTCACTACATATCCCAGGCTGGCCTGGAATTTGAGATCCTCTTGCCTCAGCCTCCTAAATCCTAAATTACAAGTATGCATTGCCATGTCCAGCTCAATTTCTGGATTATATGGCAAATGTGTGTTTAGTTTGATAAGCATCTGCCAAAATACCTTCCAGGGTAGCTGTACTAGACATCCAGTTTCTCCACATTCTCACTAGCATGCGATACTGTTACTATATTAATTTTAGCAACAAAGTCAGTGTGATGACCTGTGCCTATATCCCAGAAATTCGGAAGACTGAGATAGGAGGAGTATGAGTTCAAGGCCAGAGGCAGCCTGCATAATTTAGCAAGACCCTGACTCAAACTAAAATATAAAAAATGAGCTGGAGGTGCATCCTAGTGGTGGACTGCCCCGGGTTCAATCTGCCAGCACCAAAAAAAAAAAAAAAAAAAAAAAAAAAAAACTCAGAAAGCATGAGGGTAGACACAGTGAAGCTTACCTTCTTACTTGCTCTAAAAAATTCCTAACTTTCAAATCTGAAGTGCAAAGTGGTTTTTTTGCTTGGTTTTGGTTTTGGTTTTAGTTTTGGCTTTTGAGACAGGTTCTCACTATGCAGATCAGCTGGCCTTGAACCCACTATAGACTCCACGCTGCCCTAGAGCTCCTGATCCTCCTGCCTCCACCTTCCAAGTGCTGGGATTACAGGTGTGAGCCACCCCACCTGGATTTAAGTGCAAAATATTACTTGATAATTCTTATATAAAACTCTATTCCCACTAAATATTATTTTAGTTTCTTCTACCTAAAAAATATTAAAGAGCTCAATCTGGCATGGAGAATTCATTGAGTAGGGTGTCACATTATGAGAAGCCTAATTGAAGATATTTTGAAAACTGTCCAGGATTTATGGCTAGATCCTACAGTATTAGTGAGGAAGAGCTTGGCTTCTTGATCAGTAGTATGTCTCTATGTTCGTGTGTGTGTGTGTGTGTGTGTGTGTGTGTGGTACTGGGGGTTGGACCCAGGGCCTCGCACTTGGATGCTTTGCAAGTGCTGAATTGCTGACCTGCACCCTTTTTTTTTTTTTTTTTTTTTCACTTTTTGAGACAAGGTCTCAATAAGTTATGCAGACTGCCTCTGGTCTCCAAGTTGTGATCCTCTTCCCTTCTGAGTTGCTTCTATGTTCCATTTTGCTTGGGATAGTCCTGATTTATGCTTATTGTCTAGTATTCCATCTGGTTTAGCATTTGTTCAGGATTTTTCCATTTTTAATGAAGTACAGGGCTGGGATTTAGGTCAGTCAGTAGAGCGCTGCGCTGCAGTCTCTGAGGTCCCGAGTTCAATTCCCAGTAGCGCAAAAATGGGAGAAGGACCTGGCAATCCACTCCCAAGGCAATCCTGAAACAGTCAGCCATTGAAAACCCTATGAGGGTCACTGTGAGTCGGATACCGACTCGACAGCACCTAACACACCTAATGAAGTACAACAATTGTTGCACTAAAGTAAGTTGAGATAGATTAAAGAGACCTCTACACTCTGTATTTCCAGCCTCAGACATGTCACACTACATAGTATGTGAGATGCATGTGAACTGAACAGAGTTCTCACTTTAACCCATGGTTCAACCTGGACTACTCCAGTAACATTCCACCTCTCTTTGCCTGACCCTTTCTTTGTGACTCATGATTAACAATTCTCTTTTTACGAGGCATGTGGAGCTCCAGTTGATAAACACATCACTGGGACACAAGTGAAGGCTACTGATTCCTTCAGATCTCAAGAGGCTGCAGGAGAAATATTTGAACCTCCCTGGTATCTGATCCCATCTAAGTTAAGAAGCTAAGCAGGGTCGGCCTGGTTAGTCCTTGGATAGGAGACCAAGTGGGAACACTAGGTGCTGTGGGCTTGGGAGAAGGACTTGGCAGCCCACTCCCAAAACAATCAGCCATTGAAAACCCTATGAATAGCAGGAAAGCACTGACATAGTGCCGGGCATAGCACAGTGTCGAGGAGTGTTTCATTCTGTTGTATCTAGGGTTGCTATGAGTAGCACCTGACTCCAAGGCACTTAACAGAAAACCTGTGCTGGCCACTTGGTGTACCAGCTAGTAATGTCATGGCCAATGTGATGAGAAACATGGGTGTAGGGACACCATAGTGGAAAACAGAAAGTCTAGAGATAAAGGGGTTTTTGTTTTTATGTCTTTTGAGGTACTTAGGTTGAACACAGGGCCTCACACATACTTTGCAAGTGCTCTACCACTGGGCTGCAATGCCAGTCCACTTTTTATTTTTTTATCTTGACGCTGAGTCTTGCTAAGTTATGCAGGCTGCCTCTGGTCTTCAACTCACAATCCTCCTACCTCCACCTCCCAAGTTTCGGGGATTACAGATGTGCACCACCACGCCACCCACCAAGATTAAGTTCTTATATGTGGTTTTACTGTCTATTGTAAACATATAGCTACTTATTTTATTGAATCATGTGTTTATACAGCAAAAAAATCTTTTTGACAGCAATAACATCAATAGAAATGAACATTTACTGAAAAACTAAGTGCTAAAAATCCAGTGTAAGAAACCAATGAGGTTGTTTCTCGGGCAAAAAGTTTGTTGACATTTATCATTCCCCGTGGGGGTCATAATGATACCACTGACTGCATGAGACCGTCTCTGCCAAAGAGGCCTCAGTGTCAGTGGTTAATAGTTATTTTAAGAATGTGCTGGCATAAAGTTAAATAGGAAAGCTTCAAGAGTACATTTACACACCACTCTGGAGACTTAGCTTTTTGTTTAAATTAAATGACTTCTTTTAAATATATTTTTAACTCCATGCATTCTTGTAAACATAGACAAAAGTAAAAGGAGAGATGCCACACCTGTATGTTTTCTCCATTAACAGAACAATTGTTAAGCACCGCCAGTTTTATATCAGTGTCATCATTGACTTCAAATAGAAAATCTTTTAACTGCAATATTGGCTCAGTGTTTTTCATCCAATTCATGGCATCAAAGTAGAGCTTTCAGATGCTAATTTTTTCACATTTGATACTATCGCAAGTGCAATTGAAAATTCCATTTAAAGGTAGGATGTTAAAAATGAAATCATTCTGAGTTTGATCCTCAGCACTCCCATAAATAAGTAAATAAGTAAATAATAGATAAATAATTTTGTGGCGATAACAATACAAGTTTGGGTGGAGCAGAACATCATGATTTAAAAAAGGCATACTCTGGCAGGAGACTCTCAAGTTCAAGGGCATCCTGGACTATATAGCAAGGCCCTGTCTCTAACAAACCAAAATCAAAACCAAACCAAAATAACAACAAGAAGAAAACAGTATTCTCTAGCTGTGGAGCAGAAATGTACTAAGAACTGATATGGTGGCTATATAATTTACAGCCACATCCAAACAAACTATGGTAAAGAAACTGTAATTTTTGATCAAAAAAAAAGTAGACAAACATGATTTAATACCCAAAGTGTTAACTGAACTCCAAAGCTCACGTTGAACACTTTAACTTATATCAGCATAGTTGTTGATAGGTGCTGTCGAGTTGTGTCCAACCCATAGCGACCCTCATAGGGTTTTCAATGGCTGATTGTTTCAGGATTGCCTTGGGAGTGGATTGCCACATCCTTCTCCCATTTTGCGGTGCTGGGAATCGAATTCAGGACCTCAGAGACTGTAGTGTAGTGCTCTACCAACTGAGCTAAATCCCAGCCCTATCAGCATAGTACCACATATCTTCTCTCCTTTCTCTCTTATATTTACAGGATTTTAGAAATGTTTGAGCCTTCGGAGAACTTTTTTTTTTTTTTTTTTTTTTTTTTTTTGAGACAAGCTTTTACTGTTCTTCCCAGGCTGGCTTTGAACCTGAATTTCTGACCTGCCTGCCTCTGTCTTTTGAGTGGATTTACAGGTGTGCACCACCCTACCCAGTTCAAAAGTATTTTATATATTAACCAAAGTACCCATTGATGACATCGAACATATCTATAAAATGTCTTCTAAATTTGGCCTGTATTTTTTTTGAAATTAGTTGGAAATATTTAAAGTAGTCATTGAATAGAATGCCAAATACTTCAGCTCTGGAAGCTTTATGAAATTGCAATTATTGGTAACAAAGCTTGCAAGTGGAAAGATGTTGAAATGTATTTCAATGAAAGCCAAAGAGAAAGTGAGTAAATTAGAAAAGAGTTCCCAAATGATCTTCAGATATGATTCAAAGTTCTACAAATGTGTTTTGGAATACCTCATTCTGTAGGAAGTATCTTTTGGTAACATTCCTGTTTTAACTTGGGAAATGTATATTATATGCCAGCATGGAAATCGGTTTGAGGTCTTCAGTTTAGGTTCATCTACATTTGGCAAAACATTCAAAAGATTTGGAGGGACAACTTGATTCAATGAGTTTTTGCTCATGAAATCACTTGTTGAAACACTAACTAAAGACAAAAATACAGTTCTTAAAAAATTGTTGAATATTTTAAAAATTAAATTGAAAATATGTTTTATTTAACAGAATTTGCTTTTAGCAGAATAGTTTTCAGCCTCAGCAACTGGACAGAGAGTTATTTCTCTGACAATAGCCAACTAGAGGTGATAACAATTAAAAATTTTATCAACCTTAAAATGCAAAATTTAATATGATTATAAGAAACTATATGTGCTGGGCTTGGTGGCACACACCTGTAATCCCAGCAGCTTGGGAGACAGAGGCAGGAGGATTGCAAGTTTGAGACCAGAGGCAGTCTGTGTAATTTAGTGACACTCTGTCTCAAAAAAAGTAAAAAACTGGGGTAGGGGTACAGCTCAGTGCTCCAGCACTTGCAAAGCATGCAAGTGCGAGGCCCTGGGTTCAACCCCCAGTACTGAAAAAAAAAAAAAAAGAAAAGAAAAGAAAAGAAAAGAAAAGAAAAAGAAAGAAACTACATGTAAAAAATTTATATGACGATTGGTGATTCTTTCTCTGGAGAAGCCCAGGTCCATGTGTTGGGCATGTACTATTATTATTATTCTTTTCTTAAGCATCTCTTCTTCTCTCTGAATGTTCATTCTTAAATCTAAAGCATGTACTGTCTCTTATCCCTAATTAATAAACTCACTCACTTTGTTTCAGAGAAAAGGACCATATTGAAAAATATATTTATCCAAAAGATACCAGAGGCATACTATTAGGCAGAATACTATAAAACTAAGTAAATCACATTAATATGCCAAGAATAATTATTCTGGTGATATCATTTTAAAAGTTCAGATAATAAATATAAATAAATTTAATTTTTATGTATACAGATGCTAATTAATTAATTATTTTATTTTATTTTATTTGCAGTTCTGGAGGTTGAACCCAGGGTCTTGCATATGCCAAGCAAGGGCTCTACCACTGAACCCCATCCCCTGCCCCTTTATATTTTTTATTTTGAGACAAGGTCTTGCTGAGTTGCTCACGTTGCCTCTGGCCTCAAACTCAGATTCTCTTGCCTCAACCTCCCAAGTTGCTGGAATTACAGGAATATGTCAGCCTGCCTGGCCTATTTTTATTCTCTCCCCCCACCCCAAGTGCTAGCGATGGAACCCCGGGCTTCACACATGTAAGCACTCTGCCACTGAGCTATACTCTCAGCCCCCTATTCTTATTCTCTAGAAATAATTTTATTTTAAAAAGTAGTTTTGAGATACAGTTTGTAGGTCTTCCTTCCTTCCTTCTTTCTTTCTTTCTTTTTTGCCCTACTGGAGGTTGAACCCAGGGCCTCATGTTTGCATGTTTTGCAAGTGCTATACCACTGAGCTGCACCTTCAGTCCATTTACTTACTTTTTGAGACAGGGTCTTGCTAAATTATGCAGACTATCTCTGGTCTCAAACTTGTGATCTTCCTGCCTCTGCTTCCCAGGTTGCTGGGATTACAGGCATGCGCCACTGCACCGGGCTCTCTTTGTTTTTTTAAAGATGGGTTCTTACTATGTTCCCCAGGCTGGCCTTGACTTCTAGGACTGTAGGCTTGTACTATAGCCCTCAGCTGTGGGTCTATCATTCTAATGAAACTAATTTGTTAGTCGATAAATGCCTTTGTGTGTATGTGGTGCTGGGGATTGAATCCAGGGTCTTGCACATGCCAAACATGCACTTGATCACTTAGCTATATCTCCAGCCCTATAAATACATGTTTTTAAAAAGTGCACAGTTAGTTATTTTAGTGCCCTTTTCACTCTTAAAAGTGAAAAAAAATTTATGACAAATTTGTGATGAATTGTATGATCACTCTATTCATGAGGAGGCACTTTCATATTGATCTTTATTTCAGAAAGCAGACTGTAGCATCTTCCTGCAGACTTAGATTATGCACAGTTTGATGACTTAGTTTGCTTTGAATTTGGCTATGCTAAGAATGGGTTAAGGGGTTGGGATTTAACTCAGTTGGTAGAGCATTGCTCTGCAGTCTCTGAGGTCCCAAGTGCAATTCCCAGCACCACAAAAACAGAAGGACATGGAAACCCACTCTCAAGGCAATCCCGAAACAATCAGCCATTGAAAACCCTATAAGGGTCACTATGAGTCGGATACAACTTGATGGCACCTAACAACAGCAACAAGAATGGGTAATGGTCTGACCACAACACACTGGCCACAACAACACGGGACAAAATGTTTCCAAGAATGTCTGCCAAATATTATGGGATTGTTTCACGCAGAAAAGGGAAGGTCAGGAAACAGTGGCTCTGACAGTCGTGAGAGGACAGCTATGCTTCCCACTGTACACAGAGTATAAGGGTGTTAATGATGATCTTCAGTTCTATAAAGAATTGAAGAAAGGGCCTTAGGTAGCCCTCAATCCCATGTAGTCTGGGAGGGGGACAGGGCTACAACCACAACTTTCCTCATGATACTCCTTTAATTGACCCTGCTTCACAAGATAATCTGACTTTAGCAGTCCAAATTGCTGGGCTCTGGTACAGGTACTGAATGATTTATACCAAGCAGCATCCCATAGAGATAGCCTTGGTCCATTGTAGGTCTAATTCCTTGGCTTTTATTTTTGTTTTGTGGAATTGGGAATGAAATCCAGAGCCTCATGCATGCTAGGCAAGTGCTCATCCCCAATGCAATGCAAATGGCTTGCAATTTTACATAAACCTGTCCAGATTTAGAGGGAAGCAAACAGAGTAGAAAAAATGTAAATATTGAAGCTAGAGACCATTTCACCAGCTATGTTCTCTTGAGCATTACAACTCCTTACCTGTTAAATGTGAATGATAATAACAATACATTGTACATAAGAGAATTTGCAGAAGAGAGGATAATTTGCTGTCTAAAATACCACACAATGAATTCCTGCTTCTACTTCTAAGAAAGGAAACAGTTTTCTCAGGATTAGGTCAATATTTTTTGCCCAGTGAACTACTTTGATTAGTACCTTATACTCAAACCCTGGGCATTGGTAATGGTTTGGAAAGATATCTGGGAGAAAAGGTGGAATTATAGCTAAACTAAATTTCAGTAAATATGAACAGAAATTTAGAGGGACTATTTACTCTGAAGTTCTCTAGTCTGCAATTGCTCAGGCACTTTAGCAGAGATGTAGTGCATCTGATTGCCTCTAAGGAGTGGTACTGTGGGAATCTCCAAAATGGGGCCACCATCATGGGCATGTAAACTGTGCAGTCACACAGGGCCCACACTTAAGAAGGCCCCATGCTTGATTTAATGCCTCCCTTTGCCTTCTTGAATTTCTTGGTAATTTTTTAGTAAGGGGCTCTTTATTTTCATCTTGCACAGGACCCTACAAATCATGCAGCTATCCCTGTGTAGAAACAGCCCCTGTGTCCTCTGTCGGAGTCTGTGAGTCAGTGGGACAGACAGGGGAAGAGATCCAGATTGCCAGATACCAGTGAGAGTAAGAATTCAGATGGAGCACAAAATCAGAGCTAGCAGTGACCACAAGGGGCTACCCCCATGTTGGTGACAGTATTGGGTTTCCACAGAATATTAACTGGATGTCCAAACCAATTTTAAGTAATTTTCGAAGGCTAGGGTAACCCCAACATTACTTGCAGCACATTATGATAGACAAATTTACAGAAAGATAGGTAGGCAGACAAATAGATGATAGATATTAGCAAGATTTTTTTCAACATACTAGAACACAATTATGTTTTAAAAAATGGTTGATATTATTGTTTCAGGATCATTTTTAGAATAGCAATGAGAAACTGTACAAAATATGAATATGCATGAATGTGCAGACACATGTATTTTGGGTACTTCTCCGATTCTCTCTTCCAAATAATACATCTCAAGATGTACAAATTCTAAGATCCCAAGATCTACAAGATCTTATTCAAAGATGTGTTTCTTGTGTTATGAATGATACTTTTCAGCCTATTGTAGCTTTATTGGAATTTCCAGAGCTAGTCTTATAATAAAAAAGAAACTTTTAATTGGAAAATGGAGGGGTACCAGTAATGAAAGCAATACTGCTCTGAAGTGTTTATGGAGAAATATTTTAAACACACATAGTAGGCCTGTAGCACAGCTTCACTGTGAATATCAACCATGATTATGTCATTTTCCCTCTGAGGATACTAGGAAACAGAACTCATTATATTTCAAACCTAGGGGCGACTGGATACTTCCCTGGGACCTTTGGCCTATATCAATTTTCTTATTCTGAAACATTTGCTTTTTTGTTTGAGATTGAACAAAAATCTTTCTGATACACTCAGCTTTCTTTGCACCCTGATAGCCTCTGGAAAGAAACAATTAACTATCTAGAATAATCACCTACATATCTTTTACTTTCACACCTGAAGTCACATTCATGTCAAAGTTGTCTAATACAGGAATAACTTTAAACTCTTAAAACTGGGATAGTTGACTTTGGGACTTGATTTGACAGTATGAATACATGAGGTAGGACACTTCTTGGGCATTAAACTCATTGTACTGCCCTGAATGCATGAGAGAGTGGCTAGTAGATGCTCATCAGCCTTGTCTCAGTACAAGGCTGAGGATAGGAAGGAAGAAGATATGGTAGACAGAATTCTAAGATGACCCTCAGTGAACCATACCTGTGAGCGTCTATGGGCCCTGTGTGTTGTTTCTAACCAGGCAAAGAGAAATCACTATTAGGGGTGTGTGACATTATATAGGATTTTTCAGATGCAAATAAGGTCCCTAATCAATTGACTTTAAATTAGCTGAGAGAAATTGTCCTAAATGGGCCTGATCCAATCTGATGAACCCGTCAAAAGAGGGTCTAAAGGTCAGAAATATCGGCTTTGAGATAGCACTTTGCCACAAATGCTGCAGCTACCAGAAAATGAATCACACCACCAATTACATGAACATGGAAGAGGATCTCAAGCCTCAGACAAAACTCCAACCCCACTGACACCTTGATTTCAGTCAGGGGAGACTCTGAACAGAGACATGAGCTAAACAGTGTCTGGATTCCTGACCCACAGAACTGTGAGATCAAAAACATATGCTTTGTTAAGGTACTAAATTTCTGGTAACTTGCTGCCCAGCAACAGAAAACTTAATAGATTGGGTAGAAAATTAGGGGTGAGGGCCAAATAGGAAACCTACCATTATGATTTGAATATAAAATGTCCCCTAAAGCTTGTATTTGAGTGTTTAGTCCTCGGCTAGTGACATAATTCTGGCAGGTTGTGGCCCTTTAGGAGGTGGGGGCTTGCTGGCAGAAGTAGGTCAATAGGAGTGGGACTCTGAAGGTGGTATCCAGCCCTGCTTCTGGCCAAGTCACTCTGCTCCTGATCTGCCACGTGTGAAGTGCTGTGCTCCACAATGGGCTCTGCCTCCTGCTCAGCATGACTTCCCTGCCATTGTCAACTGAAATCCTCTGAAATGGTGACCTGAAATAAATCTTTCCTCCTTTACATTGTTTCTGTCAGGTCTTTTGGTCATAGCACCACAAAAGCTAACTAACCCACCTACCAACATACAAAGGAAGTCATGAGCTAGATGATAAATACAGCTAATTGGAAATGCACAGATGCTAAGATCCCCAACATGGGTCTGCCACTTGACAGGGAGAGAGAAGTGCAAAAGGCAATAATAGATTCCTTTGCACACCTGAAATAAAACCCACCTTTCATTTGGTTATCATCTGATGCACATCCTCATCACACCTGGTTTAAGTCAGACTTGTTGCAAGCAAAGAGAAAACAGAAAGGTATTCTCAAGGTTATTGATTATCTCCCAAAGTGTCTACATGCATTAGTCAGCAACTCTAGCTCTTTTGCAAAGTCTTTGAAAAATAATAGTGCTTGTCCTCTATTGCACTGCTCCCATCCACCTCTCCAATCAGCTAGAATATGTGAAGATTTCCTTTCAAATAGTCAAAGACATCCATGTGTGATCCCTGCTATCACTGAGCAGCATTATCTAATTACTGAACTTCACTCCCCTCAGAGAGAGAAGGGGAAAGAATTGGGCTCCACTGATGAGGAGAAGCCTTGAAGAATCTTTAGTAATTTTTAGTATTGGAGCCCCTGGGTTATAGGAAGTATATGCATACATATGAAAGAATTTACTTACAGCAGGCAGTTGTTTACTTCATGCTTCAGTTCTTGAAAAGCTGCAAATCAATTTTGTCATCAATTGAACCTCATTTTCAATGCATCAGAGAGCTTGGCATTGGGAGGAACTCTGCAGTCAAGCAGATTAGCTTTCTGTGGTATGTATGGTTAGGCAACCTAAGGCTTCTGTTCTATTGATATGGATTTTTGTTTATCAGGATTTCTTAAAGTGGGAAACTAGCAACCAAAAACCACTGAATGCATTTTTTCAGAGTGAAGTGACCATAGAAACCTTGGCTGATGCAGGATAGTCCCAGATGGGCTTGCTGGAAGGCAGTCATATGAGCCCAGGTTGATCAGAAACGCTGAAAAAGAGAAGACTGAAGGGCCACTAGAAAGCCATGTCCACCAGGAAAGCTCTGGACTCCAGAGGTGCTTTTTGGGGAGAATGGGAAGGATCAAAACCAAGACCTCAGGCATGCTAGGCAAGGGCTCTATCACTGAGTTACATCCCTAGCCTTGTGTCCTACATTTTGCAATCAGACTCCAAGGGAAAAGTCCTAGAACCTTGGCAAACTAGCTATGTCCCCAAGGAAAACTCTTAACCACTCTTTGCCCATCTCTTATCTGTAGAATGGGAAAAATAAAATCCGAATGCTATTGGGTTACTGTGAAGATTAAATGCAAAAATGCAATAAAGTACCTAGTGTACTTAGTAAGCATTTAATCATTTTTAGCTATTACTACTTGGCACAAATAGTAGTAGAGGCTCCAATTATTTAAAAGACTGACCTCATCTGGGAGAAAAAAGCTAGCACTGAAGAAAATAAGCAAGCCATAAGAAAAAGTGTTAATTTTTCCCATAGCAGAATGCCTTGGGCATTTCCATTTTAATGGCTTCATACTATTTTTAATCTTTCTCTCGTTCAGAACTACAGATTGTTCTTAATTTACAACAGTTTGACCTTACCACGATGCAAAAGCAGTACATGTTCAGTAGAAAGCAAACTGCCAATTTGAATGCTGATCTTTTCCTAGGCTATTAAGCAGTTTGATTCCTCTGATGATCTGGGCAGTGGCCACAAACCTGTAGCTCCTGGTCAACCTCATGATCATGAGGGGAAGCCGCTAAGACTGTAGAGTGTACTGTGCTGCTAAGCTAGAATATTCTGTATGTGGTGGTGGCTGTTGTTGTTAGGTGCCGTCAAGTAGGGTCTGATTCATAGTGACCCTCATAGGGTTTTCAATTCTGTAGGTTAGGTGTTATAAATGCATTTTTGGCTTAATGATATTTTCAAATCAAAATGAATTTATCAGGATGAAATCCCATTGTAAATCAAGGAGCATCTGTATAGTAAAAGCGCTGGAAATAATTTCCTTTCTATAGTCCCAGGAGCCTGTCACTACAGGTAGGAGGATTACATGCCAGTTCTCTACTCAGCAGACACACAGGACTTTTGTTAGTCCTGGGCATGCAAGCACAGTCCCCTCAATGCTACAATGTCAGCCAGACTCTTTTTGGATAGTTTTAGTCAACTCGCAACACCTAATGCATAATAGTAAGGATGACATCTTGCATTCATGCCTGCCTTGATGACACTTTCACCATCATAGAATAGCACCAGCTCCTGAAAGCACCCAGCCCTTTAAAAGCCTGGAAACTACAATAGCAACGAGTGTGCATCCCTTTAGAGCCTGAAGTGGTAAATCCTCTCTCGCTGAGCTGCCAGCTCTCTCCTCCTTTGTTAGGAATTCTGGTCACAAAAACCTCCAATAAAATGCTGCAGGCGCATCAATAAAGGATATAATGAAATCAAATGAGTCTTGTTCCTTACATTTACATGCAAAGTATATCAAAGGAGCATCCAGTGTGTTCCTGAAACACACACAATGGGTTCTTTTGTGCGAGGGAAGAGAAGATATATGAAGCTGAATTAGGAAGCAATTCTAATTAAAAGGGCTGTGTTTAAGGCTCCAAAGACAATGCTGCCTTTGCTAGACAGTTAGCTATTAGAAGTGTCTGGCTGCCAATGTGCTTTTATGGTCATTGGACTAGAGCTGCATGGAAGGGGACACAGCAACATAAACCCTCTGTCCCAGGCTCTGGGGTCACATGGCCTCAGCACCAACTAACTCCTGTGTGACCTTACAAATGATAATTTGTTGTTGTTAGGGATATTAATAGCACCTACCTACCTAAAGGGTTATTATGGGAATGACAAGAAATAAAACACATAAATGACTCTGGGCAGTGCCAGGCTCACACTAAGCACTATAGTGAGCCATTCTAGTTTTGACTTCCTCCAAACGACTCCCCCTAGTGCTGGCACGTCGCCTATGTGCATGGGCCAGAATCTCCCAGATGACAAGTGAATGGGCCCTGGAAGTGTGTCTGGTCTGGGCCTGGAAGCCATCTGCGAGGTAGTGCAGGGAAAGTTGTCCCTTGGCACAAAGTCCTCTAAAAGTCAAGTCCCACTTTCTGTCCTAGAGAAATGGAGTTCCTTTTGCAGATATTGGCTACCTGGGCCCTGGGCCACTCGAATTAGTTCTCCTATTTTTTCGACACTTTTCATATTGTGTAGCTTGAGAATCCGAGCTGATTGGCTGCACCTCAGAGAGAAGCTATTCCCTGTGGTAGACTGTCTGTAGTTCCTCCAGATTCCCCATTTCTCCTAAACGGGAACCACAGTCCTATGAGGGAGCAGGAAGGCTGCCTCCTGCCAGCTCAGATGTGCAGCTGCGGCGCTACAGCCGGTTTTTCCGTGTGAGGAATCCCGCCTCTAACGGCAGGAGAAGCAGCTTTTGTTTATGTCCCTCTTGCCTGGGTTACCAAAGGGGCCCTGGAGTTCATCTTAGCCAAGGAGTACTGAAAATTCTTGGTTTTGTAACTCTTCGTTTCTCTTATTAAACGTGTAATAATTTGCAATTTGGGACACGGGGTGGGGGAAATTTGAAGAATAAACTGAACACAGGTGAAATTATGGGATATATGAGAAATTCTGAACCAAAAGGAACCATTGAGGGTCCTGCCACGATGCACTGAAAAGAGCAGAGCGGGGCACAGCCCCGCACCCGTTAGCATATGGGTGGGAGCTGCGGTTGTCAGACCTGCGTGCGCGCCCCAACGTGGGCTTTGTCGCTTTGAAGATGCAAATGAGCCAACTTCGTGGCATCTCTGATGTGAGAAAACCCTGAGGAATAAGGACGTGAAGCTGTCACTCTTCTATTGACATTTTAAAACCAGTCATTAGAAAGGAAGAGGAATAGGAAAAGGGAGCCTACAAAAGGGGCTTTTGTGTGTAACATTGAGTTTCTTTTAGACAAAGGACCTCAGGCAATTATGAGAACAGGTAAATATGTGTTCAAGCCTGGCGATGAGTCGTAGGTATTTGTTATAATACTCTGCACTAAGCTCCATGCTGGAAAGTATTTCACAATATTTTTAAACAATTATGCAGATTTTGAAGAAAAAGCAAGAGAGGTTTTGGCAACTAAAAGAGTCGTTGCTGAGAACTGCACAAAGAAAAATAAATAAAGTAAGTGCAGAGATCTCTAAACTCCCTTCCAGGCAAGCTTCCGAGTAGCCAGGGAGGTGTAGGTCCTGTCAAGGAGAATCTCCTCCCTTTGATGCAGCCACAGCCGTTTTAATTTTAATTTTTTTTCTTTCAGTACTGGGGGTTGAACCCAGGGCCTTGCACAAGCTAGGCAAGTGCTCTGCCACTGAGCTGCACCCTCAGCCCCTTTTAAATTGTTTTATTTTCAGACAGGGGTCTGTCTAAATTGTGCAGGCTGCCCCTGGCTTCAAGCTCACAGTCCTCCTGCCTTAGCCTCCCAGGTCCCTGAGATTACAGGTGCTCTCCACAATGGGCAGCTCTTTTCTTTTTTCTTTTTTTCTCCTCTTCTTTTCCTTTTCCTTTCTCTCTTTTTTCTTTTCTTTTCTTCTCTTTTGACAGGTCATCCTGAATACCCCAGGCTAGCCTAGAACTCACCATGTAGGCCAGGCTGGCCTCAAATCCACATTTTGCATCGATCCTCCTGCCTCAGCCTCCCAAGTACTAGAATTGAAAGGATGCAGATGAGAATCAACACTATATGGAAATTGGTTTATACAAAATGGTGGTGAAATGAGAAGTAACTTTGAACCACCCACTTTTTTATTGGTTTTTGTTTGTTTTGTTTTCAGGTTTTTGAGGCAGGATCTCACGATGTGGCCCAGACTGGCCTCCAACTTGAGTGGCCTTCTGCCCCAATCTCCTGAGTGCTGGGATTATAGGTGTGTGTCACCATGTCCAATTTAACTCCTTTCTATCTACAGACAGGCTGACATAAACAAGAAAAGGCACAGTCAGATCATAAACTTAGAGTTGAATTGCTGTGCTTCTTTAGGGGAGGAGGGTTGACAACAAAACAGAGAAAAAACCAGGATAGGGAGAACGAATTCTACATTCAACCTAATGGACTAGAGCCTCCCACAGCTGGTTTACTTAGCAAATACTGTGGTAAGGCCAATGCCCTCCAGCATCAAACCTAAAGCCAGATTGTAAATGTTTCTCTGCACAATGTTGAGAAAAATGAAACTTTTCTTTCTTTCTTTCTTTCTTTTTTTTTGTATGGTACTTGGGGGTTGAACTCAGGGCCTCGCACATACTTTGCAAGTGCTCTGCCACCAGGCTGCACCCCCAGCCCATTTTTTATTTTGAGTTAGGGTCTTGCTAAGTTACACAGGCTGCGTCTGGCTTCAAAATTACGATCCTCCTGGCTCTACCTCCCTAGTTGTTTGGATTACAGTCTTGTGCCACCACGCCTAGCTCAGTCCTTGTAATAAAAATTCTTAGTGCTTGTAATAAAAATCCCAAGGTAATTGGTATATTAGTCAAGTGGTATGTCACTGTGACAAGGAAACCAAGCAAAGCAAACTTACAGGGGAACAGCTATTTACTGGAAGTTCATGGTTAGAGGATCAGCCCATAATGGTGGCAGGGCAGGCAAGGCAGTGGCAGGTGACAGGGCCTGTGGCTGACGACCTCCCAGCATGGCTGGTCAAGGAGAAAACTTCCAAAGGCCTGCCCCCGCCCCCGTGACCACTTCCACCATGCTGAGTCCTGTCTCCCAAAGTTCCACGACCCCCACAAACAACATCACCAGCTGGGGACCAAAAGTTCAAACACTTGACTTTTGGCTACATTTTGATCCAAACCATAACAAGTGGCAAATAGAATAACATCAAGAATCATCTTCATTTATTAAAAAAAGGGGGAAAAAAAAAAAGAAGTCCTTTGGCCAGGATTTCTTTTTTCTTTTTTTCTTTTTTCTTTTTTTTTTTTTTTTTTTGGTAGTACTGAGGGTTGGACCCAGGGCCTCACGCCTGCATGCTCTGCAAGTGCTGGACCACTGAGCTGCACCCTCAGCCCATTTTTTACTTTTTGAGACAGGGTCTCACTACGTTACACAGACTACCTCTGGTCTCGAACTTGCGATCCTCCTGCCTCCACCTCCCAAGCCGCTGGGATTATAGGCATGCGCCACTGCGCCCAGCCGCCAGTATTTCTTCATCACAGTAAGAGAGACATCTCTAGTCAGACTTTCTTTCCCGCCCAAAGCTGACAATATAACAAGACACAGTTAAGCAAAATCCTCCAGTGTGGAACTGGGTGCTATGTAAGTTCCTAGTGGGAATGTCCTAAAACAGTTCGTAAACTAGGGAAAAGAAAGCTGTTGCTACTGAGCCCATGATTATATTTTAACCCAACGTTCAATGTACTGTACTCTGAGGAGAAGAGAAATTTCTAGGTACTAAACCTGATGTACATGTTTTTCAGATTCTTTACCCTGAATGAGATTCACTGCTCCAAATTTACCAAAGAGACCTGTGAGAAACGTTTTTGCTACATTTTTTTTTCTGATGACAAGTAATTTGAAAGACTACATGAAAACAAAGATGGAGGTCATGTTTGTTAGAACACTGGGTTTGCTACTTATAAGTAGCAAAAAGCAACTTAGTGAATACACACAGTGGGAATGTAGTATCTAGAAACAAAGGGAGTTTCACAGAGCCTAGGGGCCAGAATACTTGAGGAAGGGGGAACATCAGGGCAACTCCCTTTCTCTCTCTCATCACTGCATCTCTGAGAAACGAGTCTTCTTGGAAGAGAGGCTTTCTTTGCCACGTGATCCTCATGACAAATTGGAAATATTCATCAGTAGCTTTCAAGTTCATATTCTTTTTGTTTGTTCCTTTACTAATATTAACTTGATGTTAGAATCAAAGTTAGATAAGCCACGTAAAACAAGTTGGGAAAGTTTTCCTACTTGTGTATTGTTTTAAATCCATTGGCGTGAGACAAAGATCATTCTATCCTTAAAAGTTTGAAAGAACACAAATAAAATATCATCTATCTTGTAAGATGCCTGCAACTGTACCACTATGGTGTTTGATCCCGTCAGATCTTGGAAGCTAAGCACGGTTGGGCCTCGTTAGTACTTGGATAGGAGACTGCCTGGCAACACCAAGTGCTGTAGGCTTAGGAGAAGGACCTGGCAGCCCACACCCAAAAATCAATCCACCATTGAAAACCCTATGAATAGCAGAAAACCAATGACAATAGTGTTTCACCTGTTGTACATAGGGTCACTATGAGTCTGACATCAACTCAACGGCACCTAACAACGACAATCTTTTTTTTTTTTTTTTTTTTTTGGTGGTACTGGGGGTTGATCCCGGGGCCTCACGCCTGCATGCTTTGCAAGTGCTGGACCACTGAGCTGCACCCCCAGCCCTTTTATTTTATTTTTTTTTTCCTTACTTCCTGAGACAGGGTCTCACTAAGTTACATAGACTTCCTCTAGTCTCGAACTTGCGATCCTCCTGTCTCCGCCTCCCAAGCTACTGGGATTACAGACGTGCGCCACCACGCCCAGCTACAACGACAATCTTGTAATAAAAGTTCATATTCTTAAAACACCAGTCAATCCAACTGCTGGCTTATGCTTTCATACTCAGTCTCCCTATAATGTCCAGGCTGGTGTCAAACTCTTATACTCAAGGCAGCCTTCTGCCTCAGCCTCCTAAGGGCTTGGACTACAGGTGCACACTATCGTCTTCTTGTGTTCTCTCACCCAATTCCAAATGGGTAGTTAAGAGCTGCCCACTGGCCTGCCGAAATCAGATGTTGTGGTCAGTGGGGTGGTCACATAGCAGCTGAGAGTAAAACCAGCAGTAGCTAGAGAAGAGGGAAGTAGCAGACACCATAGAAGATTCACTGCACATGAATCAGCGTAGTAGCACAGCCTTCATTCAAGAACTGTTTATTGAGCATCTCCTTTGTATCTGGCCCTCTTCTAGGTTCTGGGGAGACAACAGTGGACACAAAGACAAAGCTCTTCCTCTCTGGAAATTTATATTCCATGGGTGTACAGGGATAAGCATGTAACCAATATATGTGTAATGTACTGCATGATTGTAAATGTGGGGAACGGAGGCAGTGGTGTAAATATTTCTACCTTGGTCAACTTCAAGCTACCAGTGTGCTGTTACCGGACAGCAGGTTGGGAAGAGATGTGCATTGTGTACTGTCGTACCAAACAGATATGCTACCCTCAAGAGCACAGATCAGAGCCGAACAACAAAATAACTAGGAAGTGATACGTTTTGAGAATTTATGACCTTTTCTGATGTAACTAATTTAATTATATAAGTTAATTATATTAATTTAATTTAATTATAAGTTAAATAATTTAATTTTTTTTTTCAGTACTGGGGGTTGAATCCAGGGCCTCGCACTTGAATGCTCTGCAAGTGCTGGACCACTGAGCTGCACCCTCAGCCCAGTTTTTTTATTTTTTTGAGACAGGGTCTTGCTAAGTTACGCAGACGCCCCTGGTCTCGAACCTGCAATCCTCCTGCCTCCGCCTCCCAAGCCGCTGGGATTACAGGTGTGTGCCACCACGCCTGGCAAATAATTTAATTTTTAATGACTTTGTTTTATAACTAGTTCACAAAAATCCTAAACACTTCATAGTTAGCTTTCATGAGTCGGTATGAGACAAATCCAGGACCTCTCTGGTGATAAAAAAAATATGATAGGTTGAGCATCAGTGCAGCAGATCAACTGCTCTATAACACACCCCCTCAGGACTTGTTTCAAATAAGAACTCTGCTATTATATCTCACAGTTTTTAGCCCAGACATTTGGGCAGGGCTCAGTTGGGTGGTCCTTCCACTCCATCACATCACTGGCAGATGGACTCATTTTGAGAGTCCAAGATGGTTTGGCTCACATCTGGTGCCTTGGTGGGAATGACTAAAAGGCTGGGCTCAGCTGGACCTGTTGCCTGGACTACACATGCACTTCAGCATGGACTTTGCAAGAAATCAAACATGGGGCTGCTGAGAAACTGTTCCAAGAGGCAAGAGGTAGGAGCTGCCAGTCTCTTACAACTTGAGCCTGAAACCTGGCCCAGCACCACCTCTGCTATATTCTGCTGCTCAACGCAATCACTGAATCTGCTTGCATTGGAGTGGACATAGACCTGCCTCTCAACAGGAGTTATATCAAGACTATATGGACATCTTTAATCCACTATTGATAGACAATGGTAGTGGTGCAAGAGCTGGGCTGTTTTAAACGCAGTCATTGAGGAAGACCTTTCTACCAAGGCCATTTTTCTTCCTTCTGAAAACTAAAGGCAGTGAAAAGTGAGCCATGTAAACAAATCAAATGTGCATACAGTTTTTGGGCCCAGCTGTTGGCAGCCAATTCAGGCTAAACCCTTAGACTCCGCTCTGCTCTGCTGTAAGGATACCATAATGGAAAATTTGAGAAACACCAATTAGACCAACTTCATTCCCCAGATGAAGGAAAATGAAGCCCAAAGCACTTAAGTGCCTATTCCTAGGCTCCACGTAAGGCCAGGCTAGTTGGCAGCAGAACATGGCTTGAGCTCAGCTCTTCTACCCAAATCTCTTACTTAAAAGTTCAATGCTTTTTCTACAGCTCCATGTTTTTTCTCATCTTTACAGAACTCTTTCTAATGTCACTGTTACCACATGATTCAGCATGGAACTTTTCTATCTGAAACTACACATACTTTATATCATCAATAAGAATGGAAGTCTCTTGAGGACAGAGACTTTACCTTTACACTTCTCCAGGGCTACTGTGTAAAGCCATTCCATTCACACACTGCTTAAGATATATGGCCTGGGTTGGAGATGGGTTGCATGGGGACCCCACATGTGGCCACCAGGCTGTGTGTGATGAGGAACAGCCATCTTTTTCTAGTGCCTACAAAGCAGACGCTGAAGGTAGCTCCACACTTCTTACAAATTGCACATTGTGGGGCAGGGATTAATCCGGGGAAATGAGACATTCTCATTGATAGACAGCATTCACACTCTCCTGCAGGGTTTTTGTTTATTTGGTTGGTGGGCTGTGTTCTTTTTTGTTTTGTTTGTTTTTGCTTGTTTGTTGTGCTGTGGAGGTTGAATCCAGGGCCTTCCCCCATTTAGCTACATTCCTAGCCCCAAAATCTCTTATGGACATGCTTGCATTATCTATTGCTTTAGGACAGACCACTCTAAACTTATATAAGACAACTGCCATTTTGCTGTGCTCACACATTCTGTGGGTCAGGCATTTGGACTGGGCACAGTAGGGATGAATTGTCTCTGTTCTGTGGTGTCTGAGACCTCAGCTAAAAAATTCATTTGAGGGCAGGAACCATCTGGAAGCTTCTTCCCTTACATGTCTGGTGCTTAGGCTGAAGTAAGTCAGAAGACCAGACTCTGCTGGGTTCCTGCTGACAGGAACACGTACGTGTGGCCTCTCCATGTGATGTGGGCTTCCAAACTTACATTTTCTGTTGGTTTGTGGAGAGCATCTTGAGAGAAAGAGTGAAAACAAGCCTTCCGGGAGAGCCAGGTGAAAGTTGCATGGCCTTTTCAGGCTTAACCTTGAAGTCACCCCACATCGCCTCCATATTTCATTGGCTGCAAGGGAGTCATTAGGGGCTGGCTCTGACTCTAGGGGGTGGAAGGGACAGTGCCTCTTGATGGGGGAGGGCCATCTCTGGGGAGTGCTACTTGCTGCAAGGCACATCTCTTCAGTAACCTTATGCCACAAGAGTAGGAAATGTGGGGTTGGGCCCCAGGTACCCCCCAGTGCTAAGGGGAGCAGCCGCCTGAGGCGGAGTTCAGAGGAACTGTTTCCTAAGGCCAGCGCCTATGTCTCTGAAGTCAGTGATCAGCAACTGAGCTCAGCCCAGCCAATGTGGTAGCTGCACAAATGTCCCAAATGCTTTTCCCCCGCGGGTGTGGTTGTTCTGTCATCATAAAAATCCACAGACAAACTTGACAACATGAGGCTTTGCCTCTTTTTTAATTTGTGGGCCACCAACTAACTGCCAAAGTTACCAGGGCACAGGCCAGAACCAGATGTTCTTAACAGATGTGCAAAGAAAGCTGTTCCCTTATTACATCTTTTCAAGTTGTCTGATGCAATAATATGCCATAGTCTGATGGGGGGGTAGATGCCCCTGGCAAAGCGCTTGCAGCCATCTTCTCTATTTTGGTACACATGAAATAACCAGCCGTGATGCTAAGCCTCTTTTCTGCCTAACTAATTGGGTGGCCTTCCACAGCTGGGCTATGGAAACCAAGAGAAGTCTCAAATTGAAGATATATATTTTCATTTCTTTTAAGTTCTGAAATGCATTCTATCCACCCCACTCCATCACATGCCTCTCTCTACATATAAGACTGACTTGGCACAAATAAGAAAGCAAAGAGAAGGAGTCACCATGCAGAATTTCAAGCACATTACATTTATCTCCTTGTATTCCTACCCCATCAATTCAACTTGAACTTCATTCTGGGTCTGCCCCTCCCCCTCCTTCCCTCTGACCTGGAAGGTCTCCAGCTGTGTTGTCTATGAAATGACCTGTCCCATGTCAAACCCAGGAGAAGTGACAAGGAGTTGCACAACTACGGAAGACACGCTCCTGGTGCAAGTGCGATTCTTCTCCACTGAGAGAGCGGTTTGAGTGCATATAAACAAATTGCTCTTATCTCTTGACTTCAATATACAATCTCCCTATTTTAAACATGTATTCAGCTGCATTTCCCATTAACATCTGTTAAAATGAAAAAGTGCTTGAACACATTCCCATTTCTCCTTCTACCCCCTCCACCCACCAAATAACATTGAACCTTCCAGGCTAGGAAGAGGTAAGACTGAAACCAGGTACGCTTAGGAAAAGGAAAACTTCTGTAAGGACAGGACAGCCATCGTCGTCTATTTTGAAGGAATTGTACCTTCTCCATGCAGCATGTTTGATCACCTGACCTCTGCCGAGCACGGGCTGAGGGAATTTGCCTGATCCGCACCACAACTCTCCCCTGCTGTAGGCCTGGGGTTAAAACTCTGCATAGGCCTTAGGAGCCAGTGAGAAATAAAAAGTAGAAGAAATTGGGTTGTGTCACTCTGATACAAGAACTGCTTCCCATAGTAGCAAATTGGCCCCTGAGTGTCCATGTATCCCCACTCCCCGCTCCTTGCCCCGAGGCTGAGAAGATGCAAAAGGCAGCAAGTCAGGGCCCTGGCTCCTCTGCCCTGGAAAGGTCCTCCCGCGTGGCCTGCTGAACCCACTGCCTTTCACACGCATTAGAAACACAGAGGCGGGGGCAGCCCAATAGGCCTGCATCTGTAGCCACACGTGAGGGTTAATTCTGTGTCAACGTGGCTACACTCTGGAACACAGTCAAATACCAGTGTAGATGTTGCTATGAAGGCATTTTAAAGGTATAATTAGCATTTAAATTAATAGACTTTGACTAAAACAGACTATACTCCATAATAGAAGGATGTGACGATCCAGTTCCAAAGCAATCCCAAAACAATCAGCCATTGAAAACCCTATAAGGGTCGTTATGAGTTGGACTGACTCTGTGGCACCTAACAACAATGTACTCCATTATGTGTGTGGGCCTCATCCCACCAGTTGAAAGCTTTAGGAGAAAAGACTAAGGTTCCCCCTGGGGGAAGATGGATTCTGCATCCTGGCTAACTTCAGACTCAAGCTGCAATGTAAGCTCTTCCCTGGCTTTCCAGCCTACTAGCCTGCCATGCAGATAGGACTAGCCATCCCAACCCTCCACAGCCATAATGCCTTGGTGTCTGATTACATCAGATCTCAGAAGGTACCTCAGAAGGTAAGCGAGGTCAGGCCTGGTCAGTCTGCATGGGAGACCGCCTGGAAATACCATGTGCTGTAGGTTTGGGAGAAGGACCCAGCAGCCCTTTCCTGAAACAATCAGCCACTGAAAATCCTAAGAATAGCAGAGAAGCACTGATATAGTGCCAGGCATGGCACAGTGTCAAGTAGTATTTTGTTCTGTTGTATACAGGGTTGCTATAAGTAGGACCTGACTTGACAGCACCTAACAACAGCCCCTACATTCACATGGGCCACTTTCTTAAAATTGGCCTCTCTTTTGGGTGAGTATGATGACAGTGTATCAGTTATGGCCCCTGGACCATGACTGAGTTGGGCACTTGCACCTCATGTGCTTATAGGAGATTTGCAGCAACAGAGATGGAACTCAGTACATCAGCTGAACACACGCTTGTGATGACGACCATGGCAGCCTGGTGAGATCCCCCATCTTCTCTTCACCCCTGCCACAGCCCTTCTTCTGTCCTGATAAGGCTAACTTTTCAGGCATTCTTCTCTGAGACATCACACTTGAATCAGGAGGTTTCTCACTCATTGACTCATTTCTAAGACTCATTTCTAAGATTCTGAGCTGTGAAGGGCCCATTCCTGATCTTCAATCACTGCACCTTATTCTGGAAATATGTGGGGAAATTAACAATCAAGATATTCAGATCAAGTAAGACGGATTTCACCAAAACAAGGTTATTTTTTTACATTAGTCTAAATAAACTTTGCATTTGAACAGCAAACCTCTCAGAATGATTTCTGTTTTTCTTTTCTGAGTGAAAAATACTCATCAGTATTAAATGGAGGGAATTCCTATGTATAGGTTGACAATTGTGGAGCCTTCTTCATACCAGTCCTTCAGTTAGATACACAGAGAGCCGTAAGAAAGCCCTATAAAAAGATAGGTTCTCGGGCTGGATGTGCAATGCAGTGGTAAAGTGGTTACCTAGCATGCACGATGCCCAGGGACAGATTCCTGAGTTGGAAAGAAGTGGCACTTGAAATTTTCTCTCCCTAGTAATCCAGCAGACCATTGTTCTATAGTTCCTGAGGGCTGGAGTTCAAGCCCCAGCACCACAAAAATGGGAGACAGATGTGGCAGCCCACTCCCCAAACCATCAGCCATTGAAAACCCTAGGAGGGTCGCTATGAGTTGTACATGACTCAATGGCACCTAATATTCCAGAAGGCTTTTTGTTGGATGAGTGAGGATTCTTGGCTGCAAACTATAGAAACTGACCCCTAAATGGGCAGGTATCAGGCGGCTCTCAGAATGATCTGGAAGGCTGGAGAACCAGGCTGGGAACATGGCCAGAATTCAAGGCTAGCCAGTGGGAGCCACAGAACACATCACTTCATCCCTGTAGCAGATGGTGAAGACACCCCTGCTACCCTGCAGCCTAAGACACAGCTGCTCCACGCTCTGGATGCCATCACCGTGAACAGATTCTAAACAGTCCTGTATGCTCCCACCACCAGCTCAGGATTCAGATCTCAGAAAACACGCCTGACGGCTAAGCCTTGGCCATGCGTCTGTAGTCCAGCTTCTCCCTGCTGATTCCATAGTGGGAAGCAGGTCACCACATGGTTGGATGATTTGCCAAGTAGGAGTTTGACCTGCTGGACAGCTAAAAGAATGACAACTATCCATTCCTATCTTGTCGCTTTGCACCAATGCATTGAAAAGAGAACTAAACACTGAGAGAGTCATGCCCAATTCTGGATTGCTTCCTCTCTACCTTCTCTTCTACTTTCTCAAAATATTTCCAGCACATCTTATCTGCTGTCTTCCTCCTCTTATGCGATTTCCATTCCACTCCTCTCCATGACCTTACCCAAGCACAAACACCTCTGGATCATGTTTAAATTTAATCATGGCAGGGAAATTTGGAGGGCGGAAGGTATCCAGGCTATAACACCTTCACTGCGGTATCGAGATTTCATTAGGCTCTGCTCAGGCTTAAAGTTATGAAGTGGATACCACTCCTCAGATTGCCTTTCTCAAGAGCCCAATTAGCCATCTGTGATGTGGCTGAATCTCCAGGCTTTGTTCAGCTTTATGAGGCTCTCTGCAGCATCCTGATGTGCTGTTCCTCCTCGTCTCTCTGCTGACCTATTCTGAGCTTAGATTCCTGCACCTGCCCACAATGCATACATCGTAGCCTGTCCATAAGGGAGGGATAGCTGTAGTCCACTACCAAGGGAAGACAGCCAGGCAGTCCACTATCAAGGGAAGAGAGCTCACGCCTGTGATCCCAATGACTCAGGAAGAGGCAGATGGATTGCAAGTTAAAGGTCAGAAGCAGCCTGTGTAACAGTGAGACCCTGTCTCAAGCTAAAAAATAGAAAACAGGATGAGGATGTAGCCCAGTGGTAGAGCACTTGCAAAGTATACATGAGGCCGAGGGTTCAACCCCCGGTAATGAAGGGGGGCGAAAAAGGAAGGGAGCCTATAGGAACCACATCTGCACTTGCTGAGAGAGTAGGGAAGACTCTTCCTGTCAGGAATAATCTTTTTTCTTTTTTCTCTTTCTTCCTTTCTTCATTTCTTTCTTTCTTCCTTCCTTCCTTCCTTCCTTCCTTCCTTTCTTTTTTTTTCTTGGGAACTGGGAATTAAACCCAGGACCTCAGGGCCTCACACATGCTAAACATACCCATACCCTCTTCAGCTGAACTGCAAGCCCAGTCCCAACAATCTTCCTTATATTGCTCACAGTCTCACCACTGGCAATCCAAAAGCGGACTTACCATTGATGCCTTTAATGTCCTCCTATCAAGGTCTGGGAGAAGGACCTGGCAATCCACTCCCAAGGCAATCCCAAAACAGTCAGCCATTGAAAACCCTATGAGGGTCGCTATGAGTCAGATACCGACTCGACGGCACCTAATAACAACAACAATCAAGGTCTGAACAAGTGTACTGTCAACTCATAAAAATAAATATTGATGAGCTCTTGGCCTTTGAAACCTTCTTGGACACTTCTGCACTATGAGCAAAGTGGAGAAAGAAGCAAATACTCAGATTGTAGTGCAAAAGAAGAAAGATGAGGCAGAGGTCCAAATAAACTAGCTTGTGTACCTCTAGAGCCCAGAAGAGCAGAAATAAAGAATGCCAGATGCTGGGGACCCTGCTACAAGTTGATGGACTGAATGCTACTGTCTAGAATTTGTCCCTGAGTGGATCTACTGGATCCATTGCCATCTAAACACCAAGACCACTTCTGAAAGAGGATCCTCATTCATAGCCCAAACAGTGCCTGTGGCTTCTTTGCCCTGGACCTGTGCCATTCTGAACTAGTTCTGCTCTCATCTGAGGCTGAGTATAATACATGTACAATGTATCAGATTTTCTGCTGTCTGGGTTGATGAATTTTTAAATATGTTGATGAGGTGGCTGTGGTGGCAAACACATGTAATCCCAGTGCTCAGGAGGCTGAGGCAGGAAGATCTCCAGTTGCAGGCCAGCCTAGGCTACTTAGTGATATCCCGTCTCAGAAAAAAAAAAATTGCTGAAAAGCAACCAGTTTGAAAGAATATGTTCCATCTACCCCTGTCCACCTCGATTCTCTTTCTGGATTCCTCCCTTCCTGTCTCCCCAGACTTTTTAAGTCTCACTCTTTCCAAGTCTCTCTAACTTACTGCCCTAAATGCCAGCCATGTCATGAGCCCTTGCCCAGAGTTCACCTCCTATGACCTACTTTTCTTGGCCCAACTTTATTGATGCATAAAGTGCAATAATGCTCACATATATTTAAAGTGTATGGTTTGACATATGGATTGTATTAGTTTTCTGTTCTGCATAGAAATTTGCCACAAAGTCAGTGGCTTAAAACAACATCCACTTCTCATCTCCCAGTGTCTGTGGGTCAGGAATCCAGACACAGCTTCACTGGGGGTTCTGCTCAGAGTCTCACCAGATGTTCATGGGCTTGGGTTCTCCTTTGGTACACTGACTGAAGAAGAATATACTCCAAGTTTGTTCAAGTTGTTCACAGGATGCATTTCCTTGTGGCTGTATGATTGGTGGCTTTGACTACTTGATAGCTCTTGGCCAGTCACCCTCAGGTCCTAGAAAGGCCACTCTTAGTTCCTCACCTGGGCTTCTCCTATAATGGTCATGGTACACTATTTGTGTCTACAGTTGTACCACCCTGGCATCCAATCCCATCTGATCTCAGAAGCTATGCAGGGTTGGGCCTGATTAGTCCTTGGATGAGACTACCTGGGAATACTGGGTGCTATAGGCTTGGGAAAGGGACACAGCTTCTCACTCCCAACAAACAATCAGCCACTGAAAACCCTATGAATAGCAGAGAAGCACTGATAGTACCAGGAATGGCACAGTGTCAGGGAGTGTTTCCTTCTGTTGTACATAGGGTTGCTATGAGTCGGAATGGACTTGATGGCACATAACAACAACAGCATACTATTTGTACAAAGTAGTGGGTTTGATCATATTTTCACACATGTATACAATTTACTTTGATAATCTTTACCCTCCCTTCACTCTCTTTTGTATGCCTCCCCTCTTCTGCTGACATCCCCATAGGATCTCTTCTAATTTCATGTCTTTTTTTTTTTAAATCTAGACTCCCCATATGAAAGAAAACATGCCGTATTTGTCTGAGTCTAGCTTATTTTTCTTAGTAAGATAATTTCCAATTCCATCCATTTTCCTGCAAATTACATAATTTTGTTCTTCTTTATGGCTGAATAATACTCCATTGTGTATACAGAGCACATTTTTTAAATCCATTCATCCATTGATGGCACCTAGGCTGATTCCATAATTGGCAATTATGAATAGCACCGTACTGAACATGGATGTGCAGGAATCTCTATTGTATGCTTACTTTGACTCCTTCTGGAATATACCCAAGACTGATATAGAAGGATCATATGATAGTTCTATTTTTAGCTTTTTGAGGAACCTCCAGATCAATTTCCATCATGGCCGAATTAATTTATATTCCTCCCAACAATGTATAAGGGTCATATCCTGTGCTCCCACCACACCCTGCATCCTTGCTAGCATTTGTTGTTTATTGTTTCCTTGATGGTAGCCATTCTGACTGGGGTGAAATGGAATCTCAGAGTACTTTTGATTTGCATTTCCCTGATGGCTAAACGTGCTGGGCATTTTTTCATGTATTTAGTGGCCATTTGCATTTCATTAGAGAATCATTTGTTTGATTCATTTGGCCATTTATTGATGATGTTTGTTCTTTTGGTGTTTGATTTTTTGAGTTCTTTATATATTTTGGATATTAATCCCTTGTCAGATGAATAGCTGGCAGATTTTCTCCCATCCTGTAGGCTCTCTCTCCACATTGGCAATTGTTTCCTTTGCTGTGCAGAAGCTTTTTAATTTGATGCAATTCTTTTTGCCAATTCTTGCTATTATGTCCTCTACTATTGGAGTCCTCTTCAGAAAATCTTTGCCTTTGCCTAGATCATGAAGTGCTTCCCCTATGTTTTCCTCTAGTAGTTTCAGAGTTTCAGGTCTTACATTAAGGTCTTTGATTCATTTTAAGTTGATTTTTGTGTAGAGTGAGAGACAGTAATATCCCCATGTTCAAGAAGTTACTGAAGCCCAGCAATACTGCTGACTTGTCCAACAGGAAGAATCTAGAACTCAAGATCTTTGGCTTCTAGTATGGTGCTTTTTTCACTTTGTCATGTTGTGTCCACACTGGTATGCAAATCCTTCTGATTAAATAAGCCTCTTCTTTCCTAGAAATACTAGGCTTGTGGTGGCTCCTAGCTGTTAATGAATTATTTACTGATGAATTGTCAGGTGGGAAGAGTTATTTACTTAAGTAATTAGGTACTATTCAGTAAAATCTTCCAAGAACCAGATGTTTCATGGAAGGAAGGAATGAGTTCACTTAAAATTGCACCTCTGTTTCATGGCATTATTATATAGGGATTAAAATTTTACTTACTGACATAGAAATGACAGTCCACTCTTAGTAAGAAAAGCAAGTGTCAGAGCAGTAAGTATATGAATATGCATGCACACATTTTCACATGTACATCTGTTAAATATACGCAAATAAATCATCTGGAAGACCATAACTGCTAACAGGGTTTTGTGGTAAAGAGTCTATGTTGTTTGAATTCAAATATGCATTATTCTTGAAATAATAATTAAAAATATTTTAAAACTATTTGGTCCATTCAGAAATACATGATTACAATTAGTCTATAAGTATCATTAGAAATTTTTTAGTCTTGCTTCTTTTTTTTCTTTTTTTTTTTTTTTTACTTTTTGAGACAAGGTCTTGCTAAATTATGCAGATTGCCTTTGTTCTCAAACTCACAATCCTCCTGCCTCCGCCTCCTGAGTTGCTGGGATCATAGGCTTGCACCACTGCACCAGGCTGCTATTATAGTATCGAGTAGCATGTAATTATAAACAAATGAACAAACAAATAAAACTTCAGATAGTATCATAGTAAGGACAGAAATTCTATATTTGTTGACTTGTCCCAAGAACAGAAGTTATTGTGAAGCTGTCTTTTCAATAGTCAGCCATGTGAAATGTGTTTCTGAACAAAATAATACAAAAACATTTTTTGAGCCAAACATAATTGGCTTCCAGAAACTCACTGGTTTAGAACTCAAAAGACATAGGTAATTCTTTCCAAATTAAGAAGTGATTGTTTTTCACAGATCCCGAAAGACCAATAAACAAACAAGGGAAAAGTAAACCAACTTGAACAAATATGCACATGCACATATATAAATCCCACTTGAAAAGAGACCTTTCCAGATGACATTAAATTATTTGGAAATTCCAAACCAAAATATGGCCCTATTGCATTCTAAACCAGTCAAAGGAGGATCTGGGGGACTGGCAAAGCTATGAGGCTAAAACACAGTGAAAACTGTGTTCCTAAATGTCTTCACTTCGAGGATAAATCAGGGTCACAGGGCAAAAGGCTAGAGTATGAATAGGAATGCCATTTGTGGGACAGGTACTCCAGATAGGAGCATGCTAGGTCAAGCCAGGAAGCGTGTTACCCAAATTAGTTAGGATGCCAGGGACTGAGAAATGGAGTCATGGGCGTGAGTACCAAAGACAAATCTGGTAAGAAGGATAGAGATCAACAATAATGATAACAGGTGCCATTGTTGAGTGACAGGTCTTTTTCATGCTAGATCCTTTTCATACAGCATCTCATGGTCCATAGTCTCCTTGCAAACAGGATTGATTTTTCAGGACAATACAGATTTTGAAGGGTTTCGTGGCAAGCCCAATGCTGGGAAATAACAGAACCAGAATTCAAGTCCAGATCCTTCTCACTACAAAGTCAATGCTCTTTCCTGCATACCAAGCCGTGGAAACCTAATGGATTCAACAGAAATGTAGGGGAATCCTGGTAAAGTCAAGGGCAAAGAGCTCAAAATTGATGCACCAAGGTGCTGGGTCAGTCAGGTCTCCCTGTTTGGGGCTTTGCCTACCCGCAGAGCTACCTCCAGGGTGTCTTTTTTTTTTTTTTTTTTTTTTTTGCAGTACTGGGGGTTGAACCCAGGGCCTCACACTTGCATACTCTGCAAGTGCTGGACCACTGAGTTGCACCCCAAGCCCATTTTTTTACTTTTTGAGACAGGGTCTCAATAAATTACGCAGACTGCCTCTGGTCTCCAACTTGCAATCCTCCTGCCTCTGCCTCCTGAGCCACTGGGATTACAGGCATGTGCCACTGTGCCTGGCTGTGGTTGTCTCTTTTATGTACTTCTGATACATGCTGGGGGTTATAGCTTCTTCAGAGAGTCATGGGGCATATAAATTATAACAAACATGATGACATTGTTTCAAAGGCAGTCAGGTCAGCTCCACTGAGTGTCGGGTTTGATGTGAATGATAGAGAGTAACAGAGGCAAGTGAGTAAGTGAGCATTTGCTCAGGCTCTGTCTAGAGGCTCAGAATGCTTCCTTTCCTAAGAAGAGGATTGTTTAGAAATTCATAACTGCCAGGAGCCAAGACCATAAGTAACCTTTTACAAGATACCCTGATGAAAAGGTGCAGGGTGTGGTGAAAATAGATGTTGAGCCACAGGGCATTGTGACCTTTGAATTGAAATTACCATCTGAAAGCGGTTGTCAGGTTTACAGGAAGAGCTGAAGACATCTGAAAAGCCCCTGGCCCTAGTGACATTTTTGCCCCGCCCCTCCCCCTCCATGTGTATTTAAGCTACAGCAAAAATTAAAGACTTTGGAGCTTGATCAGACTGCCTGTCTTGCTCTCACCTTCGTGTCTCTTCTCTCTCTCTCATTCGCCCCCTACTCTAGGTCCCTGTTGAACAGCCCCATGGGCCAGGGCACATAATGAGTCTACCCAAGTTGGAAAAACAAGAAAGCCATTTTGAGAAGGGATCATCAGCAGCAACAAGTGCAAAAGAAAGGATAAGGTGAGGAAGACTGAGATAATGCCTGCATTTGGCCATGAAGAGGACACAGACGACCTCTGAGACAGCAGATTTGGAGCCTTTGGGAGGTGTGAATCAAACGACCTGAAGCAGGAGAGGAGAGTACTAAAATAAAGGTAGCTAGTAGTTTGACTTTATCAAGAAACATGGTGACCAGAAATAGACGGCAAACAAGACAGAGGCAGGAGGTCAGTTTTGGATGAGAGAAATCGCAAAAGGAATCAGTTAGGGAGGAGGTGTTGGGGAAGGAAAGTTTCCAGGATGCAAGAGGGAGATAATTGGTAGAGTGAGGCCCCAGATGGGTGGGGAGGGGACAGGATTCTGCACATTAAGGGAATCTTTCCTGACGGGCATGGTGGCACAGACCTGTAATCTCAGCACTGGGGAGGCTGAGGCAGGAGGACTCTGAGTTCCAGGCCAGCCTGGGTTACACAGTAAGACATTGTCTCAAAAGACACACACACACACACACACACACACACACACACACGGTGGGGGGGGCGGGGGGGGGGGAGAGAGAATCTGAATCTGAATCTTTCCTTAAGAGGGAGATGGGAAGGAAAGGAAGCAGACATTTGACGAGAATTTTAGGCATTTTTTCTTGGTGTACAAATGCATTCTTTTTTTTTTTTAATTCTATATAACACAAGGGACAGATTTCATTCAACATGAAAAAGCCTGCTGTAGCAAGCATGGTTTCAAGTTCTTAGTCTATTATCTCTTCCTCTGTGACCTAGGACAAAATTCCTGAGCTTCCCTCTGCTCCCTGTCAACTCGGGGTGATTATGCATGTGTGTGCTGGAGTCCACTCACACCAGCTTTCCTGAGCCAACTGTTAAACATTCAGAAATTCAGAGTTGTTAGATCATTGGTGGTTTGAAATTGGCCATGGTGGGAGCATTTACACCACAGAATTAGGCAAATGTTACAGACCAGGGTTTCCTCTCCCTTCCTGGTGCTGCCTACACCATCTCCTGCCTCCCCTCAAGGTACTTAGTATCAGGTGAAGACAAGAGACTGCTTGTGAAAACCCTTTGCAAACACCAAGCCCTAAATAAATGCAAGGAATTTTTACCACAGAGATTAAAAAGTGTGATGTCCTGACTTTTTCATATATTAATCAAAGTTTTATTTTCTTGTCCCTATTGCTCACAATTCCCAACAGATAACTTCAGTATATCCTCCTTCTGGCATTTTTTATAAGGCAGAAGGCAAAGATATTTGACAACAATGGCTCTCCTAGGCTTGTTAAGGAACTATACTCACCAAAGAAATCCTGTTGAGAGCAAGAAGGAATATGAGGCTATGAAAAATGCCTCAAGAAGAGACTCAAAAGAAAAGCTTCCCTACAGACCAGGAAGTGGGAGGTTTGTGGATCCTACAGGAAACCGAACAGGCCTATACCTGTTCCCAAATAACAAACTCTTGGAAAGCGCATTTCTCAAGAAATAGCTGCAGAGTGGATTTCCAAAACCCACCTGAGGGGCTTCTTAGACTCAGCTGCGTATCTGGGCCCTTGAGGTTACAGTGAACTGCACCTGGTATCAGGATACAGTCCAGGATGTCTTGTCAGCATTGCCCTTTCTTTCCCATGGAAGGAGCCTGTGCAGTCATTCACATGGTCCTTCATAGCCTCTTCTCTTTGGTTTCCCAGGTCTTATGGTTTGGATCTGGAGTCTCATGTGTTACAGGCTTAGCCAGGGCCCTGATGGCATTCCTGGAAGGGGGGATGGGGACCACAGTGGAATGTCATTGGGAGTGTGGCCTTGAAGGTGGTGTTGGGATCTGGTCCCTTCCTTCCCCTCCTTCTGCGTTCTGGCCCTTGGGAGGTGAGCAGTCTTCCTCCATCACACCTTCAGGCAGGATCTTCCCCCTTGCCTCAGGCCCAAAGCAGTGGTGCCAACCCGTTGTGAGCTGAAAGCTCTGAAATCAGGAGCCACATCAGCCTTTCCTCTTTTTCATTTCCTCATGTATTTTGTCACAGCAACAGAAAGCTGACTGATGCACTGGGGTTCCTGTGAAGAAACGAGACCACAACACATAGTGTGTGATCCTCCCTGGCTTGGGAAATATGGCCCTACTGGAGCCAATCTCTCTTGTAACTACTCCGCAGCATAGCTGCCAGGGTCTCCTTGAGGGGCAGGCCTCACTTCAAGCCACTGCCCTCACATAAGCCCAAAGCCATGGCTGTGCCTACAGAATTTAATTCTCTTAGTACACATGCAATTTACCAGCAAGGACCACTGTTGGCATAATTTCTCTATTGGATGTCCAGGGGAACCAGAGAAAGAGAGAGAGAGAGAGAGAGAGAGAGAGAGAGAGAGAGAGAGAGAGAGAGAGAGAGAGAGAGAGAGAGAGAGAGAGAGAGAGAGAGAGAGAGTGTGTGTTAACTGGAGGGAAAATTCTCACGTAAAAAGAAAAGGGTTGTGTAAAACCCCTTACCT
The DNA here is from genome assembly GCA_007922755.1 of Pedetes capensis. Lineage (NCBI taxonomy): Eukaryota > Metazoa > Chordata > Mammalia > Rodentia > Pedetidae > Pedetes > Pedetes capensis. The sequence continues at coordinate 54,178 of VMDO01001219.1, read as the reverse complement.
ATAGTGGCTTCCATGGCAGGACTCCCAGCCTCATCAAAGAAATCGGTGCCAAGTCCTGGCCTACAAGCAGAAACACTAGACCTAAATCAGCAAGGGCATTCCATGAGTGATTAAACACAATTCTTACCTTTCAGCTTCTCACTTACTCCATCAACTGCTAAGTCAACCTCCACAAAACCTACAGTGCAAAAGTCCCCCTCCCTTCCCCATCTACTTCTGTATGTGGTGCCACCACTCTTGAGGGTGGACCAGTTAACATTTGCAGAGCTGGCAGAAGGTGGCAAGGTAGGATAAACAGCGCCTGGCATGCACCTGGGACTCTTGGCACTAGAGGCTGCTCCTCCCCTGGGCACTTAGTAAACGTAAACTGTTTGCAGAGCATTCTCTGTCCATTCCCAGTGCAAACAACCTCTGCATTAGAAGGGGATTCTAATCCCAAACTATCTTGTCCTTTACAGATTCTTTTTTCAAGACATGGCATTATGCTGAATTGTTCTTTTAAAACATTAATGAAAATCCCATAGTTTGAAATAACTGAATTCAAAAACCACTTTTAATATGTATTGTATGAAAGATTTTTTGTCTTAGATTTAAAAAATTCTAATTGTAGAAGTAACACATTAGTATAGAGTCATAAGAAAAATTCAATGAAACTTTTAAAGCAAAAGTCTTGCTGGCCTTCTCACATTTCTCCCTCACTTCCCTGCTTGGAGGTGACTAGGATATCACTTTGTGATGCTTCCTTCCTTCTCCTTTGCCCTACATTTATAATTAATACCAGGAAGTACTTCTTTTGGCTTCCAGTGAAATCATTATAGTGTAGAGTATGTTTCCTTAGAAATCGTTAGATACACAGAGCCCTTCAGAAAGCTTATCACCAGGAAATGTTAATTATTTCCGTATCAGCTACCCACACTGGGGGAACCAGTTACGTGTCACTTTTCTCTTAAGACGAGAGACGTGCATGGTATACAGAGCAACATGCTCCAGATCAGTAACTTAGCTCTGTAAACATTCTGCGAGTCCCCGCACAGTTCCAGCAACCCCACAAGCCTCTGTGACTAAGTGTGAGAACAGCTGGCGTCTCACCATGGCACAGTTCAAGCTCCAGAAAATACAAAATAACACTGCGGCCCATGCTAGGTCACCCCCTTCTTCTCTTCCTCTGAAGTTTCCATTACCCATGGGCTTGGATTCATTAACAAAGCTGCCTCCATTCACGTGGCAAGGGTTGCCGTCCTCGCCCTCTCTTCTCTGAGCCTAGGGAAAGTGACCAACTCACAAATAGAAAGGGTTCTGTGACACTACATTATTTTGTACCTGATCTGGAGGCCCGAAAAACAACCTTTTCAATCAGTCTCTTTTGTCAATTTCCTCTCTTCCCTTCCCCCAGAACCTAAACCCTGGGATTCCCCCTAGGGATTTTATAGAAACCAGCCCATCTGGAATATTCTGCTGACAGAAAGTCCGTAATTGATGCCAGCCGGAGAAAGCACAACCTCTCCAACTATTTTAGCTCCAGAAAAGTCTCGCCTTCCTTGCAGGGTTCACGGCAGCCAGGCCTTGCCTCACGTGGGTACGCAGCCTCCAGAGTGCCCAGTCAATGCTTGTTAAATTGAACTAATTGCATTGAAGTCACTGGGTCTCGGAATCTCATTTGAAAATGGTAATCGTGCTTTTGCAGTGAGGCTGTAAAGATTGGGTGTTATTTTAATCAAATTGTCTGGCTCAAAAAAAAAAAAAATCTTTTTGGGTCCTCTTTCCCTAAAGGACAAATGAGACACAATTCATAAAGAGCAGGGAAGCACTGACATAGTATGGGGCATGGCACAGTGTTGGGGAGTACTTCGTTCTGTTATATGTAGGGTCTCTAGGAGTAGGACCCAACTTAATGGCACCTAACAACTACTTCCTGTGTAACACTGAAGAGGAGGTGGAAAGGGCCCGGCTGCCTCCCTTTTTATTGATTTACCAACCACCTCAGTGTTCAGTAAGCACTGCTCATTTGGGGTAATAGTTTTTGTGGAGAGATTATTTCAAGTCCCATAAATAAGCCACCTGGGTCTCAATCCGACTGACACGCATCTTCAAAATGATAATTATGAAATATTTGACATCATGAAGAAACATTTATAAAAATATTAAGTGAAGCAAGGCAGACTGTAACATTTGGCCTAGCTACCAACATAGAAATTTCTCTCTAATATATATTGTGAATAAAAGGAAATCACAGACAACATTTGTGAGCACTCACTTCTGAAAAAAAAATTATAAAAATGGGAAATGATTCGGGTGAGATAATGGAGACTTACTTTTAGCTCTATTGACTTGTATTATTTTGAATTTTTAGAACATATATATTCATATACTGCTTATCTCATAAAGTCAATCTATATTAATATTATACCTATGCAATAAAATAATTATATAAAATTGTGCATGCACACAATGAAGCTTGGAGAAGATTCTAGAAAAATGAAATAATGGGTATATCAGGTTGGTGAAATTATTAAAAAATTCCTTATTTGTGTTATTGTTACATGCGCAATAAATGTGATTTTCCACAAATTGTTCACATGGTGCACCGATAGGTTCCTAAAACAATCGAAGTGGAACTATTTTTTAAAGGTATCTGGGTATCTGCTATAGTATAGATGTGTCCCTCAAACTGTTAGACTCTTAATCTTCAATGCAACAGTGTTAAGAGTACTTTTATGATGTGCTTTCATCACGACAGTTCTGCCCTTGTGACTGAATTAATGCTGTTATGGTGGGAGTGAGTTTGTTATAACAAGAGTAGGACTTAACAAAGGATGAGTTTGACCTCTCTCTTGTGTGCACATTCTCTCTCCTCTCTTCTCTCCTCTCCTCTCCTTTCCTCCTTCCCTCCCTCCCTGCCTCCTTCCCTCCCCTTCCCTCCTCAATTGGATAATGAAACTAAAAGGCCCTTGCCAGTCACTGGCCCCTTGATATTAGATTTCCTAGCCCTCTGGAACCACAAGAAATAAATTTCTTTCTGTCTCTTTTTTTTACAAGTTACCCAGTCTGTGGTATTTTGTTATAGCAAAACAGATGGGCTAAGACATGGGTTTTGGTAACTCAAAGACCATACTAGTGGGGCTTCACTTGGGACCAAAGTTTGGCAGAGATTATCTGCGATTTTTGGAGCCATATTATTTTACCTACATTTGGTGGGAAGTGTTGTCTCTCCAGTTTCATGTTTTTGCTTTTGTTTTAATCACCTCCAGCACTGACAGTCAAAAACATAGTGTGAAGCACTAGAATGATCACTTCTTCCTCTCTCCCTGAGAACCTGTCCGCGTTGCCGCACAGGATGTTGTATGCTCAAATCTGACACTGCACTAGTCATCACTGACAGACAAGGGGCTGCCTCCAGGAGAACAGAGCCTACTGGGCTGGCTACTTAGCACTGCCCTGCAACTCTGCTTTATGATTTCCAAATGGGAGGACATTACCTGGATCATCAACTTTGACTCCATAAACCCAGTCACTCAAAAAGCTCAAATAACGTAATTTTTTTATGGGAAGATCTCAAGTTAGGCATAAAATGTCGGTGAGGAGGTCCCTGCTGATATTGCAGCTACCTACCACTTGATTCATCTAGTACCATATGATCATCATAACTATCTACCACTTATTCATTAGGTACCAAGGACTAAACTGTGTATTTCATATGTACAATCTTAGCGCATCCTTTGTTACCCTGCATGACAGACACCACACACACACACACACACACACACACACACACACACACACACACACTCACTCCCCAGTTTACTGAAAATCAGAATGACTGACTTGTCCAAGGCCACATAGCCCATTAAGTTGTACAGTTGGGATTCAAACTGCAGATGTGACTCCAAAATCCATTCTTTTAACCTGTGTTCGACATTTCTCACAGCGATTTGCACTTGAGCTGAGTTGAGATCCTTTGGAACAGAGGAATCATACAAACTTGAGGATATTTCATTGATGTGGAGGGGGAAAAAAGCAAAAGTTCTCTGAACACTTTGAAGGCTGCAAACAGATTCTGCAGAAAAGTAGGCAGCTTTAAGTCGACCCAAGGGCACACAACACGGCCTTTAAGCAATTGGGTGTGTTTCCCTCCCAGGCAGTGTATCACCTGAACCACAGTAGTCTGTAATGTATGGCTTTAATATATTACCAAAGGGAAAATGTTCTAATGATTTACTGGGGTACACCCCATTGGCATTAGGAGGCAGCATTAATCAAAGCTATTGGTTTGGCTTCTGAAAACCATTAGGTTAAATCCCAAGCTCTACATTTAATGTATTCACCTTGGGCCACAGTCTCCAAGGAATGAAAAGATCTCATTGCCTTTGCTTTAAAGCTGCCTTCCCATTAGTAAAATGAGTGTGTGTGTGTGTGTGTGTGTGTGTGTGTGTGTGTGTGTATGCACAAGTTATTTCAAAAGGTTAAAGTGTGTGTGACACTGAACAGTTGCTACAAGGTCTCTTCTGGGTGTCTCTGAAGGAAGAAGAGCCAGTCCCCTAGTCTACATCCCAAGGAGGAAGCCTGTCCTGGTTCTCTAGTTTAGTTGCCAAACATAAGAACCAGAATATAAAACCAGAAGTCATTCACTTTTCAAAGTTTGTTAGGGCTTGCTGAAGGAATAGTTGACGAATCAAGGTTGCTGAAAAGCAAACTCTGATGAAGGAAGTTGTAGAGTAGGACTCTGTGGCAAAAGATTTAGAAAGGAAGAGGAGCTAGAAATACAGCAGGCACCCTATTTCTTCTCTGTGAATATGGTCTCTTTGTTGACCAAGGCTTGCTTCAAAATAGAACAACCACCACACCACATTGCAGTCTGTTTACTTGTTTTAAAGTGGAGGGCAGCCAGTCAGGACTGTCAGTGCTGACGAGGAGAAAGGGTCTCATGATAAAGCCCAAATGCTGACGCTCAGCTCTGCATTCTGTTTTCTCAAATGTACCAACTGGCCCTAGAACAATGTAAGAATGCTCACATTTGTTTGCAACTTGAAGAATCAGTAAAAATTTGTCAACAAAAATTAAAGGGTTAGTCATCAGAGCTCAGTCACCACTTCTGGATTTGCTCAGAGAATCTAGGGGTTGCCTGTGCTTGAGAAGACACAGAACCACCAAAACTCCCAAGGGCCAGTATGGCCTGATCTTGCTCATTCTGAGGTACAGCAGGCCTGTGTGTGCCTATGGTCATCACTTCCTTACCCAGAGGTAGAAGTTGGCAATGTGAAAGAGAAGTGATCAAATGATTGTAGACCTGGGCAGCATTGTAACCTATAGAAACATAAAATAAAGAGCTTGAAAATGAAAGAAAAAATTAGATTAAGTAAAATTAAATTAAAAAAATTCTAAAAGCTGAGTGTAGTGGTGCATACCTCTAATCCCAGCAACAGGGGAGGCTGAAGTAGGAGGATCTCAAGTTCAAGGCCAGAGACAGCCTGTGTAATTTAGTGAGACCCTGTCTCAAAATAAAAAATACATAAGCAAATAAATTATAGACAGAGCTCTCTCAAAGCTGAGTGAATAAACAGACATTTGTCATATAGAAATACAAGTGAAATGTTTGTTGCCAAATGCCCCGTAGCTTTTGGAGTAATTACCGTTTCCTTAAGAAGACTCCTTAGACTACATTGGGAAATAATGTTTGTCTAGAAGTTTGCAATTTTGTTAGTCTCCCTCTCCCTCCTCCATGAGCAATTTTATTTATAATTTATTTTATCAGTTCACATTCTTCTTAAATAGAGATTCCACCTGACCTCAGATAGCTCCACTCACCAGCAGTGTCACTATTCTGAACTGATTACCCTGTCATGTTCTAAGGAATTCTACTTCATGAGTATTCGGAGTACTTAAGAACTTAAAACATTATTTTTAAAAAGAAAGAAAAAGAAAGAAAAGAAAGAAATGAATCAAATCTATGAGTGATCTCAAAAGTGTTGAGGGATGTTTAAAATGAGATTCTGTTAAACAAAGTAGCAGTGGACTTGCCGTGAATAGCTCTACATATAATGTCTCTTCTACTACATAAAACTGGTTATATTAATTTTTACTTCTAGATTCCTACTGACTGGTAGGATGATCACTAGGAAACATACCTCTATCCTGCACAAAGTAATACTTAACATACAGCTCTGTGATTCTGGAAGATACTTTGTTTGTTTTTGATTCTTGGGTTTTTTTTTAGACAGGGTCTTGCTCTGTAGCCCAGGCTGGCCTCACACTTGCCTTTCTCTTGCCTCTGTCTCCGGAGTGCTGGGATTACAGGCATGTGCCATGACACCGGGATTTCCTTCATTTTCGCGTACACTAAATTCTCAAATTACATTTTCAGCTGCTCTAGAAATCATTTACTTGATTTTTTATTTGCCCAAATGCACTTCTGGAGCAGAAAAATGTCTGTTTCAGGTGTGGGAGAAGAGATATTAAATATCTTCCTTTGCAAAGTAATTTCCCAATTTTCTATGGACACTTAGCAGAACTGATTCATAGGGTGGCACAACTAGAAAATAACTTTATTCTTGCTCATTCTGTTGCCATTCAAGTCCATCATTGGAGGCTAATTGCCCCTTGGCTCCTGGATGAAATCTCAAGCCTCTACTCATTCTTCAGTAGTAGCATCATAATCACATTATTGTATTATTAATTCTTACATAATTCATAATAAGTAATATAGGCAGGTTCTACGGCTATCCATAAGTCCCTAGTTCATAAACAGTCCTCTCATCAGTCACAATCATAAAATGCAATGCCCAGTTTTGGATAATAGGGAGAATTCTGAGCTGCATTTAAACTTTCTCCTCTCTTAGAGATCAGGGCTGTCCAGCAGGAAGGCCTGTAGTGGGGAGGATTCCTCTCTGGCTCTTTGTCTTCTTTCTCTTCCTCTCTCTCTCTCTCTTTTTTTTTTTTTTTTTTTTTTTTTGCCTTTGCCAACTCACCGGATGCCTCTGGCTCCAGAAAGTTGCATGGCAGGGAGGGGTGAAAAGAAAGAGCTTGGCTAACACTTGTGTCGTCTGGTGTTGGTTTCCTCTGGGTGGACAGGTAGTTTAAACTGATGCTCCCTAAACTGGGTGGATGATTAAAGCTGTCCTCTTTTCTTGGGGTGTATTTTGAGATTTTCAGAGTACATTGCGGGAACTTCAGACTATAGTTCTTTTAACATGAGCAACATATTTCCCTTTGGGTGATTGTTTTTTATTTTTTCTTCCCTCAGCCCCAGGAAGTCTAGCACAACCCCCGGCTAGGGTTATAGCAATCATCTAGGCAGCCCTCTTTGGCAGTCCTCTTGGGCAAGTTTAAAATGTCTCCAGCAGGTTTCTTCCCCACATTGCTCACATTGGTTCCCAGAAAGAACTCTCACCTCTCCCTGCAGTGTCCCCCACATCCCCCTCAGTGGGATGTGTGGCTGGTTTCCAAACAGCACAGTGGCTCTGACTCTGCCTGGCCTCCTCATGGGAACAGCCACAGCACCTCACCTTTAGATTCCTAAGGCAGCAGGCCAATGGGCCCCCAGACTCATGGGACTCAAGCTGTCCATGTGGTCTCCTCATACACCTTGCACTGGTGCCATCAAACTATCCTCTACCCGCCCCCCCAAACAACCCTCTGCCAAGGGGTTCTCTTTCCCCTCTAGCACTGGCCTTGCCTGTCTTTGTGGTGGATGCTGGGCTTCAGTCCATCACTACCCCCTTGGTAGGTCTCATAGTGGTTTAGCACCTTGCTTTGGAATGGAGGCATATTTACCACGTATTGCCTGACCTTAGGCAAGGAAAAAAAGGAGTTCATTTTATCTACCTGTGGCAGAAGGATTCACTTATGCCACAGCAAGCACCTTGGCCCTCCTGGACGTTACCAGCTCAGTTGCCTGGGACGAGAGTCCCAGGATGCCTTGCTGCCACACTGTCTGCACCCTGTGGACTGGGTTAACAACTCCTTCGCATCAAGGGAAACAAGATAAAACCAAAGCAAAATGACATTTTCTTTGGGAACAAGATTCACTATTTTGGCTTTTTCCAACTCCAAAAGATCCTCTTAGGTTCCCTTGAGAGGCTCATAAGTCAAACACTCACATAAGCAGACCCCTATTCACAGAGCTCCTCCCTGAAATAGACACATTAAGAGGCTCCCCAAGCTGCTCCCTCTTGTCTTCTTCCAGTGAGTTTAATGACTTTTATTTTAGTAGAGCTCTTCTGTACCAATTAAAAGTCCCTGCCAATACCCCGGGCCAATCTTGGCCACGGAGGCTAACTTTTATGGAAAGAAGACCTCTGAGGCCAGGTGAGCTTTAATGGCACCTCTTTTGTTAATTCAGAGCTTCATGTTGTGCCAAGAAAGCATTAGCCTGATACCATGTTTATACTAGAGAAAAACGAGTGGGACAAAATTGCTCCTTTTCCTCTCTTTCTGAACCCCCCTTTTCTTAATAGGTTAAAGCTCACTTCTTATAAAACCTTAACAATAAAACATCATGCTTGAAAAAAGAGTCTCAGGTTCTTGACCCTGAGCATTGCCAGCCCTTCACAGTTAGATTTTCCTCTCAGCTAGCGGTTCTTTTCCTTTCAGCAGGAATGCTTTCTGGGTTTTATAGCCAAATGGATGAGAGAAGCAAAACAGCAAGAGGTATTCATGTAGTCATGTTACATTACATTTCTCTAACATACAGTTCCATTAGTTTCCTTTCTTACTTACAGAATACCGTTGTGTATACATTAGGATTTTGGTCCTCTTTAGTAGGCCTGCTTATAAGAAATAGGAGATTAAAGAACTGATGTCTCTATAGAAGGAGAAATAACATGTCAGTTCTGTTTATTTGTAGGATTACATGATTTATGCTTTTTCATGTGAAGATGGAACAGAGAAAAGGGGACACGTGACACTGTTTAGATAATCCCCAAAGAAAGTCAGAGTCTCTCCTTCAGGAAAAGGGTTGCCTTTCGTTTAAAGTATAAATGGTACTGACAACTGATTGGGAAGAGAAAGATTTCTTATGCTCTATGAAATAAATTCAAGATGCACCTAATTTAGTCTCCAGAGAAGAAGGATATTTAGCATTCTAATGGAGCGAGAAAAAAAAAAGTGAGATTAAGGAAGAGCATAAAAAAAGAAAAAGAAAGGGGGCCTTGCCTGAAATTTTATGTTCATGTAAATGTAAAAAGGAACAATGTGATTATAGGTCAAAGTAGGCATTTAAAACTGTTTGGTTGCCCAAAATATATTTCAACCTCACTCTGTTTTCTCTATGTCTTAATGAATTAATTGTCCCTCCTATTAGAATGATTAAATAAAACAATAATGTTGAGCAAAAACTTTAGGAGATTCTAAAATAAAAAATATAATAAAGTTTACAAATATTATCTCTTACATAGTAGTTTTACTATTAAAAAATAAGTGGCATGCCCGGTGGGGTGGCACACGCCTGTAATCCCAGCAGCTTGGGAGGCGGAGGCAGGAGGATCACAAGTTCGAAACCAGGGGCAGTCTGCATAACTTAGCGAGATCCTGTCTCAAAAAAGTGAAAAAAAAAAAAAAAAAAAAAAAAAAAAAAAAAAAAAAAAAAAAAAAAAAAAAAAAGGGCTGAGGGTGCAGATCAGTGGTCCAGCACTTGCAGAGCATGCAAGTGTGAGGCCCTGGGTTCAACCCCCAGTACCACACACACAAAAAAAATGTGGCAAAGAAGTGCCAATTCTAGCCCTTATATAATCCATGATTTCACAAGGCTTCAGATTGGTGCATATGATTATTATTAATAAGTATCAAAGACTTTTGTGTATTAAAGGACTATAGTCTTGGCACCTAACAACAACACAACAGTCTCATGCTGGGTGTTTCATTCATTTTTTTTCTTTAAAATCATCATTGTTGATTCACAGGAAGTTATATTCTAAAAGAGAAAATCTAGATATAAATATGTAGCAAGAAGGAGAACCAATTAAAAATAAAAATACAGCATATTGATTGTGCTTCAGAAAAGAAAAATCATAATCTGCACACAGACATAGTCTCTTTGTTGATTAGAGTTATTGTAATAAACAGGTAGTGAAAGTAAAGATACATGATGTACCTTTCAGTAATTGATTAGAGGACAACTTGTCATCTTTAGCCCCTGGGGAATGGGAACCACATCCTGTTACACACACACACCCTACATAAGCCCCTCTGTGGATGGTATCCCTGCCTTGAACCAAAATCTTTCATCCAGTTACAGCATGAGGCAATCTATTCATTGTGAGACACATGTCCCTTTTCTTTTCTGTTCTTTTCTTCTCTGTTGTTTTCTTTTCTCTTTTCTTTCCTTCTCTTTTCTTTTCTTTGAGACAGGGTCTTACTATGTAGCTCCAGGCTTGCCTTGAACTTGCAATGATCCTCCTGCCTCAAGTCCTGAGTGCCATGCCTGGCTTCACATATCCCTTTTCTTAGTGGGTAGTTTAAAGTCCCTGAAACTTGACATTTGTTCATCTTACAAACAAGAACTTTGTTTACAACATTTCATGGCAAAAGAGTCTTAGGTTAGTGCCAAGAACTAGATTATTGCCTCTTAAAAAATTATCCTCCTGAAGGAGAAAGATTCGTATTAAAGGGGGAGGATTTCGAAGTCACTTTAGAATTGTACCTCTGGGTGTTATTTTTCAGGCATCATAAAGCATTCGAATTCAGCTGCTTTTCAATCCAAGTAAAACACTTCTGAAGATAAGTAAGGTTTGTTTCCTGAGTTAAGGATATCTTTAAGTGACAGATGCAGGACAATAAAAGGCCTTTTTCAGGAGCATATAAACTGGAACAATGACAAACAAATTTCAAGACTGCTGAGAGACTGAGAAACCTAACAGGACACCTCACATTTAACACATTCTCAATGGACTTCAGACTTCCTGGCTGTTCCTGAACTATTTCCCATGAAGCAAGGCATCATATATCAGTGTCAAAGCTCATGCTAGCTGATACTTTCCACAGCTCTCAGACAAGACCTCAACAACTCAGTATACAGGAGAGCCAGCTTGCGAAAGAGGAGGCAATTTTAACTTGTGTGAATGATCTCACCGTAGCCAGCTGTGCACGTGCATTCATTCATTCAGTCACTCAAGAAACGCTTGAGGCTTCTTATCCTCTAGCAATGGTTCCCAGTCCTGACTAGCCATCAGAATTTCATGGGCTCTTCTACCAGCTGCTGACATGGTGAATGAGAAGTGGGGCTGGAATATCTTGGTTTTCACACGGTCCACAGCCTGACTTAGAACCACTTGTTTAGGATTTTATAAGCACATTTTGACAGAAGTCTTAATGCAGAGACTATCTTTCCAAATTCTTGAGTTACCTCTTCATCCCAACATTCTACTCTGTTCCTTTCTTCTTACTGAGTTCCTGAATTTCTAGGCTGGTGTCAGTGGAGGAAAGACAGGTGGGAGAGAGAGGAAAGAGAGGAAGGGGAAGGTTTTAAAGTGGTGCAAAAATGTATCCTATACAATCATTCTGTTTTTCACTTTCAGTATGATATCACACAAATTATATGAGATATTCAACACTTCATAAAATAGGCTTTGTGATAGATGATTTTGCCAATTGTAGATTAATTGCAAGCATTCTGAGCACATTTATGGTAGGCAAAGACAAGGTAGATTAGGTATCTTAAATATCCAGTAGATTAGGTATATTAAATCCATTTTCAACATAGGATATTTTCAATTGATGATGAGTTTATTGGGACATAACCCCATCATAACACAAGGAGTATGCGTATCTTAGGGCAGACTATCCCTCCAGTAACAATTATAAACTTTGGGAAAACTATAAAAGCCAGTCATTTGAAGACAATGGGGAACCTCCAAAACTAGGCAGAAAGTAAGAATATTCATACCTTGAAAGAAGGAAAACACTGTGATACACATTTATCTGTGGCATTTCCCAGTGCTCGTGTGCACGGAGGATGTACTTGAGAAAAATGGGAAGTCTCCTTGGACTTGGAAGTTAAAATAAGTGATCAGGGCTCTCAGAAAAGTTGAAAATTGAGCAGGGAAATACCATAAAGAAAGGAGCTATAAATGTGGAGGATCTCCAATATCTGCATACAAACTCTCTCAAACCCTTAGTTGAGTCCTGACCTATACACGTGCTGGGCAAAGATCCAAGGAACCAGTGGAAAACAACAGCTGCAAGCCTGACAGAGCTTTTAGAGATGCCAACAGTTGCCTGATACTAGAAAGACAGTTTAGAATTCACACCCCTTCAATTTAGAGGGGTTCAGTAAATAATTTGAGTATTCCACTAATACCTACAAAGGCCATAACTTAAGAATAAGGACCACAACCAAAATCTAAGGAGCATCCTTATTAATGTCAACCCTATTAAGATTCAAACTGATCCTTATAAACTCCTGCCTTAATTAGCCAAGACTTACTCAAGTCTGAAGAGATCTCAGGAACTAATCCCATTTTATTGTTTTAAGAACAAGAATTGCTTCTACTTGTACAACTTTTTGCAATGTTTACATTGCTAATTAGTACGTCTAAGGGAAAAGGCTACAGATTTATTTGAAAACTCTGAACAATACGTATAATTGTGATCCTTAGATTACTTGTACCTTCTGCTCCCATATTATCTTGTCTTCCATTCCCTTCATGATTAAATCTTTTATGGCAGTGAACATACCTGCACCTTTCTTTAGTAACCAGGATAGTTAAGGAGAATTGGTGCCTAATTGCTTCATTTGCAAAAATAATGAGACTTGAGGACTTATGGAATCATTCTCATACTTTTCTCAGTGTCCAAATAAATGATCTTAAGGATCCAATTTTCCCATTTGGATGTACCCTTATACGATTGTAGATAATTAATTGCTGTACTCATCTGTTCTAAGACTTCAAATATTTCTTTAAAAAATTGGCAGAAAAGGGATACAAAGTCTCTACAAGAGTTATAACTCCACCTGATTTTGTTATATATAGGTGAAAATTTGTAACAATATAATCACAAAATAATTATAAAATTTGAAGCAATGTAATTTGGGTCACAGTCTGTCTGAAGGTATTGTATTATTTTCCAGAATAAAAAAACTATTCCATTATGTTCAGGGCTTGAATTTAGCTCAGTTGGTAGAATGTCACTCTGTAGTCTGTGAGGTCTTGAGTTCGATTTATTGCAAACATGGGAGAAGGACATGGCAATTCACTCCCAAGGCAATCCTGAAATAATCAGCCATTGAAAACCCTGTGAGGGTTGCTATGAGTCAGACAGGACTCAATGGCACTAAACAAAAAGAATCATTTCCAAAATCTCCCATACAAGATGTGAAGGGGGAAAAAAAGCCTCCTTCTGAAACTACATTTTGTGTATCCCTAACTGTGCCAGCTCTTCTCTCCAATTGTTCAGAAAAGACAAGGGTGCCTAGTAGGAGTGTTAATTTGGCATAAAGGTTCACAATAGAAGCTTACCTGAACAAATCATTCAGTCCAGAGGCTACAGCATATTCTCCCTGCCTGCATCTGGAGGTGGCAGCAGCTTCATAGTCCAAGCTTCTGTACTTAGCTAACTAGTGCTTACTTCTTATTAAATCTTTGCATTCCACTTCCTGGGCCGTTCCACCCACTTCTTGGCAATATTCAGCTGTGCTGGATCAGCTACCTTCCCGATTATGAAACCTTCCACTGTCCACTTTACAATTTAAAATCATTCAGATTTTAATCCCAGCATTTACTTCCTCTTCTACACAAAGAAAAATCTATGACTGTTTAGTGGTTCCTTGGGGATTAAGAATGCCCAGATCCTAGCTGGCACGGTGGCACACACCTGTAATCCCAGCAATCAGGAGCTGAGGCAGGAGGATCATGAGTTCCAGGCCAGCCTGGACTACATAGTGAGTTCCAGGCCAGCCTAGGTTACACAGTGAGATCCTGTCTCATTCCCTACAAAAAGAATGTCCAGATCTTCTGAAGCTAAACATATATCTATCTTACTACCCATAAATGTACCCAAATGTATACATCTGTCTACCAAAGTAAATGGTAGCTTCATTCATTAACAGTTGTAACTTCTCCATTGCCCATCAATAGTAGAATGAATCAATGAATTGTGATATAGTTATACAATGGGCTGCCACAAAGAATAAAAAATAACTACTGATAATATGCAAAAGAAGTATGAATTTCACGGATGTACTTACAAAGGACACCAAGAAGAAAAGCATATTGTGTGATTCTACCTATAGGCAATTCAAGAATAAGCAAAACTAACTGATGGTGACAGAAATCAGAATGGTGATTACTTCTAAGGGAAAGAGGTACATACTGAGTAGTGGGAAAGGGGAACAAAGGAAACCTCTAGGGTGCTAGGAAATGTTCAATTTCTATCTAGGAGGTAGTTTCATAGTTACATATAGAGATAGGTGAAAATTCATTGAGGTCTCCACATGATTAGTGCTTTACTGTATAAGCTACTGCATATTCTTGATTCTACTTCACAGATTTTCAACAGTTTCAGAGGGCTACAAAATCAGGTATGGATTAGAAATGCTTGAGACATCTACCTTTCAACTGTGAATCCAGTCTGCATGCAATTCTATTCCACATCTGATTTTGCAGTCCTCTAAAACTGCTGAAAGGGAAGGGATTAGATTTGAGAATATACAGTTTATGCTCCAGTAAAAAGTAAAAACTAAATACACAAGAATTCCCAGACCAGATCTTAGTCAATCCCAACTTAGAGCTATCTGTAGATCTTGCTTATCTTACAAATGATAATGGTATTTCCTGCATAGGATATGCTGTCACCAATGAATAAGCCGCTGTCAAAGCTATTCTATTGCTGAATGTTTAACCTGCCCAAGTGGATGAACTAATTACTCAGAATTGATCTAGCAAAGTAAGAATGGTAAACATTAAACTGATAGTAGATATGTTTATGGAATTGTTCATAACTTTGGGATGCTATGGAAACAAAAGTACCCTGATCAAAAATGTTAAGGACATTAATGATTTATTAACGCTACTTAATTTGGGGGAAATACATATTGGTTAAAGTAGAAGCTCATAGACAAAATCCTTTGGAAACCAATTACAATGATCTTGCTAAATCACATGCTAAACAAGAAGTTTTTTATCACCTCAACTACAGTTCCACCAAATTGAAATCTATGACCCCAAACTTTGAAGGAAAATTATCTCAACTTAGACAGCTATAGTTGGCTCATAACGATCAATCCAACTTTTTGAAAAACAGTATTGGCAATTAGAGGGATGTTTTCTTCATAAAGATAGGTCCTAGTAATCTCCTGACAGCAACCCAGAAGTATTATAGGACATCTGATGGATGCTAGTTAAACTGACCCATGACATTTTTGTATCATAAAAAATCAGACTGAGTTCCAGAATAAATAAATAGGGAAAAATTCAAAATTTGATCATGAAATGGTAGAATCAGGGCTCATCTATAACTAATGTACTCCAGGATACTTAAAAAGGTAAAACAAAATATAGGAACTAAAGTCCTTTGAACATTTACAAATGGATTTTATACAACCAGTTCAGTCTTTAAACTATAAATATGCATTACTAGTAGTCTTTAAGGTAGTCTGTAAGGTACCAAGATGTATAGAACCCATTCTTTAATGAAAGTCTACAGATGTCACAGAAGCAAAACATTGCTAGGCTTTGTATTCCCAATACAAGGAATTCCTACTTTCCTATCCAGTGATTACAGAAGACATGTCACTATAACAATCAGTCAGGAATGCTGCAAGATTTCTCTGCTAACACAAAACCTTTACTCTCCACTCAGGAAAAGTAGAAAAGAGCAAATGGCGGACTGGAGATGGAGCTCATTGGTAGAGTACTTGCCTAGCATGTAGGAGGACAGGAGGAGGAGGAGGAGGAGAAATGGAAACACTGGAAACTAAAGCAAGCCCAATCAGAGATTGGCAAACTATAGCCCCCAGGCCAAATCTAGCCGTTGGTCAGTTTTCATATGGTTCATGAGCTAAAAAATGTTTCTTACATATTTTTAAAGTTTTGTGGAAAAAAGAATATAGAATATATGGGATCATGTGTAACCTACCAAGGTGAGAATTTTTGCCATCGTGCCCCTTACTGAGAAAATTTGCTAACTTCAGGTCTAAATTATAAAAAATTCTTAATCTGCCTTAATTTAATGTTTTGCTACCAGTATTACCACCCACATAACTACCTCCTCAGAACTCATATGAATTTTCTCCCTAGAATATAATTTATAGCATGTCCTATGTTATTAGGAATAATTCCATCAATATTTTGTCACATGAAGATCTAGCTAAATACTGTCAGAAGCTAATCCAGTACTAGTACATTGTCTTATGCCCAACCTGCACAAACTACCTTTCCAAAGCAGACATCTTGCAAACATTTGCTTGACTTCTAGTTTAGTGACAGGTCCACTAGAAACAAGTGTGTTAAACTGCAAAAATGTCCACATATTCTTCCCATTCCATATGATCCTCCTTTGCATGTGACATTATAGATCTTCCCATCAAGAAATGGCGTCAAATTCTCTACTCTTGGGATATGTGACATGCTTTGGGCAACAAGGCATGAACATGACCCAAGCAAGTAGAAGCTTGAAAATTGCTTGCATATTGTAGCTTCCCTCCCTTGCTTCTTACAGGTACCGAGATCAATATCACATGAATGAGCTTGGGCTAGCCTGTTGGATAAGAAGACACTTTGGCTCTTGCCCTGTCAACACCCAGCAACCACCAGACATAGAAGTGACTCCAGCAATTACCTACTGATTGTAAATCCATGCATAAGGCCAGACAACATCATGTGGAGCAAAGCAAAGATGTTGCAGCTGAGCCTAGCCATGTTGCTCCACAGAATGAGTAAATAAATGGTTGCTTTAAGCTACCTAGTTTGGTAGTTTGTTTTATAGTAGTTTGTGCTAACTGATCCAGATGCAAAAATGCTTTAGAATGTTATTGGAAGGAGCCATTTCAAGCCCTCTTGACAAGAGACACAATTCACTCATGAGTGAATGTGTCATAAGGAAAATGAATTTCCAACTCAGATAAATGGACTCCCACTCTCATGAGTGACTACAAGTTGAGGCTAACAAAAAGCCCCCAGCAACTGATGGCTTTATGGCACAAACAGCTGCCCTGAAACCTGCAGATCAAGCAATTTCAGAAGTGCAAATTTCGCCCAAGGTAATGGTGGAAAACAAAATTTTTTGTCATACCCAATCAAATTGACTGACTTCCTTGTAAGATTGTTAATGGGTTAACTATCAGCTCTTGCTTTCCCTCTCTATAACTATACTTTTTAGCTTTCCTTTTAGGAAACAAAATACTCTGTTAGGAATGAGTAAGATCATAGTTTTGTCTTCTAACCTGATCTTTTGCTGGATCTGTTACTCATTTTTAACTCTAGAAATCACTCAAATCATGGAACTAGGGCTGGGGCTGTAGCTTAATGGTAGAATACTTGTCTGTCCTGCAAGAGGCCCTGGGTTTAATCCCCTGCACTGAGAAAAAAAAGTCAGAACACCTCTGCTTAATACTACCAAACAGAACACACACATTGGATATAAAATATCCAACAAATATCTCTAGATTCAAACACTCAGCCTGGTTGTTATAATTATACAAAATTACAGAGTCAACATCATACCAAGAGAGAAAATTCAACTCAATCACTTTTTAAAATTGTCCTAGGTGCCTATGGTACTTTTATTACCATCAAACTACTGGGGAATACGGCCAAAGGAAATAAGCATACTTACCAGTCTTACCAAAAAATCCCATATAATCATCCTGATGATAGAAATACCTCTTAGATTACAACTCAGACTTACTTGTAATGGAATACCTTCTGAAAAACAGAAAAATGTCCATGTTCAAGAGAAGCAGGAAATAAAATGTCAACTAAAATAGTTATCACTGTTTTGTCATAATAGTTCAGAGACATACACTTTCAACTCTTTCCATACAGATCACAGAAGCTAAGGCACACCAGGTCTGTTGTTCATCTGTGACCTCTATGTATACCAAGAACTATCCCCAAAAATCCTTGCCAACAGCTTTGAAGGTTTTAAGTTCTGTTCAGTTTCACTACCTAGGTCCCTCCAGAGGTCTCATAGGAGGAATCTCTTGAAAGTTGAGTCTAGTGAGTCTCTTAAGAGTCTTCAACCCTGGGAAGGGACCTCTGAATTTAAGAGATGTATCAGTAACTTATTCCTCACTATGGTTCAAATTACAAATATATCCATTCATTCCATAAATACCTAGAAGAACAGCTTTGATTCCTTTGCTATCTTGGTAACTACCTCTACAATATTTTTTCATTTTTAATACCATGGCCTGGACCCCACCCAAGATCAATTAAAACAGAATCCCTGGTATGTAGCCTAGGCATTACTATTTTTTAAAGCTCCCAGAGGTTCTAATATGCACAACATATCTTTACAATGCTTGCAGCCATAGCCCTGTGGCATCTGATCCCGTCAGATGTCCGAAGCTAAGCAGGGTCAGGCCTGGTTAGTACTTGGATGGGAGACCGCCTGTGACCATCAGGTGCTGTAGGCTTGGGACAAGGACCTGGCAACACACTCCCAAAAATCAATCCACCATTGAAAACCCTATGAACAGCAGAGAAGCACTGACAATAGTGTTTCCTCTGTTGCACAAAGGGTCACTATGAGTGGGATACCAACTTGACAGCACCTAAAAACAACAACAACAACAACAACAACATCTTTACAATATTTACTGGCCTCAAAAGTGGGTCATCTATACTCTGGCCAATATTTCCTATTGTTTCTAGGTAAATATTTCAGAACAAGAAGAAATACTACATTTAAAAAATACAGACATGGGCTGATTACTCTCAAAGATTTGACCACCTAAGACTTGGAATCTGTTGTCTGTCTCTTGGCTAGGACAAATAGAAAACTGGCTCCATGAAATTTTTAAACTGTAATGAGGAGATTTCTCACTATAATAACTCTGTTTGAAACCAGGCATAGCAGCACGTCTTTTTTTTTTTTTTTTTTTTTTGCAGGTCAGGGAGTTGAACCCAGGGCCTCATGCTTGCATGTTTTGCAAGTGCTGGACCACTGAGCTGCACCCTGCCCATTTTTTTACTTTTTGAGACAGGGTCTCGATAAATCACGCAGACTGCCTCTGGTCTCGAACTTGCAATCCTCCTGTCTCTGCCTCCCAAACCGCTGGGATTACAGGCATGCACCACCACGCCTGGCTCTAGTGGCACATGTCTGTAATCCCAGCACTTGGGAGACTGAGGCAGGAAGATCAATGCAAGGCCGAGGCCAGCCTGGTCTACAGAAGAAGTTCCAGACCAGCCTGGGCAACCCAGAAAGACCTTGTCTTAAAAATAAATAAATAAATAAATAAATAAATCTGTTTACTATTCTCTAATGTGTCTGTGGGCTGGGATTTAGCTCAGTTGGTAGAGTGCTGCTCTGCAGTCTCTGAGGTCCCGAGTTCAATTCCCAGCACCGCAAAAATGGGAGAAGGGCCTGGCAATCCACTCCCAAGGCAATCCCGAAACAGTCAGCCATTGAAAACCCTATGAGGGTCCCTATGAGTCGGATACTGACTAGACGGCACCTAACAACAACAACAACAACAGTGTGTCTTTAAATACAATTTTTAAAACTACTGTGCAACTGATGTTTGATGATTAAATGATAATTCCTTATTAGGAAGTGAGAGAATTCCTTGTGATCTACCTGTCCTTCAGGAAAGAAAGATGACCCAAAGGGGGGAATGACAAATCTTGATATGGCTGCCCATCTTAGCGCCCAAAGATCCACACTATACTGTATGAACAACTTCTTTCTTTTTATTAAATAGATGTATATATGGATATATGGTAGAAAATACTTCAGTGAATGCCTTACTAACATCACAGAAATAATAAAGATTCTACTCACCGTTACTATTCAAGTTACTCATCTATAAGGAAATGTCATAGCATCACAGTATCTCCCCCCAACCCCCAGTGCTGGGGGTTGAATTCAGGGCCTCATGCACACTAAACAAGTACTCTACCACAGAGCTTCACACCTGGCCCCTTTTATATTTTTTATTTTGAGACAGGGTCTCACTAAGTTGCACAGGCTGCCTCTGGCCTCAAATTTACAATCCTTCTGCCTCTATCTCTCAAGTCACTGGGATTATAGGCGTGTGCCATAGTACCCGGCTTCATCTTATAAAAGATAAAAATGTTTCAACAGCACAATATTTTTGGATTAGGCATTGTGGTGCCTTATGAATTCATAAATGCTTATGTCTTCAGAAAAATGTTTTGAGTTTTTTAGTAGAAAACCAACAAAAGATATATAAAGATATATGTTTATCATTTAGAAAGAAAATTTAAGAAGCCAGAAATATGTAAATAATAAAAAATTGGTACAAATAATTATCTTCTGAGGACAAAAATATTTATGCAAAATGCTATTAAAGTTCATAAAGAGCAAATTTATCTTAGATTTGAATCAAAGGCATATGTACTCTGGTGTTAAGCCATGTTAGTCCTGCAGTATCAGCCTTGATTTAATAGAACTGTTTCATAAACAGTTTATTCCAGAAGTTGAAAGTTATAAAGTTAAATACAAAAGGAATCTTTTAAAGC
Organism: Pedetes capensis; assembly: GCA_007922755.1. NCBI lineage: Eukaryota > Metazoa > Chordata > Mammalia > Rodentia > Pedetidae > Pedetes > Pedetes capensis. The sequence goes on along the minus strand of VMDO01001219.1, from coordinate 33,542 downwards.
TTATAAAGCAAAAGTGCAATTTAAATTATTTTTATATACATTTCCAAAAGGATTTGAGGTGGTTGGCAAAATATGTATAGGGGGTAACCCTGAACAGGAACAATCCTCTAAAACACAATACGGATGAATGCATTTTAAATGAACACATTTTTTAAAAAGAAATGCTCAAGTGCACAAAAAGTAGAATAAATCATGTATTATACTTTACTGTAAAGTTAGAAAAGGCAGACTTTTCTATGGTTAAAGGAGGAAAACTATGAATACCTTTAAATAAAAAATGTTTTTGGCTAAATAAACATTTTTACAAATATTTTTCCTAAGTAGGAAAAGCTATGAAAAGTAGAAAGCAAGGGAGATAATGTTCAAAACAAACCAGCACTAAGGCAGGTTCCCCCAGCTTTCACTCTATCCAGAGGCCTGTCAATGAACAGCAAAAACAAATCAAGATCCATACAGCAGCATTTTTCTTCCATTAGTTTCACAGAAAAAAATTTAAGTAGAAACTTTTATTTATTTATTTATTTATTTTGCGGAACTGGGGGTTGAACCCAGGGCCTCGCGCCTGCATGCTTTGCAAGTGCTGGACCACTGAGCTGTGCCCCCAGACCTTTTTTTTTTTTACTTTTCGAGACAGGGTCTTGCTAAGTTACGCAGACTACCTCTGGTCTTGAACTCTTGCCTCCGCCTCCTGAGCTGCTGGGATTACAGGTGTGTGCCACCATGCCTGGCAAGTAGAAACAATTTTTAAGTGCCCTAGCAAATAAAATAGGTTCTACAGTGAAACCTAAAGCATTTCAGTAACCAAATACCTGAGAAAAGCTTGAGGAGCTGTGACATAAGAGGAAATGCGTGTCCAAGGTTGACACATTTCTGAGTTTCCACAGGTTTCTAATTTCATGGAGAAATCCCCAGGCCATGTGTCCTACTAGAAGTTTAAGGAAGTCTAAATTGCTCTTCAGTAATTCTCAACTTTGAGTGCACACTGAAATTTCCTGAAAAAGGTATTTTTTTCATTTTTAACACCATGGCCTGGACCCCACCCAAGATCAATTAAAACAGAATCTCTGGTACGTAGCCCAGGCATTACTATTTTTTAAAGCTCCCAGAGATTCCAATATGCACCAAGGGCTGAGATCTACTAAATAACCTAGAAAAATGCTGAGAAAAGTCAAGGATGACTATAATTATTGTGTTTGAACTTCAGTGGTGACAGAAAATATTATTTCAGGGAGGCAAGTATTTTTGTTAATCCCAGGCTGTTTTTCTCATGTGCTTACATGAGTTATGATGCTGAAATCCCTCAGGATAACAATTCCATTTACTGAGTACTTAGCTGGTGCCAAGAACTAGCTAGGTACCCCCTACCTCATCCTACGCCTCAGTGTCCCCCACAAACACATAATCACTAATATGCATTATTCTGTAAAAACAATTATTAAACCCAGTAACCCAAGACAGCTGACAAGAAGGAGCTTATTTTCCCATCCCAGAGCAAGTAGGTATAGAAACTGGAATTAGAAATTATGTGTCTGAATACAAATCCATATTCTTTTGCTTTCTTTTAATTGTATGCATTTCTGTTTTAAAAGGTAATATAGTCACACATTCCACTGGTTTATGAAGCATACAAAAGACATATAAAGAATTAAGCTCAGCCAAGCGCAGTGGCGCATACCTATAATCCCAGCAACTAAGGAGGCAGAGGAAGGAGGATCACAAGTTTGAGACCAGAGGCAGTCTGCATAATTTAGCGAGACCTTGTCTCAAAAAGTTAAAAAATGGACTGAGGGTGCAGCTCAGTGGTACAGCACTTGCAAAGCATGCAAGCACAAGGCCCTGGGCTCAACCCCAAGTACCACACACACACACACACACACAAAAGTACACTCATTTGTACTTTTTTCCTGAATGCATATTTTCCTTGAATAAAGTTAAAATACACAGTAATTACAGTCATCCTTGACTCCTATCCGTTAGCCATCAGTTCCTCTCCCTGGGAACAAAGTGAGCAGTTTCTAGTTTATCTTTCCAAAGTTATTTAATGCATATACAAGCAAATACACATAAGCATATATCTGCAGACACAATATATTTGGAATCTCCCCTTCTTATTTTAAACAATGTTCACATAGTTCACATAGTTTAAACAATGTTCACATAGTTTAAACATAGTTCACACATGATATTACTTTTTTTTTCACATTAATAGAGCATCTTAAGAGCTAATTTCCTATCAATGTATATACATTTTAAAACCTTTTTTTGAGCCAGGCGTGGTGGCACAAGCCTGTAATCTCAGCGTCTCGGGAGGCGGAGGCAGGAGGATTGCAAGTTTGAGACCAGAAGCGGTCTGCGTAATTTAGCGAGACCCTGTCTCAAAAAGTAAAAAAAAAGGGCTGAAGGTGCAGCTCAGTGGTCCAGTACTTGCAAAGCATGCAAATGCGAGGCCCTGGGTTCAACCCTTAGTACCAGGAAAAAAACTCTTTTTTGTACCACATGGTATTCCATTGTACAAATGTACCATTACTTTTTTTTATCCAATCCCTTATAATGAGCATTAGATTACTTTGAATTATTTGCTGCTATAAAAATGTTGGTATTAATAACTGATCTACATAAGTTCACAAGTATTCAAGACAGATAATTACATTTGTAAAATAAATTCTTAGATGACAAAAATTATGCCTTTCCATTATTCCATGCTACCTCAGGCTTCTGCCTGCAGCTGTAGCTCTGTGGCATCTGATCCTGTCAGATCCCAGAAGCAGGGTTGGGCCTGGTTAGTATTTGGATGGGAGACTGCCTGGGAGCACCAGATACTGTAGGTTTAGGAGTAGGACCCAGGAACCCACTCCCAAAAATTAATCCACCATTGAAAACCATATGAATAGCAGGGAAACACTGACAATAGCATTTGTCTGTTGTGCATAGGGTCACTGAGTTGGATATGGACTCAATGCCACCTAATGACCACCACCACCACCAGCACCACCACCACCACCACCACCTCAGGCTCCTAAGAAACAAATCACAGTCAAATTCATGGTGATTTATATTTATTTTATTCAAAAATTTTACTTAAAAACCCAAATTGTGCTTTTCATTTTAATAAAAAATTAGAAATTGTTTCTCAGAATATGTTCGAAGACCCAAATAGTCTTCCAGATGGTTTTAAGTCAAAGTGAAATGCCTTCATAAACGTTGTGCTAGTTCTCACTTCCCACTCAGAAGGTATCTGTCCCAGAGGACTCAGTGTTCTCCTGTATAGTGCTGATGCTCAGGGACTGAGAGCAATCCTGGAGGTCTGCTGAGGGCAATGTCACAGACATCTTGGCAGGTGACATCTGAGAAGTGAAGAGTGGTACTGCCTCACCACCTGCACAAAAGAGAAACTCATTAGCTAAAACAGTATATTCTGATCAGTTAGGTGCTTTTCCCTAACTAAATAATATGGGTGGGGAGAGGCCGTGTGTCAAAACAAGGATTGTACAGGAGGGCTCACATTGCTTAGAATTTCTTAAGAGAGACAACCCCCTTTCCATCTTCACTCCTGATCAGTTAGAGACAACATTTTGAAATTATACAAGTAAGCCAGGCACTATGGCTCACACCTGTAGTCCCAGCAACTAGGGAGGTGGAGGCAGGAAGATCACAGGTTCCAGGCCAGAAGCAGCCTGCATAACTTAGCAAGACCTTGTCTCAAGATAAAAAATAAAACAGGGGGTTGAGGGTACACTTCAGTGACAGAGTGCTTGCAAAATATGTGTGAGGCCCTGGTTTCAGTCCCCAGTACCACAAAAAGAAAAACATAAAAGATAAAAAAATGAAAAGAAAAGAAGCCGGGTATGGTTGCACACACCTGTAATCCCAGCGACTAGAAACGCAGAGGCAGGAGGATCGCAAGTTTGAGATCAGAGGCAGTCTGTATAATTTAGCAAGACCCTGTCTCAAAAAGTAAAAAAATGGGCTGGGGATGCAGCTCAGTGGTCCAGCACTTGCAAAGCATGCAAGCACGAGGCCCTGGGTTCAATCCCCAATACCATCAAAAAAAAAAAAAAAAAAGAATTAATTTTAAAAAATATTAAAAAATAAAAGAAAATAAAAATACACAAGTGCTAAAAGTTATGGTAGAGATGATAAATGCTAGGTAAGATAAGGTAAAGTGTCTAGTCTCTGACATTCAGACTTATCCTCTTACTGGCTATATGGATTTGAGTAAGTTACTTTACACTCAAAAGTTCAGTTTCCTCATATGGTAAGTGGAATAATAGTACCTACCCTGCAGAGTAGAAGACTAAAAATAATATTGGTAAACAGCTCAACAACAGAGCTTGGCACTTAGTAACTGCTCAAAAGCTAAGGTTATCATTAGTGTAAAAGACTTCTATTGTCACTACTATTACCATTAAGTAAATAGCCTAACGCCAAATTTAAAAAACAAAACAAAACTGTAATGGCTCTAGAATAAGGTTTTGCTTTTAGTTATAGAAATGGGCCCTCTGTGTAGGATCATTGACTGCTGAGTGCCTAAAGGTGCTATACCATTAGTTAACAGAAGTTATATAAGGGAAGCAGTATCAACGGAAAAATACTGAAGTGGTTATTCAAATTACTGACATTTGACTTGGACAACATTTTTTCCTGTAAAATGGATTTTTTTCTTCATTACGTTTACATTTAATTAAATATGGAAAAATTCTCCTCCATGGATTGAGAGTAATATTATATTGCCTAATATTTCAGAAGCTCTTTGGTAGGCAGGGAAGAGGCAGTTTAGGGTGAAGAATGTTTTTAAAAATCCAGAGTTGATTACATATGTATATCTATTTGCCTATATCTTAGTTCACTCCTCTGAGCTTACAGCACCTTAGTGTTATTCAAAACAACAAAAATCAGAGGACTGGCTAAGATGGTCAATGGTTAATGGCCATACTTCAACTGGGAAAGAAAACTGTTAGGGAAACTTGCTAAGTTCTCTACTCAAAACCAAAATAAAAGTGTGAAGAGTAGCTTTAATTATTAATAATAATTTTTTAAAAAGGATGGCACGAGGACAACTTGCCAAGGAGTGGTGATTAAAATGACAGAGAGGAGGAAGAAATGGTGGGTGACTAACCAGAACCCTCAACCCAAGGATAACAACTGAGAAAGGCTTCAAAAGATACTAGGCCTCTGGGAGAGGGCCCACTGACTAGAAGTACTGTGGGACTCGCCTGGGAGGAAGCCAGGCTGCACGGCCCCCTGCAGGGTCTAGGACCCCAGCATTGCAGGATTTTTTTTTCCCACTGGGGAGAGACTGTTGCTGCTATGGCCTCTGGCGCCGCTGGAACTGCAGGTTGGAGGGAGAGAGACTGAGTGGTGGTGAGGTGAGAGGATGGGGAGGAGCGGCTCACATTGTTGAAACCCCAAGTCTAAGGAAGTCTGTTCAGGCTGAGGCACGTTTAGGGCCTGGGAGTTCAAGGCAGAAAAGGGGTGCCTAAGTGAGAAGGTTCCGGGAGTGGCGTGATTAGGGCCTGGGCCAGCAATCTAGAGAAGTGGTACTGTAGAACCGATAAGCCTAGGAGAGATTGTTCAGGAGTGGCTCATTTAGGCACCAGGGGCACTGGCAGGACTGGGAAGACAAAGAGACACTGTTTAAGCTGTGAAGCCTTCAGGGCCTGGGAGCGCCTGCCACACAGAGAAGTGGTGCTGTGGTCCAGGGAGCCTAAGCGAGACAGTTCAGTTCGCAGAGCAGTTACAGCCCGGGAATGCCTGCAACCCAGAAAAGTGGCACCCACAGGACCGAGAGTTCAGGCAGGGGCACGTTTAGGTACAGGAGTGTCAGCGGGACTGAGGAGAAAAATAAACACTGCTTAGGTTGTGGAGCATCTGTACCTGCAGACAAAGGGTACTGCAGATCTGGGGAGCCTCAGAAAGATGGTTCCAGCAGTGGCATGCTTACAGCATGGAAGCACCTGTGACCCAGACAATGGGCATCAGGAGATCTGGGGACCCTAGGAAAGCCGTTGCAGGCAGTAGCACGTTTAGGACCCAAGAGCTCCTGAGACGTAGAGAACTGGTACTGTGGAACCAGGCAGCCTAAGAGACACTGTTTGGGCTGCAGTGTGGTGTTCAGGGTCTGGGAGTGCCATCATCACAGAGAAGGGGCGCTCTGAGTCTGAGGAGCCTTAGAGAGAAAATTCAGGCAGTGGAAAGATTGTGAGCTGTGAGTGCTTGGGATGGAAAGGAACAGATGGGGCAGTGCTGACTGCAGAGACTGCAGTGAGAGCTGGGCACTGGACACTGAGGCTGGAACTTATAGCAGGAAGGAGAGAAATACCAGCAACTGGTCATCATCCATTCACACAGGAGTGGTTTGGGAGAACCTCTTTACACACAGATAAAGTGAGACCTAGCATCCAGACCAAGCAATAGGGAAGCCTGAGCAGAAAAATACAGGAAACATGAAAGGTCAAGCTGGATGGGAAGATCCAATAGAACAAAGCCTCTCAATGGATAATTTCAAAGTAACTGGATTCTTAGAGATGTTTCATAAAGAATTTAGAACCCTGCCTATAAATATGTTGAAAGACCTCAAAGACACACCATGAGAGCAACTGATTCACTGGACAAAAAAGGTATCTAACTTGGAAGAAAAATTCATCAAAGAAGTTAAGATCTTGAAGAATCAAACAGAAATCCTTCAGCTACAGAGCAAAATTAATCAACTCAATATTACAGTAGAATCTTCAGTATCCAGAATAGACAAAGCCAAAAACAGGATAGCTGAAGCTGAAGAAAAGGTGGAGGAAAGAAAGGAAGGAAGGAAGGAAGGAAGGAAGGAGCAGTATGAGCAAGATTTTTAAAAGGTCTTTGATAAAGTGAAAAAACGAAACCTATGAATTCAGGGGGTTCATGAAGGAGTTGAAAACAACATGAGAGCATTAGGAAATTTATTCAACGAGATACTAGATGAGGACTTCCCAAACCTAAGGCAAGAGATGGGTACCTATACAACTGAAGCATTCAGAACTGCAAACACAGTAGATCAGAACAGATCCTCCCAATGGCACACTATAATTATAATGCTAAATCTAGAAAGCAAAGAAGCTATTCTAAAAGCTGCAAGAGAGAAATGTCAACTCACTCGCAAGGGCAAACCCATCAGAATAACAGCTGACTTCTCAAGAACAACCTTAAAAAGGCAAGGAAAGCTTGGTCAGACATCATTCAAGTCCTGAAAAAGAATAACTGTCAACAAAGATTATATCAGTGAAGCTATCTTTTAAAATAGAGGGTGAGTTCAAGACATTCCAAGATATTACTTAAACATTTCACAACTACCAAACCAGGATTGCAGAGGATCCTCAAGCAAACACTGCACATGGGAGAGGTAAGACAACCCAAACACAAGATCAAAGGAATGAATAATAAACATGAGGGGAACTTAAGAAAACAATAGACTAAATATGAATGAAAAAAACAGAAATAAGTACCAAATTGATGCAGAATAATAAGCAACTCTCAATAATTACTTTCAATGTAAATGGTCTTAACTCACCATTCAAGAGGCACAGACTGGCCAATTGGATTAAAAAACATAAACCATGGATATACAGCATTCAAGAGACACACCTCATCCATAAAGACCACAAAAGGTTGAAAATTAAAGGATGGAAAACAACATACCAAGTACATGGGAACCAAAAAAAAAAAAAAAAAGAGTTGCAATACTAATTTCAGATAACTTAGACTGCAATTCCAAACTAATCAGAAGAGACAAAAGAAGGATACTACATATTAGTAAAAGGAACAGTCAACCAGGAACCTATAATGATACTTAATAGTTACTTACCAAATACAGGAGCACCTACCTTCATAAAACAAATTTTTCTGGAACACATCGAGTCAGACACAATAATTATGGGAGATTTCAATATTCCACTTTCACCAAGAGATCATGAAAGCAAAAAAAATCAACAGAGAAACGAAGGACTTAAACAGCACCATAGACCAACTGGACCATACATATGTCTACAGAATATTCCATCCATCAGATGCAGAATATACATTCTTCTCAGCATCACATGGAACTTTTTCAAAGATAGACTACATTTTAGTCCACAAAAGTGGCCTCAACAAGTACAAAACAAAATAGAAATCATCCCTGGTACCTAATCAGATCACAATGGAATAAAACTAGAATTCAAAAGCAAGAAAAACACCAGAAATATCACAAATTCATGGAGACTGAATAATACACTGCTGAATAATCAATAAGTCATCAAAGAAATCAGACAGGAAATTTAAAAAATTTTTGCAATCAAATGAGGATGAAAATACATCCCATCAAAATTTATGGGATACAGCAAAGACAGTTCTAAGAGGGAAGTTCCTAGCCATGAATGCTTTCATCAATAAGTACGAGAAGCCCTAATTAAATAACTTAATGACACTAGAAGGCCAACAACAAGCCAATTTCAAAAGGAGCACTCAGACAGAAATTATCAAGATATCAAGAGCTATCCCAATTAGAATCCAAAAAGATAATTCAAAGGGTTAATGAGACTAAGGGCTGTTTCTCCAAAAAGACTGATAAAACAGATGCCTCACAAACCAGTCTCATCAAAAAAAAAAAAAAAAAAAAAAAAAAAAAAAAAAAAAAAAAAAAAAAAAAAAAAAAAAAAAAAAAGAAAAAGAAAAAAGAAAATGTCCAAATTTTTTAAAAATTAGAGATGAGAATGAGGTCATAATTATTGATACCAATGACATCCAGAAGATCATCAAGGAATACTTTGAGAAATTGTACTCCCCTAAATACGAAAATACAGAAAAATGGAAAAGTTCATTAACACATCTGAATTATCAAAATTAAGCTGGAGAACAAAAGCAATTTAAACAGATCCATTACCCTCACCAAAATAGAGATAGTAATAAAAAGTCTACCAACAAAAAGGGGCTGGGATTTAGCTCAGTTGGTAGAGCGCCACTCTGCAGTCTCTGAGGTCCCAAGTTTGATTCCCAGCACCACAAAAATGGGAGAAGGACGTGGCAATCCACTCCCAAGGCAATCCCGAAACAATCAGGCATTGAAAACCCTATAAGGGTTGCTATGAGTTGGACACGACTCGACGGCACCTAACAACAACAACCAACAAAGAAAAGCCCAGGTCCCAATGGGTTCACAGCAGAATTCTGTCAAAACTTCAAAGAAGAATACCTATTCTCCTCAAACTATTTCATAAAGTAGAAAAGGAAGAGGCACTTACAAACTCATTCTACGAAGCCAGTATCACCCTGATACCAAAACTAGGCAAGGACACTTCAAAGAAAAAGAACTATACACGGATTTTCCTGATGAACATTGATGTGAAAATCCTCAATAAAATTCTGGCAAACCGAATTCAGCAACATATAAAAAGATCGTACACCATGATCAAGTGGGCTTCATTCCACAGATGCAAGGTTGGTTCAATATATGAAAACCAATCAGTGTAATTCAACGTATCAAGAGGCTTGCCGATAGAAATCAGACGATCATCTCCATTGATGCTGAGAAGGCCTCTGACAAAGTGCAACATCCTTTCATGATAAAACCCCTGGAGAAGATGGGCATACCAGGGAAATACCTCAACACCATAAAGGCCATCTCTGATAAACCCACAGCCAATACTATATTAAACAGGGGAAAATTGAAATTATTCCCTCTAATATCAGGAACAAGACAAGGAGTCCATTCTGCCCTCTGTTATTCAATATCATGATTAAAGTCCTAGCCAGAGCAATCAGACAAGAGAAAGAAATCAAAGGGACAGAGAAAGGCAAAAAAGAGGTCAAATTATCCTTATTCACAGACGGCATGATCTTTTACCTAATGACCCCAAAAATTCATTTAGAAAACTCTTAGACCTAATTAACTCCTTCAGCAAAGCAGCTGGATACAAAGTTAACACTCAAAAATCAGTAGCCTTCCTTTACTCTAATAATGAACAGGAAGAGAAGGAAATTAAGGCAATAATCCCGTTCACAATAGCCTACCAAAAAATTAAATATTTAGGAATCAATCTAACCAAAGACCTTAAAAATCTCTATGAAAAAAACTTTAAAACACTAAAAAAAATTGCAGAGGATACTAGAGGATGGAAGAGCCTCCCTTGCTCATGGATTAGGAGAATTAATATTGTAAAAATGGCTATCCTACCAAAAGCAATTTACAGATTTAATGCAATCCCCATTAAAATTCCAATGACAGACTTTGCAGAAATAGAAAACATAATCCTAAAACTCATATAGAAACACAAAAGACAGCGTACAGCCAAAACAATCTTAAGCTGCAAAAACAGTGCAGGCAGGATCACAATACTTGACTTCAAACTATACTATAGGGTTATAGTGGCAAAACAGCTTGGGACTGGCATAAAAATAGACTTGAAGACCAATGGAACAGAACTGAAGACCCAGAGATACACCCATGCAACTACATTCATGTAATTTTTGACAGAGGAGGAGAAAAGAGGAGAAAAGATAGCCTCTTCAACAAATGGTTCTGGGAAATTTGGATTTCCATTTGTAGAAAATTGAATATAGACTTGTGTCTCTCAATTTTCATGAGAGTCAATTTGAAATGGATAAGAGACCTCAACAGAAAACTGGAAACTTTAAACTACTAGAAGAAAAGGTAGGAAACATGCCCCAACCCATAGGCATAGGAAAATATTTCCTTAAGAAGACTCTACTTGCCAAAGAAACAGCAGTAAGAATTGACAAATGAGATTACATGAAATTAAAAAGCTTATGTACAGCAAAGGAAACAATTAACAGAGTTAAGGGAGAGCCCACTAAATGGGAGAAAATCTTTGCATCCTACACATCTGACAAAGGACTAATTTCTAGAATACATAAAGAACTTAAGAAAGCAAATTCCAAGGTAACAAATAACCCAATGCGTAAGTGGGCAAAGGAAATGAACAGACGTTTCTCAAAGGAAGAAGTTCGAAGGGCCAAGAAACACACGAAAAAAATCCCCAGCCATTAGGGAAATGCAAATCAAAACAACACTGAGATTCCATGCCACTCTGGTAAGAATGGCCAAGATCAAGAAAACAAATAATAACAAATGCTGGCAAGGAGGTATAAAGAAAGGAACCCTTTGACATTGCCAGTGAGACTGTAAATTAGTTCAGCCACTTTGGAAATCAATATGGAGATACCTTAGAAAACTAAGAATAGAACTCCCATACAACCCAACTATACCCCTCCTGGGAAGAGCCAACATGAGGTAAATCATCATACCACAGAAACACTCATTTCCATATTTAATGCAGCACTTTTCACAATCTCAAGGATATGGAACCAACAAAGATGTTTGTAACAGAGGAATAGATAAAAAAAAAAAAAAACCTGTGGTATATATACACAATGTAATACTACTCAGCAATAAAAAGAATGAGATAATGTCATTTGCAGCAAGATGGATGGACCTGAAGAATATCATCTTAAGCAAAAAAACCCAGGCCCTAAAAAAGAAAAATGCTGTATGTTCTCACTCATATGGGAGCTAAATCTGACTTAATGGAAGAAAGAAAATATATATATATATATATATATATATATATATATATAAATGATCAATCAGGCTTATCTAAGAAGGGAAAATGAAAGCAGAGTAGTAAGAAGAGGGAGGTGGCTAGCATGGGTTTACTGGAATTTGAAGAAGGGGGAAAAGGGAGGGGAAATAATATGGACGGATAAGAGGGAGAACATAATCTCAAAATAGTTTATCGTTGTTGTTAGGTGCCATCGAGTCAGTGTCCAACTCACAGTGACCCTATGTACAAAAGGCAAACAGTACTGTTAGTGCTTCTCTGCTATTCATAGGGTTTTCAATGGCAAAACAGATAGTACAACAATGCAAATACATGGGAGAGGGAAGGGAATATAACCCAAAAATCCATACAATTTTTTTTAGTATATTTAAATTAAAAGATTCTGTGAAATATGTAAGTTGATGAGAGTGTAACCAAAAGTGATATAACAGGTACATAATGGAAATAGCATAAGCCTTATTACTCTGTACCACAGCAACATTTATAAATAAAGGGTATATATATATATATATATATATATATATATATGTATATATATAAAACCTTTAAAAACTACAAAAATGTTCTTTTTAAATTTCTCGGGGTTATCACAGATAATAAGAAACACATTAAAAACAAATTGTCTTAGTCTGAAAGACACTTCTAAGTCAAGAGTCATAGTAAGTTTTCTAAAATCCCTCTACGCTTTTCAAGTAGTTTCTGCAGTAATAGAGGGGAATTTTCCACTACATTTTTCCAGGGCCCACTGTCAAAGTGGACAGTTGTAGAGATTTCAAAGATGACTTAATCACTGCTGTCCAAGATGATCACAATACTTGTAAATGGGAAACTCCTTTCACACTAGAAAGGCTAAAAAGACTACTTAAATCCTATACCATTCCTCTTGTTAACTCTTATCAATTTCATTTTTTCTTATAAAAAGAGGGAAGGGAGATAAGATTTGGCATCATTATAGCAGTACCACAAACTGTAGTGCCATCATACTTAAGAAGAAAGCAATTCTTATGTCAATTTGAATAGAATAAATATTTTAAAAAGGAAAAGACTTTTTAAAATTAAATTCTGTCAAGAGATGATTAAAAACTAAAATCAAGAAACACTTGGGCCAGGAGCAGTGGTGCAAGCCTATAATCCTAAAGACTCAGGAGGCAGAGGCTGGAAGATCACAAGTTTGATGTCAGAGGCAGCCTGCATAACTTGAGACTGTGTCTCAAAAAACGTAAAAAATGGGGCTAGGTGTGCAGTCCAGTGGTAGAGAACTTGTAAAGAATATGTCAGGCTCTGGGTTCAACCCCCAAGTATGGGGGTGAACCCTCTTATGGAGGGAGGGAGAGAGAGAGAGAGGGAGGGAGGGAGACAGAGAAAGAGAGAGGGGGAGAGAAATGGAGAGGAAGAGGGGGAGAGAGAGACTGAGATTGAAAGACTAAAAACATTTTTAAAATCTTTGTAGGACATAATAATAGTCTTACATTTTACAAAGCTATGACGCAGAGGACATAATCCAAAGAAGCATCTAATACCAGTGCTTACCTTGTCAACAACACGGGATTATAACTAAAGCCTACAGCAAATTAATATCCCATCCATACACTCAATTTAATGTCAACTTCCCCCAGTTATTCTGAAGAAAAACTCCATTCCTTGAGTTACTCACTTATCTGCTAAAAACTATACTGATGCCAAGTATGCTTTCTGTTACCTAATTTCATAAAACTGCTTTATATATAAGGCATGATTAAGAGATATGATAAATGTTTAAATTTTTTAAAATTATAGTAAAAATTTATTACAGAACTACTTCAGGAAGTGGCAAGAACAATGGGATAAGTGTGTTTGGAGGTAGGGATAGTATTTTGAGGGGGATTAATGGCAATGTGTCTTTTACTGTAATATTTTTTAAGTTTAATCATTCACTGTATTTTTTGGTCACACCTTGTATACCTTCATTTTCTACTCCATGTATAAGTTTTTTATTAAATTGTTCAATGGTGTAATTTTTTTTAGGATTTTGAAGAAATTTTCAAATCCCAAGAAAAGTTACATTATTTCTAGCAGTTATTGCCTTATATTTTTCCCTCTCATTTTATCTGATTCTGTAATCCAGGAGGCAGTTGTTCGAATAGAACAAGGAAACACTGCCTGGTTTAAAGTTGAGTAAGGTGTGCCTCAGGGCTGTATACTTTCACCCTATCTCTTCAATTTATATGCTGAGTAAACAATCTGAGAAGCTGGACTTTATGAGGAAGAATTCGGCATCAGGATTGGAAGAAGATTCATTAACAACCTGCGTTATGCAGATGACACAACTCTGCTTGCAGAAAGTGAAGAGGATTTAAAGCACTGATGAAGATCAAAGAACATAGCCTTCAGTATGGGTTGCGACTAAACATCAACAAACAAAAATCCTTACAACTGGGTCAGTATGCAATTTCACAATAAATGGAGAAAAGACTGAAGTTGTCCAAGACTTTGCTTTGCTTGGCTCTATAATCAACACCCGTGGAAGCAGCAGTCAGTCAAGAAGTCAAAAGACGCATTACTCTGGGAAAAGATCTCTCCAGAGTATTGAAAAGATGTCACACTGAAGACAAAGGTGTGTCTGACTCATGCCATGATATTTTTAGTCACATCATACAGTTGTAAAAGCTGGACATTGAACAAGGGAGACAGGAAAAGAATTGATGCTTTTGAATTATGGTGCTGGAGAAATTTACTGAATATACCATGGACTATCAAAAGAACCAACAGATCTGTCCTAGAAGTGGTGCAACCAGAGTACTCCTTGGAAGCAAGGATGGCTGGACTGCCTCTTACATATTTTGGACATGTAGTCAGGAGAAACCAATCCCTGGAGAAAGACATCATGTTTGGAAGAGTGGCAGGTCAACGAAAAAAAGGAAAATCCTCTACCAGATAGATTGACACAATGTCTGCAACAACGGGATTAAAAATAAATAAGATCATGTGCCTGGCACAGAACAGGGAAGTGTTTTGATCTGCTGTACATAGGGTTGCTATGAGTTGGACTCGACAGCACCTGAGAACAACAACAATAATCATTCAAGGAGATAAACAAGGTAATGAGGCACAGAGATGTAAAATGGACTTTTAAAAGGTGCTGGCTCACTAAGCATCTATATAAACCTACTATCTGTATGAACTATGGAGCTAAGATGGTGCCAAGAAAGTATGATAATTAAATAGTCTCCATCCTCAAGATGCTAATAATCTCATAATAGACTAAACATATACAGGGATGCTTAGTTTAAATTAGGTAGAAGCATCAGCTGAGATGGGACTTAAAAGATGTGGGGAAGGCAATGAAAGGAAGAACAAAATAAAGTCAAGATTTAGGATAGTGTATAAGGGAACTCAGTATTCTGATATCAAAGTATAGATTGGATTGAAGGAATGGTGACAGATGAGGTTCTACAGAAGGCTAGCGCTAATTCCTATAAATAATGGGGAATCACACAACATTCCAAGCAGAAGAGTAATATGTTGTTGTTGTTAGGTGCCATCGAGTCTGTATCCTACTCATAGTGACCCTCATAGGGTTTTCAATGGCTGACTGTTTTGGGATTGCCTTGGGAGTGGATTGCCAGGCCCTTCTCCCATTTTTGCGGTGCTGGGAATCAAACTCGGGACCTCAGAGACTGCAACGCAGTGCTCTACCAACTGAGCTAAATCCCAGCCAGAGTAATATGAGAAAAAGTATTTTAGAAAAGATAATTCTAATAGCTGTGTGGAAAATAAGGAATAAGGGATAGTACATGAAAGAACTGGTGATCCTTAGCAGTAGAGATAGTCAAGATACTTTCAAGGGATACTCAATGTTAATTAAAAATTGAGTTTGGTGTTGAAATGACTTAATAGGCAGTAATAAGAACACACACACAAATTCGAGGGCTATGGAGGTGTGTTAGCTTTTGTGTTGCTGTGGCAAAACACATGACAGAAACAAATTATGAGAGAAATGATTTATTGGAGCTTACAGTTTAGAGGCTTTCAGTCCACAGAGGCAGGGTAGGTATGATGGGCAGACAGTAGGGCCTGTGGCAAAGAACTTCACTTCGTGGTGGATCAGGAGCAGAGAGAGCAGCCAGAGTATGGACCCATGTAAAAATCTCCAAAGGCCTGAGCCCAGTGACTGGCTCCTGCAAAGCTAGGTCTCGCCACCCAAAGTTCCATAGCCTCCCACGACAGTGCCAACAGCTGGGGACCAAACACTCAAACACATGACCTTCGGGGGACATGTGATGCAAACCATGATAAGAGGTGCACAGAGATGGGGAGATAGTGGCACCAGTTATATCTGTGATGAATATGGATGCTCAAAGGATATGGGAATGGATGTTTCTAGCAGGCAATTGAAGTCAAAGATTTCTATGGCTGCAAGGCAGTTTTAGAAACACAACATTAGCAGTCATTACACAGATATTAATGTCCACAGTAATGGAAATTGTCATTACGTAGAGAGAGAATATAGACTGAGAACAAAAATAATAGAGAAGGGAAAGAAAGGTGAATAAAGAGAAAATAAAGGAAAACAAAAGGGAAGTATTAAAGAAATAAGTAAGAAGAGACCCAGAAGAGTGAAGAGTCACATAAGAGGTAATTTTCAGAAAATAAATAGTGTGTTATAACTTATCTAATTAATTCATATGTCTACAGCTGTGCCACTGTGGCATCCGATCTCGTTAGATCTCTAAAGCTAGGCAGGATTGGATTTGGTTAGTACTTGGATGGGAGACCACCTGGGAACACCAGGTGCTGTAGACTTGGGAGAAGGACCTGGCAACACACTCCCAAAAAACAATCAGTCATTGAAAACCCTATGAATAGCCAAGAAGCACTGACAATTGTGTTTCGCCTGTTGTACATAGGGTCACTATGAGTCAGACACCAACTCGATGGCACCTAACAACAACAATAATAATTCATAATTGGTAGAGCTGATTCTACAACGTATTATTTTTGCACTATACCAAATATCTTAATTACTTGCAACAAAAATTATGACTTTTAAAGGTGATTACTCTTTTGCTCAAAATGTTTTTAAAGGTGACTGACTCAAGGAAATTTCACTTTCATGGTACTGTGTGCTGGTAGGGGCTGCTAAGAAGAGAAGCAGTGATGAAGTTTTAAGCATAAGTCCCTTTATGATAGATCAAGGTTAAGTAGAGTCCAAATGAGGTCAGGTGTCCAGTCACTTAGGAATGATCCAACCCTGACTGCCAGTGTGAAGTTTCTGTGTGGGGAGGAGTAGAGAACAGGAAGGATAAGACATGGATCCTGAAATAGAGCAGAGCTGGACTCATCTATCCATTCTACAAATATCAACTAAGCGCCTACTATAAGCCAGGCACTGGAGATGTAGCAGTGAAGAAAACAAAAGCTCTGGTCTCACTGACCTCACATGGAGGAATGACAAACAAGTGAGGAAATAAACATAAAATGTCAGGAAGTGATAAGTGCAATAAAAAAAGCAGGTAGGGACAAGAGAGATAGAGAATGATAAGAAACTTTATAAAAGTTTTGTAAATTCTCTGGACCTCAAATTTCTCAACTATAAAATAACCTCAGAAGGCTTTGTGAGGACTAAATGAGGTCATACAGCTAAAGGGCTGGCACTCAAACAGGTCAGCTCTTACTTTTATATAATTGGACAGGAACTATGCCAAGGGGAAATGACTTTCAGGGTGGGCTACAAAGCATTCTGCTTTAGGGAGAAGGACAGGCATGTTTCATGAAATAGAATAAGAAAAAGAAAAAAACTTTGGAAGGCCTCCAAATAGTTATGCTATTATTTTAAACTCTAACTGTGTTTTAATCAAGTTATAGCAATAAAAGCATCATCTTATCTAAAGGTGTTTGCTCGAGTACATTTGGGGAAGACTTTTAAAAGTGTTCATTTAAACAAACAAAATAATCACAGTTTTAGAATTTTGTTTTGTTTCTTTTTCTTTTCATTTCTTTTTGTTTTGTTGTTTTTTTGAGACAGGGTCTCACTATGTGGCCCAGGCTGACCTGGAACTCATTCTGTAGCCCAGGCAGCCCTTAAACTTACATCAATCCGCCTGCCTCAACCTCCTAGGTACTGGGATGCAGGAGTGTGCCACCACACCCGGCTCAGTTTTAGAACTTTAAAAGAAAACTTTTAAAATTCTCTTTAAAACTGGGACTATTAAAAAGTATCATTTTGATTACTGATAACAAGCAAAAAGAGTGACACTCACGCCTGTTATGGTTCTCAGCAAGTCTAAAATTTTTTTAAAAGAAAAGATATATTAATAAATCACCATTACAACATATAATTCTACCTATATTAAATGTAGTGTGATGCTTTTAAAGTTTGACTTTTAAAATTTCCACAGTCACATCATTACTCTATGATGTAATTGTTTCAACAGCTGTTTTCAGGTATTAAAAAAAAAGATGATTCCTTGATTCCACGGATTTGCAGTATGTCATTTAACCTGGTATGCATTTAAGCTGGAGTCAGACCATGTGTTTGACACTTCCTAAGACATAATTTAATATGCTTTTTAAACACTTAAAATACCAAGATTTTGCTTTAAAAATACTGAAACATAAAGAAATTATATGTTTTCTATTCTGCAGTGGTGGATTTATAAGACCAAAGAACAGAAAAACTAAGTCATTTATTCTACGTAATGGAAGTAGTGATATGAGATTTTTAATGTCCATTTAAGGTATTACCCATATATTTTACATATATTTTAAAAACATAAATAACAGCTCTCTAAAAGCCTTTCAGTTAGATAATCCACTTCACTGACAAGTTTTAGATTCTGACTCTAGTTCTTAAACACTTGGTAACTCATTTATTTATTACAAACAACTCTGTTATTTGCAAACAGAAAAATCCAAAGAAAGCACTATCTGTGAAGACAGGAGACAAAAAACAAAAAAAAGGAAAAGTTGCCTCAGTAGCTTCATAGAGAAGTATTACATCTCCAACTTCTCCTTCAGACCAACTGACTACACACAGCACAAGGCACATATATGAATTTATAGTGGTATTCTACAAGATGACCAGGCTGTGGAACAACTTCTGATTGCCTGGATTTGTTTTTTTTTTTTTTTTTTACTACATACAGATAAAGACTGGTTTGTTATAAACCATGCATTTAAAAATAAAAGTAAAAAGAAACAAGGGTAATAATCTTTTATCCAAATATATATGAGATTTTAACCCAGGGTTCATGGACAGGTGACTGGGGAATCTATTCGTATCCTGAAACCTTAAGCAAATTATTTTCATATACAGACTTTAGGAAGAACATAGGTAGTCAGAGGTTTCTGAGTCTTAAAGAGTTATGTGACTCCCTAACTTTTAAGAATCATTGACATAAAGGATATTCTAACCCCCATGGGCAAGTAAGTCATGTTCTCTGAGTTGTTTTCAAAGTAGTAGTGATGAAATACTAGGAGTTCTTCTGTGAATTGTGGATGTCTTATTCTCCAAAGGCAGCTTGATCGCAGCACTTACCAAACTGTGCTATAATTATTTCTTTATGTGTCTGTCACTTCCTATGGACAATGTTCTCCTTAAGAGTATGGACAGGGACTAAGAGTCTGTCTTCTGAGTGATTTAAACAGAAGGTATACTAGCTTGTGAGTCTGATGTTCTGTTAAATATTAGCTACCCTAGGCCAGGGACTATCTTATTTGTCTCTGTATTCTACAAAGCTGCAGCATAATGCTGGGCATGTATTGGGCCTTGAAAAGATTGTGGAACCAAACAAATTATTTCACCTAGAGAGTCTATGACTTTTCTTGCTAACAACTCAGATTCACACTGACCAGATCTTGTCTTAAAATTAGCTCCGAATTCCAACAATACAATTGCTTCCCAGCTGTCTATGAAAATTTTCCAGTATTTCAGTTGTGTTTTATTTGGTTCTTGAAGCATTTTTCCTGTCTGCTTTGGTCTCATCTACCCACTCCTGCTTCAATTTCTTAAGTAAGCAGCTGCTAAACTATCCTGCTGTACTTAATTCTCCTCACATACTTAACCCAGCCCTGCAGATTTTACATGGTATCAGTGCTTGAGAACAAATACTACACGTCTGATGAAAAAGGTGCCTGGTCATGTGATGTTAAAAACATTAGGCAATGCTTTGCCTCTGCTTTCCACAGTCACTGTTAAACATTTCTTTTCTTTCTTTCATGTTTAAAAGGGTGTTTTAAAATGTTACAACTGTCTTAGCTCTAAAATATGTTTTAGACGTATAAATCCTATTACACTTTTTTGAGTTTACTATTGCTTCTGTTTTTCAAAGGAGTTGATAAATGCTTATTTTAAAATTTATAATTTAAGATAAAAATAAAATAGTTCCTATAGGAAGAATAAATGTACCAGCACCTGTAAAAACAACTCCAATTCTTTCTCCTCTAAAAAAGCAAGAGTTAATGTGAAAGATTTGTTTCTTCTTATGCCAGGTTCCAGCTGCTTCACTTTGTTTAAAACTGACTTCAAAGTTTAAACACTATCCTGTCCCAACAAATAACCTCCTCCAGATGGAATTATCTCAAGTACTATACTCAGTTCTCTGAATATGGCACCTGCAGCCTTTTAATTCAACATTTTATAAACTTTCCAAAGGGAAAAGATAGATTTTTTTCTATCCCCCTAACTTATACCTTTTGTAGAGCTGAGTTTAGTGTATGAAGGGAGTTCCAAACCTCAGGTGAATTTTTATACATTTTGAAAGAATTAAAACTTGGCATTAATCTTTCTACTATAATGATTAGTCTGAGAGAAAGAAATCACAGTGAAATAAAAGAAATCTGAACAGCTCCAAATTCAAGAAGTTTTAGAGTAAAAATCTTACCTGTAAATACAGATGCAAGATACAGATTGGGCTCAATTTGTGTCCGATCCATGTCTCTCGGTGAAGCTACATTCAAAACAATTTTTTTTCAGAAGAAAATCAGTTAAGCATAGGAATAACCATGAGTCATTTCCATTCACAAAAGACACACAAACCAAATGTTCTCCCACAGTTACTCTCATAAAACTAGGTAAACAGAAATTGATCTAGTGACCTCAATGTAAAGCAGAAGTTAAACAGCTAAATTTTAATGACTGTCAATATAAAAATACTCTACCTAATGGATTATTATCTGTATGTATAAAAGATGAGAGAAAGAGGAAGCCAAGGATCATGAGTGAATTTGCAATTAAATTTAAAAATTAAATAAAATTTAAAAAATTGAATAGAAGAAACTCATGAGCTATTTTTTCCAAGGTTAAAAATCTTCACAGATTCTTTTAACTGAGAATTTAATCATTACAAAAATATGTTTACAATCTCTCTTCTTCCTTGATCAGAATGGAGCATACTCCTCCTCATAATCTATATAAAACAACCAATAAAGTTGTCAGGGAGCAAAGACGAGCAATAGGCTATTAAACTTAAACACAATTTTAATATTAAAATGAAATAGGCTGGGGTAGGAGTCTTTTTATGACCTGGGCAATATATTCTCACTGGGGAAAAATATTCATGTTATACTATTACACTGCAGGAATCTTCTAAAAATTAAGTATGTTAAAATATGAAATATACTGAACAGGTCAATGAATTAAAAATTAAAGCTTAAAAAGAATAGCTTTAGAAAAAAATGTAGTTTTATAAGGATTCTTGTTGCTGCTGTTAGGTGACGTCGCGTCAGTATCCGACTCAGCGAGCCTACATACAACAAGCGAAACGCTATTGTAAGTGCTTCTCTGCTACTCATAGGGTTTTCAATGGCTGGTTGTTTTTTGGGTGTAGGCTGTGGGTCCTTCTCCCAAGCTTACAGTATCTGGTGTTCCCAGGTGGTCTCCCATCCAAGTACTAGGGCTGGGATTTAGCTCAGTTGGTAGAGCGCTGCTCTGCAATCTCTGAGGTCCAGAGTTCAATTCCCAGCACCACAAAACTGGGAGAAGGACATGGCAATCCACTCCCAAGGCAATCCTGAAACAATTAGCCATTGAAAACCCTATAAGGGTCGCTATGAGTTGGACATGACTTGATAGCACCTAACAACAACAACCTTTATAACTATAAGAGTGTGGTAAATACAAATTACTCCTATATTTGAAATCTGCAAGTTGACCAGAATTGAACATCCAATTTTAATATAGTTTTTAAAAATCTTTACTTCTACACATTTTGCTTCCTGTAGACACTTTCTTTCAATACTTTAGCTGTTCATTTTAAACAATCATTCAAAATCTTATAGCTTCATGTGCCAGTTAAAATAAGCTATGAGTTGGGGATATAGCCTAGTGGTAGTGTATGCTTATCATGCATCTTCCAGGACCTTGCCCTTGCCTAAAAAAGGGCTTTATAATGTTTTACTCTTATATTTGTCTACATCCACACCACCTTGGTGTCTGATCTCCACAGATCTTGGAAGCTAACCAGGGTTAGCCTGCTTAGTACTTGGATGGGAGACAGCCTGGGAATACCAGGTGCTGCAGGCTAGGGAGGAGGATTCAACAGTCCACTCCCAAAACAGTCAGCCAATGAACAGCAGAGAAGCACTGATAACAGTGTCAGGCATGGCCCAGTGTTTTGTTCTGTTATATATAGGGTCACTATGAGTCAGATCTCACTCAATGGCACCTAACAACAACATTCATATATTTAAAATTTTATTCTTTAACCTGAAAGTTTTTCTTCTAAGCCAGGCATGGTGGCACATGCCAGTAATCCCAGTGACTCTGGAGGCAGAGACAGGAAGATCATAAGGTCAAAACCAGAGGCAGCCTACGCAACTCAGCAAGACTCTGTCTCAAAATAAAAAGCAAAAAATGGCCTGGGAGTGCAACTCAGTGGTAGAGCACTTGCACAGCATGTGTGAAGATCTGGGTTCAACTCCCCAGTACCAGGAAAAAAAAAAAAGTTTTTCTTCCAGCTCTTTAATGCTGTCTTTAGTAAGAACCAGTGGTACAGCAATACTTAAATTTGTAAATCTTCATATTATTGTTTTAAACAAATTCTTCATGGACTATCTAAGAAAACTATATACTACTATAGAGCTATGAACTGCAAAACAAGGATATAAAAATAAAGTCCCTCAAAACATGAATTTTTAACCCACAAAACAAAATATGGGTTTTAAATGGATGTTCAGAATTTAAACAAAATCTAATAAGAAGACATCTAAAATTAATAACACCCAGGATAGCTGTATTTTTAATACTAATATGATTTCACTAAAAAAATAAAACCCTAGGAATTTTATTAGGGTATTTAAAAATATATTTTAAAAAGCACTTTTTAAACAATCTTCCAAATTAAGTTACTCAGTTGCTGCATATCTACTAGATACATCAACTCTCTCAAATAATAGGGTTTTCAGAAATAGGATCTGGTCAGCATAAAAGCTTATATTCAATTGCTAAGAAGTTGATCGTTTAATTCAGAAAATAGATAACCCATCTATCCTGAATGTACTTCATGATTTATTTGAATAATGAACATTTAATCACTAAAACTCACTAAAATCATTTGAGTACTTGAATGTGTTGCTGTGAAGTGTTATGACACGGCGTGCCTGCCTTTTAGGGGCAAGAATGTCTAGAGAGACATTCCAGCATTAAAATCTGGTTGGGAACTGAGAGACTATGTTTTAGTAGACAACGTTATCTACAATGCACTTCCTGTTGGTTCAACAGCCTATGAAACAACTACTCAAACAAATTCCTTTCAGACAACTCTTTATAAAAGCATGCCATAATGTTTGAAAAACAAAAGGAATCTTAAAAATTACAGTAGGTTTTCCTATGATAGAAGTCATACATATTATATGATTTCATTTACATAAAGCATGAAAACAAGAAAACTATTAGAGGTCAGAATAGTGGTTTTATCCTTGTAAGGGTGGAGGCTGTGACTGAAAGGGAACATAAGCTGATGCTGTTTCTTGAGCTGGGTGCTGGCTGTCAGTGTGCTCTGCTTGTGACAATTCTTTGAGCTATACACTTATGCTATTTTATATGTACACTTTTATTTCATAAAGAGTTAAAATTGAAAAAAACAACCCAATAGATTAATTTCAGCCATTATAAGGTAGTATCTCTAAATTTTTAAAAATTGTTTCTAATGATGAAATAGCTAGATTACCAACCTTACCAGGAAGGCTTTAACATCAAGTAAATAGTTACTGGTAAGCCATTGCCCATAGTACTGACTACAAAGATGAATTCCCTTAAGCCTTGACATACAGTGAGCTGAACCTATTAGAAGCAGAAGGTGAGTTTCTGTTGTTGTGGCTCTAGTATGACTCTCACTCTCACATACACTGCTATCTAGGATACTCAATGTTCTGTGACAATTAATCACTTAACTAATCTGAAAGCAACCAATCTTGAAAATGTTTCTGAAATTTTAAAATGTTCTGTAAATGCACATTTATTTACTTTTGTGAAATTAAGGTTTCAAATGACACTGTAACTACATTTGAATCCATCTATAAACCTGCAGCTATAGCACTGTGGCGTCCAATCCCATCAGACGTGAGAAGCTAAACAGGGTTGAGCCTGGTTAGTACTTGGATAGAAGACTACCTGGGATCACCAGGTGCTGTAGGCTTGGGAGAAGGACCCAGCAACCCACTCCCCAAAGAAACAATCAGCCATTGAAAACCCTATGAATAGCAGAGAAGACCTGTTGTACATAGGGTCACTATGAGTCGGATACCAACTTGGCAGCACCTAACAACATAACTTTAATTCAATAATTTCTAGAATTCTAATTTCACAATAGTGTGCCAGGCCACAGTGTACAGAAGGTCACAATAAGGTTCTTATAAATGACATTTGACAGCTACTAAGGCTAAAGGCAAAGTAACTGCCTAATATTTACTAAGCACGTTGAAGTTAGGGGCCTGTATAATCTACACACTGAAAATCTATTTACTCAGACAGCAGTCCCACCTATATATGAAAAGTTCAGTCAAATTATGGCTTGTAATTATCACTAAAAATACACTGTGTTATCTGTGTAGTCTTTACAGTGGGTTTTGTCATGCCTGCCCATTCCTAGCTAAATTTGGGAACAAAAATTAAATCTGACATAGTGACCACTTCACTTCCCCAAGGCCAGACCTGGTAACTTTTAAAAGAGTGAAAGGATGAAAAATGAGCTTTCAAATACAGGAAGCCACTAGAAAATAAGAATAACAGCATTCCATGTCCTAAAATAAGAGCTTTAAAGATTTGGTTGAATAGTAAATTTCGGGGGCGGGGGGAGGGTCAGTTTCTGCTCATCGTACACGTGACACCAGTGGGAATAAGGGCCAGTCCAAGTTCTATGTTGCCATTACTCCAGGTAATGTTTCCAAGCTGTGAAGCCCAGCTGTACAGGCCCTGCCAGCAAGGCCATCACAGCAATGCTTTGATAGCATGGGGCCCCGAAGTGTCAGGATATAGAGAAGGCAGCAGTTGTTGGCTGTGAAAACAGTCTGATACAAACCAGATGGGAACTTACTAGATGGCAACACAAAGGAAAACAATTGGCTCATTCAACAAAGTCAGGCCCCTGCCCCAGAGAATTCACAGAAGACAATAACAGTCACCCAGAGTTGAGGCAAACAAGAAACAGCCACATGGTTCCTTACAGTTTAAAGACTTGTTTTTCCTCAGACTAAACAAAGTTTTGATTTCTAATTCTTATATTCATTAATAGTAGTTTGCTATAGAGGTCTTTTTGCCAAAGACAAATATTTCATTTATACAATGTATACTTTTGTGAAACCAGAAAAAAATATATGGAGACAGAGAAACTAATTTTGTGCTGCTTCCTGTAAAGTGCCATGAACATAGGCTAAACTATTTCAGGAAACCAGTATATTTAGAAAATGACTGATCATGCTGACACAGTAATTAGAAAATATCCAACATAATATTTTTAGGGCTTCCTAAGTTCTGATTTGTGTAAATGTAGGCAGAATGACATGACAGGCACAAGGCTCTCAGTAGAACTACATTTCTACCTAAATAATTTTTTCTGACATTATAAGGTGTTATAGTATTGTTGCAATTACACTTACAGGAAAAAAATGTTCATGCTCTCTACCTGTTTATTCAGGGCTGACAAGTATAACAAACATTAGCAATTATATCTTAAGATAACTTTTAGTAATAATATATCACTTAGAGGGTAAGGGGGAACCTATATGAATAATGTATAACAAAATGCATATATGGAAATGTCACAATGAAAAGCATGTCAGAATGAATCACATTAAGGTGTACATTTTTTTATTTCCAATAAAAAATTTTTATTCTGTTGACAGAAAAAAATATGTATCACTTAAAGACTTTTGTAGGTAGGTATTCCACATTTCATGTATATATGTATACATATAAATATACTAGTGGATTTACTATTTTAAAAGAGCAGTTGGCATTGTAGTTTAAAATAATTCACAAGTAATTGCATCTCTTCTACTGGGAACCCCAGCACTACGTGGGCCTCTGCATTTACTACTAACTTAAAAAGACATACAAAGGCACTGTGGTGCAGGCCAGTAATCCCAGCAATTTGGGAAGCTGAAGCAGGAGGATCACAAGTTCAGGGCCAGAGGCATCCTATCTAATTTAGCAACACATGGTCTCAAAAAAAAAATTTAAAAGAGGGTGCTGTGGGAGTACAGCTCAGTGGGAGAACACTTGCCTAGTATGCACAAGGTCCCAGGTTTAACACTCCAGTAATGTTAATAAATAAAAACAAATGAATAACTAGATGCCCAAGGCTAGGGATGTAGCTCAGTCGTAAAGCATGTGTTTAGAATGCGCAATGCCCTGGGTTCAATCCAAAGTACCACCAAAAAAATAAAAAATAAATACACCCAAGAAAGCCTTAAATTTGTAATCATCATTCTTAGGTGATGCCTAACGAGCCCATCAGGGAAACTGGAAATAATGAGATATATATACACAACATCTGTCAAACACAGATTGGAAAATATTTTATAATTAAGTGATCTTGTCTTGTTTTATGCTTTTATAATAATAAAAATAATAATTAGTTCTCTTAGAGGACATTTGTCTGTGGAATTGTGAAGATTGCTGGTACATGAGAGAGACACTGACTAGATAATGTCCACTATCTCTTCCCACTCTAAAAACCAGGGCTGAACATTTAAAAACACCTTTCCTGTTCCATTAGTTCTTTCATCCCAGATAAGGTAATTTCCACAGAGGCCAGAGAAACAGAAGTGGGGTGACAATTTGGTATGTGGGTTGATCCTGCCTGTGGTACTTTATGCCACAGGTATTACTCTGCACATGCACCCATACTAACAGACCTTGGGGGTATTGTTTTATTTTCAGTGCTGGGTGGTTGAACCCAGGGTCTTGTGTCTACTAGGCAGGTACTGCACCCTCAGCCCCTTTTCTACTTTTTATTTCGAAACAGAGTCTCACTAAGTTACACAGGTTGCCTCTGGCCTCAAACTTGCAATCCTCCTACCTCAGTATCCACAGTCACTGGGATTATAGGGATAAAACCACAGTGCCTAGCTAATATACACTTTTTTTAAAAGAAAGTCAAGATTAGTTTGTACAATGGTGCTTAAGATTGTTTTGATTAAACTTAATTATTAAATCTAAAAAAATTGTTTTGAGCTTATATTATAAACTGAATTCCCATGTAAAAAGCAGGAAAGAAAAAACTAAGAAAATATGGTATTTATTTAAGTCTTACATAAAAAGAATTAGGAATAAATGCATCAATAACCAATGAACTAATCAACTCTATTAAATGGTGTTAAAAGTTTTTCTCAACACATGAAATTGATTCTCTTACCTTGCATTTGTTAGTAAATGTGTTTCTTAGACCTTAGCTTAACTCAAGGAAAAAAAAAAAAAATGGACGGGCACAGTGGCAAATGCCTGTAATCTCAGTGATTTGGGAGGTGGAGGGATTAGGATCGCAGGTTCGAGGCCGGAGGCAGCCTGGGTAATTTATCAAGATCCTGTCTCAATTTTTAAAAGATGGAGTTGGCTTCATTTCTATTATTAAGCATACTAATAATCATTTATATATTTCTTATAAAAACTTTCCTGTTTCTACTTTTATAACATATATATACACCTTATATGTATACCTTACGGAGGGATACCTATATAATATTTATATACATACACACTCCGAAATAGACTAACATAAATAAGTTTCAATATGACTTCAGAAAAGAAAATAAGGGCCAGATAATATAGGATCTTAAAAGATAACCTAAAAGTTATTAGCAGTTTGGATTTTATGATGGTACAAATGGAAGTCATTGGAGGATTCAGAGCAGGGAGTCATTTGATCTAATACTTATTTTTAAAAAATCACCGTGGCTCTGGTTGGATAATCAACAGTAAGAGAGCAGAACTGAAAATAGGGAAACCAAATGAGAAACTTACCAAGATAATATTTACACAGAAAAGTATTATGCTTTAAAATCAACTACACAACTACAAAATGTAGAAAATTTTGCTTAATACCAGTTTGCTGAAAAAAAAATTGGCCATTTTATTAGAACATTGAAAATGGCAGTACCAAGTAACAATTTTTAACAACTTATGTGAACACTGAGACAAAGAGTAGCTGAGATTACTCCTGAGTAGCTGAGATAAACTCCTCTGAGCCTCAGTTTCCTCATCTGAACAATAACGGCAACAATAGAAACATCTTTACGTACAGACAATTTTGCTATGAGACTGAAAGCTATAACATGTGAGAGTTCTTTACCAGCTATAAAGCATTCGACAAATGGTAGTTTCAGCTGGGGCAGTGGCACACGCCTATAGCCCAGCAACCTGAGAGGCTGAGGCAGGAGGATCTTGAGTTTGAGGCCAGAGGCAGCCTGCATAACTTAGTGAGACCCTGTCTCCAAATAAAAAAATAATAATGGGCTGGGCGTGCAGCTGAGTAGAGCCCTTGCAAAGTATGTGGGAAGCCCTAGGGTTCAACCCCCAAGTACTGCCATGGCATCATCATTGTAGATTTGAGGCAAGAAACAGATCTTGGCAATGATTGTATTGTGTCTTAGTGTAAACTCTATGAAGGATACATTGACTATTCGAGTATGATCAAACTAGTGAAGAGATTAAAAACAATAATATATTTGAAATAGTAAATGGAACATAACATGCAGCACTGAGGTTGTAATTTCAGTCATCAAATATTTGAACAGTTGTCTTACTGAATGACATGTTTCTAACACTCATAGGACAGAACTGAAACCAATAAATGAGAAATTAGGGAGAGGCAAATGTCAACTCAGAAAGAATAATGAGTGCTTTCTGAGCCAGGCGTGGTGGCACACACCTGTAGTCCCAGTGATTGCGACTGCGGAGATGGAAGCAGGAGGATCACAAGTTTGAGACAAGAGGCAGTCTGTGTAACTTGGCAACACCCTGTCTCAAAAAGTATAAAAATGGGCTGAGGGTGCAGCTCAGTGGTAGAGTACTTGCAGAGCATGCATGGGCAAGGCCCTGAGTTCAACCCCCAGTACCACAAAAAACAAACAAATAAATAAATAAATAAAATAAAAAAGTGCTTTCTACCCATAAAATATGGAGTGAACTAGTGTGGCCCCTGATACTGTGTGATGATCATCTGTTGGGTCTCATGTCCATTTTGGTGCTCCCTTCTCCTTTCCCTACCTTTAAGAATTTAAGCCTAGGGTGTTTCTCTTCCCTATCTATCCTCAATCCTTGGCAGACTCCATCCATACCCACCCCTTTAAACAGCATCTACAATGTCAAGGCTCAGACAGTGCCGACTGCTCACATGTCACATCTGGAAACACACAATGTTCATTTGCCCTTTTATGGTAATATTCACTTTGATCACTCAAGATAGTCTTTAGTTTTCCCTTTCGAATAATGAACTAATCTTTAAGGAGATACTATAAGACTATGCAAGGATTCTGTTTCTCATGAAAAATTTCCTCTGTATTTAGCATATTGATGATTTTTGCCTGATCTAATCCTTACTATGAAGGCTGCAAAGTGCTGACTTTCCAATATTAGCATTCAATCCACATTTGCCAGGTAACACTTGGAATTCTTCTGTAAATCTTTATTTTTATTATCTGAAATTACTATAGTTTTTCATCTGTTATGTTTACAAATGTGTCAGCTCTGTGAAAGCAAAGATTTTATCTGTTATATTTCACAGCATCCTCAAAGCCATAAATAATCTCTGGCACATAGCAATTACTCAAGAATGAATGAATGAATGAACGATGAGAAAAAGAAAGAAAATTGTTAACAAGACTCCTGCACTAGATGGGGGAACAGGGATACATACATGATGCTTTTGATCCAATATTCACTTACTGAGAATCTAACACTTAAAGTGGTCTGGTAGTGAGTAGGTGGTACAGAGACAAATGAAACAAAGCCACTGTCTCTAAGTCATTTGTTCTTGAGAAAAGGCGGCAGACTAGGGGGGAAAATTTTTTTGTAAACAAGGTATGAAACAAGGGGTAAAAATGAAGTATATACCAAAGGGGATGGATGCTTCAAGGACACCAAGAATAGACCAAGAATGCTTGCTTCTGAGATCAGAAAGCTGCATCGGAGAGCAGCGGAGGACATTTCTAAGCGATGACACTGAGAAAGTCGTGGGATGGGGTGATGGGAGCTTAGATTTAACAAAAAGCAACTGCTACGGTCAGACTAAGATGAGGGGATACTTGTCAGTACAGTAGGGTGAGGGGTTGAGAAAGACAGTATTACAAAGTGTATATGATTATCAGTGACCTTAAAAATCACCAACTCCTAACCCATCTCATTGTGTAAATAAGAATTAAGCCATCCTGATCCTGTTTACTCCATCCTTATTCCTCTTACCACTATTTCTCTTTCCCTTTTCTCACCTGAGCTGCATCCTTAATTTTCTTGTCTTTATTCTCTCCCCTCTTCTCTTTCCTCTCTACCATCACCTTCACCTCCACCTTTACATTCTTTTACATCCTCTCTTTTTTCTGCACTTGTTTTTTTTTCTACTCTCAGGACTACCTCTTTCTCCTTCTCCCCGTGTCAAAGGTAGAAATTAGATGGGCTCAAGGTTGCATTTGGAAAGGTTATCTTTACAGAGGAAAAAAACAAAAATCACAGTTTACTCTTCAACCCAAAGGAAAAACAAATGAGAAGTTTGTTTTTGTTTTTTATGGTACTGGGGTGCTGAGCCCAGGACCTTACACATACTTTGCAAGCACTTTACCACTGAGCTGTACCCCAGCCTCTTTAAAAAAAAAAAAAAAAAAAGAAGATGGCGGACAGATAACACACACCTTCTGTTCCAGAGCAATAAGAAGCCTCGATTAGAGGTTTAAAAATCAAATTGAATAAATAGAAACAGAGATAATTTAGTTTGAGAGATAGAGAATGAAACTAGGCGTACACTAAAATCAAGGATTAGGCTTCAGAGGAGCTACACAGTGGCCAGCAGCGGGACTGCCGCCATTTTGCCATCACACAGACAACGGATAGAATCCCAGAGACTTGGAGGGGATTTCGTGCACACGCACCCACGGGCCCGGACCCAACACGGAGTGCAACCTTGGCAGCACACTCTCACCACGCCTGCGGGACACAGACTGCAGATCCTAGGTGAATCACCAGGAGGGGGCACACAGATGCCCTCCATAGCGGCCGCGAAGCAAACAGGGGAAGCTGGTGCCAGCGATCCGCGTCTAGAGCTGACACGCGGCTCCCTCCCTTCTGTTGCGGCGGGTCAGGCCTACGAACTCCACAGAAATTTGGGCACACATATACCCGGATCCCAGACACATCAGAGGTGAGCCCAAATCACCCCACTGTGCTGCGGAGAGGTCTGGGGCTTGTGGAGGCGGCTAAGTTGCTCGCAGCTGGGGAGCTCCTTTTCGGTGGAAACTGGCGGCACAGTTCGCTGCAGGCGGAGAGAAGTTCTGAGCGCGACTGCAGCACTCGACAAGGTTGTGGGGACGAAATCTCTGATTTGGGGAATTGGCACCCGATTTACGTGGGACAGGGAGAACTTCAGGGAAGACCCCACAGGTTCCACTGCCTCTCAAACAGTACAGTAGTCGTGGAGTGTTTCGTGGAACAGTCTCTTTGGGCACTCCGGGCCCCAATTAAATCCAGATTGTTATGAAGAGCTTGGCTGTATGGACCCAATGAGACCGATGGTTACTGCAGATTGTATGGAAATACTGCCACCCTGAGCTCTATCGGGAACATTGCACCCTGAATTATCGAATCCACCTGGTCGAACTCGGTGTAATAATTAGTTCAGATTCCATCCTCAAGATAATATGTTTTTACTGTTAACAGGGTCTTGAGCCTGCTTCCTTTGTGGAAGCTGGACTGACACTCTGTGGCCCCAGCCCATACATTTTTTGCTTTTTGAAATAGGCTCTTGCTGGGCTGTACAGATTTTGGGCTTGAGACCCTCCTGCCCCCATCCCGCAAGTCACAGGGATTCCAGGCGTCCTTCACTGCACCTGACTACAAGAGTTGTTATATGTATGGGGGAGAGTCTATGCATGAGGTCTGGAATTCTATATTTTATTCTATTTTTTCTTTGTATTTTACTTTTTAAAAAATTTTTATCTTAATTTTATTAGAACTATAATTTTTTTTTTCCTAATATGGGGGTTTGAATTCAGGGCTCTGTGCCTGCTTGTCTGGTAGGTGCTGGACTGCCACGCTGCACCCCAGGACCCCCCTCCTTTTTTTTTTCTTTGCTCTTTGAGACAGGGTCTTATAGGGTTGCACAGAAATCAGGCTTGCGTCCCTCCTACCTTCGACCCCCAAGCCGCTGGGATTGCAGGTGTGCACCACCGCACCCGACTACAAGTGTTTTTATTAGTGTTTGGGAGAGTGCATATGTGAGATTTGCCTCTTTTTTTTTCTTTTTCCTTTCTTTCCTTTCTTTCTTTTTTTTTTTCCTTTTTATTTTTCTCTTTTTCTTCCCTATTTCTTTTCCTTTCTTCTTTTACTCCCTTCCCTTTTTCTACTCTCCTCCGCTATTTCTTAAGCTATATATGTGTCATTCTTCTAATAATTTATCCCTTAAGACTCAACCTTAATATTAACTTTGACAGTAATTTCTATTAACCTCTGTCCTCTACCTCCTCCTTCCACCTCTTCTATCACCAGATCCCCCCCTTTTTCTCACCCCACAGAAGAGAAACGGAATCTATCGCCTCCCTAACCCTTACCCCCCCTGGAGTCAGACTGGCAGATTCTGTTTTCCAGACCGCACTATGGGAAAATCAAATAAAATCACAAAAACCACAAGGGGGCAGGATGGAGCTGAAGGCTTCACAGATCATACAAACACAAACGACTCGCAATTACTCTGATCTCTGAGTCGGAGTTCAGAGTCATGGTTATAAACATGCTAAGAGAAATAAAGACAAATACTAAAAATACACTGGAGATAATTGAAAGAAAGGTTTCTAATTTGGAAACTGCTCTGTCATCCCAGTTAGAAATAATTAAGAAAAATCAAGCCACTTTGCTTGATACCCAATCCAAGTTATCAGAATTGAACACGGCTAAAGAATCCTTCTCTTCAAGACTGGATGAATCAGAGCAAAGGATCTCTGAGGCAGAAGATGACATAAACGAGCTGAAGCACAAGCAATTGGAAATGGAGTCAATGATAAAAGTTTTTAAAAAAGATTTCCAAGAGAACTCAGAGTGAAAAGAAGAAACATAAGAATTATGGGTATTCCTAAACGAGAAGAATCACTGGAGGCCTTCACAACCTAGTAAATGATATCCTCAAGGAAAATTTCCCAAAGATAGCAAAGGAAATGGATACATACACCACTGAGACTTTCAGGACTCCCAGGAAGGCTGATTTAAATAGATCATCTTCGAGACACATCGTAGCTCGATTTCTATCACTAGATACCAGAGATGCCATCCTGCAAGCAGCA
>VMDO01001218.1:197752-222997 GCA_007922755.1 Pedetes capensis | reverse complement strand
CCTCCTCCTCCTTCTCCCCCTCCTCCTCCTCCTCCTCCTCCTCCTTGCTGTCACTCTCTGTCAGTACTAAGGGGTTGAATCCAAGGCCTCATGCATGCTAGGTAAGTGCTCTACCACTGGGTTGCACCCCTAGCCCCTTTTCAATTCATTTTTATTTTTTGAGACAGCTTCTCGCTAAATTGAGCAGGCTGCCTCTGGCCTTGAACTTGCAACCCTCCTGACTCAGCCTCCTGAGAGTCAGTGGGATTATAGGCATGTGCTACACAGTTGGCTATAATTTCATTTTTAAAAAATGTTTCATAGGAAATTTATCAGATATAAATAGTAAGTACCTTTGGTTAGTGGGATTTTAGAAGGCACTTTTAATTTTTTGTTGGGAAAAAAAATTCAAATTTGATGGTGGAATAAAATGAGCTCCCATACTCTCTCAGCCAGATTGGTCATTGCCAACATTTTGCTACATTTCCTTTATGTATGGCTATGCCCATATCTATCTAGGTACATGTTATCATTGTTATTTTACAAACCATCTGAAAGTAAGTTGCAACATGTTATTGTTCTACAAAAAAAAAGGAAGTTCCAAATGTCAAGATCCTTTAACCGTGCATGGCCCAGGGGGTGAGGCCTATAATCCCAGCAATTTGGGAGGGTGAGGCAGGAGGATCCCAGGTTTGATGCCAGAGGCAGCCTCGACAACTTCGTGAGACCCTGTCTCAACACAAAAAAATAAAAACGGGCTAGGAGTGCAGCTCAGTGGTAGAGTACTTGGCTAGCCCCGGGTTCAATCTCTTGGTGCTGAAGAAGAGAAAGAGAGAGGGGCGGGGGAGAGAGAGAGAAAGAGGAGAGAAAGAAAGATGAGAAAAAATAAGAGGAGAGAAAGAGAGAAAGGAAGGAAGGAAGAAGGAAGAAAGGAAGGAAGGAAAGAAAGAAAAGAGGAAGAAAGAGAGAAAGGAAGGAAGGAAGAAGGAAGAAAGGAAGGAAGGAAAGAAAGAAAAGAGGAAGAAAGAGAGAAAGGAAGGAAGGAAGAAGGAAGAAAGGAAGGAAGGAAAGAAAGAAAAGAGGAAGAAAGAGAGAAAGGAAGGAAGGAAGATAGGGAAAGAAAATTGTGTACTACAATTTAATGAGAAAAAACCAAGGGGATATCTAGAAAATAGGGTGGGAATGAGGTTCCATAAGTTTTTCCTCTCAACAGGGAGACAAACCGTCCCTCTTTGAAGCCTTTCTAAATGGCTAACAGAAACAACAAGAGAAGGACTCACCAGTCAGACTGAGCGTCCACCCCCAGTTCTGCTACCTGCCAAGTGGCCTTGGGTAAGAGGCTTTCTTTGCAGCTCAGCTTCCTTCCCTAGAAAACGGGAAGGGTGATGCTAAGTGACATGTTTATCCCAGCGCCTGGAACACACTCACTGTTCCAAAACCTTACCTCCTCAGTCTTTGCTGCTTTGTTTTATGCCAACTGATGTCTCTCGGTGGGTCCTGTGCGCAAGCTGGGAGTCTCAATCACTCTTACGGTGCTAGGATGGTTTTTGGAAATCCTGTCATTCTATCCCATTTCTGGGTAAATGGTGTGAACCCAGCTCTGCTTCCCTTCTGCTGCCTCAG
Organism: Pedetes capensis; assembly: GCA_007922755.1. Classification (NCBI taxonomy): domain Eukaryota; kingdom Metazoa; phylum Chordata; class Mammalia; order Rodentia; family Pedetidae; genus Pedetes; species Pedetes capensis. Next base: position 221,395 of record VMDO01001218.1, on the reverse strand, counting down.
TTTCCACACGAGGAGCAGGAAAAGCAAAGCTCTGGCCATGGCAGTTAATAGGGAGCATCTGGTTCCCGGGTCACTATAGCTGATGTTGCTTCCAGTGATTTTTTTTTTTTTTTGCAAGGCTAAGGTGCTGCCCCTAGGGCCTCACACCCTCTTTGCAAGTGCTCTACCACTGAGCTGCACCCCCAGCCCCTTTATCTTGAGGCAGGGTCTTGCTAAGTTTGGCATGCTACCTCTGGCCTCGAGCTTACAATCCTCCTGCCTCCACCTCCTGAGTTGCTGGGCACACACCACCGTGCCCAGCTGGTCTTTGAGTCAGGGTCTCATTATGTAGCCCAGGCTGGCCTCGCCCAAACTTGGGATCCAGTGCCAGCTTCCAGAGCTCTATTTACAGAGCTAGGTCAGAAATAACACTTCCACTGAAGCTTGGCCTGTAGACCACTGTCAATTTTAGAGACGTGAGGAATTCACATACATGTGCACACACATACACGTGCAGACGTAACTGCTTTTCTTTGTTGTTTTTTTGAGATACGGGCTCACTTTGTAGACCAGGCTGGCCTGCAGCTCACGATCCTTCTGCCTCAGGCTCTCACCACACTGGACTTCAGATTTGTAACTACTACTCTTCCTCCTCCTCCTCCTCCTCCTCCTCCTCCTTCTTCTTTCTATTCTTTTTTTCCTCCCCCATTTCCCCCTCCTCCTTGTCTTCCCCCTCCTCCTCCCCCCTCCTTCTTCTTTTTATTCTTCTTCTCCTTCTCCTTCCTTCTTCCTCCTCCTGTCCTCCTCCTCCTCTTCCCCCTCCTCCTCCCTATCCTCCTGCTTCTCCTTCTTCTCCTTCTTCTTCTTTGCACTGCTGCTAATGGAATCCAGAGCCTTGCCCATGAGGTAAGTGCTCTACCACTGAGCAGCACCCCCTAGCCCACACAGAGGTAATTTTGTATGCATGGGATTATAATAGGTTTGTTGACTGATAGGCCTTACTTTTTTATTCCATGATAGATTACTGCTCTCTCTCTTCATGTCAAGGTGAAGGCTATCCACCCATGCTTAAAGGCTGCTTAGAATTCCTTGATATGACTACCATTTAGTTTAACCAATTCCCTTTGGTTGGCTTTCTCCCTATTGTTGGACTCTTAATCTTTCCATTTTTCTGGTTATTGTAAACTATACCACTGTGAACATCTCTGTGCACAGACCTTGGCTTTCACTCCTCAGTTAGGTCCCTAGGATCAACAAGTTCTTTATTCTTAAGTTTAAAAAACATTTAGTGGAAAACCTCACTGTTGTTTGGCTTTAATGACTAGTGTTTTAAATCCTTACTCTTTGCCTGCTTTCCATGATCTCATTTAATTTTTACAACGACGCTGTGGGATGCTGTCATTATCTATATTTTAAAGACGAAGCTAAGGCTTAGAAAGGTCAATGAGTTATTGAAAGTCACACAGCCAGCTTTATCTGATTCCAGAAGTCTGGGGCTCTTAAACAATTAGCTTTGCTTAAACCAAGAGGCGCCTGCAATTTCCTTCTAAGATCAAACCACACAAAGGCAAGGCTGATTAGACTACTGAGGTCCCTGAAGAAGATGGGCATAATTAGGGGGGAAGTTGGGAGGCCTGGAGATTCTGCTGGAGCTCTGCTGCCCCCTGGTGGCAATTTTCTTCCTTTGCTTAGTGGGTTATTCCCCTGGCAGGGGCCGGTTGTAATTCAATTCACATCCCTTATGTAACAAGAAAACAAGAAATATAAGAACAGTCATTACTTCTTCACAGGGATCCCTGGGGCTAAGGATGTAGCTGAGGGGTAGAGCGCTTGCCTAGCATGTGCAAGGCCCTGGGTTTGATCCCCAGCACTGCAAAAACAAATAGGCAATCTAAGAGCCTTCCTTGAGAGTTACATACCCCACCAATCCAAGACTTGCAATCCCAGGCCACAGAGAAAATAGGGTTCAGAAAGGTTATGCCCACCACCAAGGGTCATGTGGCAGGGTGGAGTATGTGTGGTCAATGAGGTACAGAGGTTTAAAGTAGAGGTTTCCAGGGTCTGATGGTCCTAAATCCTAATCCTGCCTCTGCTACTTTCTAGCTGTGTGTCCTTAAGGGAGTGTCTTGACCTCTCTGAGGCTCATGAGAAAACAGAGATAAGATGCATAATGCAGGGAAAGGGCTTGGCTCAAAGGGTGGCATAAAGATTAGGAGTCAATAAATCAGAGCTTCACGTTAAGTAGAAGCAAGAGACTTAGAGAGAGCGTGGAGCTCCTGGGCTGGCGCCACACTCTGATACAAACATGTCAGCAGGTCTCTGCTCTCTGGGACTGTTTCTTCCTTCAGAACAGGCTTTTAAATTAAAAAATTTTATTTTTTATTTTTTATTTTCCTGCACTTGGGGGTTGAACCCAGGGCCTCGCACATACTTTGCAAGTGCTCTACCACTGGGCTGCACCCCCAGTCCATTTTTTATTTTTTATGCTGAGTCAGGGTATCACTAAGTTATACAGGCTGCCTCTGGCCTCGAAATCATGATCCTCCTGCCTCGGCCTCCCAAGTCGCTGGGATGACAGGCCTGAGCCACCGCACCCAGCTACAAAAGTTAGTTATTGATTTGCAACGACTACTCTTTGTCCTGCCTCAGAGGCACAGCCTCACAGTGTCCTCATCTCTGACCTGGGAACAAAACATGTGCAACTTTTCATAGCATTCTTTTAGGGCGGTAGGTAATGACGGTTCGTGCCACTTTTCTAATAATGGAGGCAAAAGGAGCCCTGGTCTCACAGTATAGCCCAGGCTGGCCTGGAACTTGCCGTGTAGCCCAAGCTGGATTAAACCTGCAGGCTCCACCTTTTGAGTGCTGAGGTTGCAGGTGTGTGCCACCATGCCTGGTTTAGAGATTCATTTTATAGTTATAAGAAGCAGCACCTTCCACATCAGACAAAACTGCGTTAAAATAATTCTTCCTCCTCCTCCTCCTCTTCTCCCTCTTCTTCTTCTTCTGAACCACTTACTTTCCTGAGCTCCAGTTTTCTCTTCCATAAATTGGGTACACAAAGGTTATGTTTTTGTTAGGTACCATCAAGTTGGTATCCAACTCACAGTGTCCCTAAGTACAACAAGTGAAACACTATTGTCAGTGCTTCTCTGCTATGGCAAATTGATTTTGAGGAGTGGGGTTGCCGGGTCCGTCTCCCAAGCCTACAGCACCCGGTATTCCCAGGCGGTCTCCCATCCAAGTACTAATCAGGCCGGACCCTGCTTAGCTTCCAAGATCTGACAGGGTCAGTCGCCACAGGGCTACGGCTGCAGGCATACAAAGGTTATACGATATACATATTGATGTGATTTGTTTAAATCCTTGTGTACAATGTGTTCTCCATAATTGTTAAACTCTTTGATAATATTTTATCTTGTGGGTCTGTTTCTTGGTACTATTTGGAGTTGTGATCAAGGGTCAGTGTTGGGGAGTAGGTAGAGGGGGAAATGCTTCTGTTTGGATTTTCCCATCACAAACCTTAATCGAAGTTAGTCAGCACGTATATTGGGGGTAAGCTCCCATTTATCCCCAGAGATGAAGGAGTTCCCATAAAACCTTAGGCCTCCAAACAAACATCTTCCCACACTCTGTATCTCATTCCCACAATCTCGGGCCTCTCCAAGGAATACAGCAGTGGAAGGCAAGGGGAAAAGTCTCATTGTGGGGGGAGACTTTGCAACCAAATTCTCCATTCTGGGTGACTAGCTGGGAAGTAAGTCTTAATAAAGTGATCTGTCAGTCTGTACAGTCTGTCTTCAGCACTCACCTCTGGGTGCCATGCTCCTGATGGCTGGTAAACAGCGCTCAATCTTCCCAGCCTCCTCCTCATCCAAGGCCTGTGGTTTCTTCAGTCAGGGTAGGAATCTGGCTTCTCCTCTTGCTTGCTGTTGGTCAGGTCACCTGCTACGGTTTGGATTTGAATGCCTCCCAAAGTCTATGTATTAAAGGGATGGTAACTCAGGGCAACACTATTGGGAGATGCTGGAACCTTTAAAAGGTATGGGTCTAGAGCCTGGCATGCTAGTATGTGCCTATAGTCCCAGCTACTTGGGAGGGGGAGGCCAGAAGACCGCTTCTTTAAGGCCAGCTTGGATGATATTGTGGGACCCTATTCCCTCCACAAAAAAAAAACCAAAACAACAACAACAACAACAAAAAAAAAAAAATGGTGGTTCCTTGGGAGGTCCTTAGGTCATTGGGAGAATGCTTTTAAAAGGGTTATGAGACCCTGGCACCTTCTGCACTCTCATTCGCTCCCTGTCTTCTGAGGATGTGAGCAGTTTTGCTCCACTATGTGCTTCCACCAAGATATGTGGCCTCACTACAAGCCCAAAGCAATGGTTGTAATCACTCATGGACTGGGACATCTGAAACTATGAGCCTCAACCAACCTTTTCTCTTTATAAGTAGATTGTCTCAAGTATTTTCTTATAGTGACTGAAAGCTAACTAACACATCTTACCACCTCATGTCCTACTTCTACACCTGGAAAGCAGATTTTACCTTAAGTTGTGGCTGTTACAGTATTTTTGCCTCGTGATTTAACACCTAGGATTCCAGGTATCTCTAGCTTTGTGAGGCTGGGGTTTTAGCTCAGTTAGTAGAGTGCTGCTTTCTGAGGGCCTGAGTTCGATCCCTAGCACCACAAAGATGGGAAGAGGGCGTGGCAATCCACTGCCAAAGCAATCCTGAGGCAATCAGCCATTGAAAACCCTGTGAGGGTCGCTATGAGTCAGACATGACTTGGCAACACCTAACAACAACAACAACAACAACAACAACAACTAGCTTTGTGGCAAATGACCTTAATACTGAGTGGCTTAGAACAGTGACAACACTCATTTTCCTCATGGACATGTGATGTGGGCATTGCTTGGTGAAGCCAGTGCATCTCTGCCCCACTCCACATCTGCTGAAGTGGCCCAGAGGATGGGGGTGGGACCATCAGATGATGGGCGACCCCCTCCTGTGTCTGGAAGTTGGTGCTGGCTGTTGGCTGATACCTTCCTTAACTGAAGCCCTCAGCCAGAGCACCTCCACATGGCCTGGGCTGCCTTTGCCAAATGGCAGCTGGGTCTCCAGGGTGAATGTCCCCAAAGAGAAAAGCCCAAGTGGAGCCGTATCAACTTTTATGGCCTCACTTCAGAAATTATGCATCTTCTTTCTCTATACGCCCAATTCACTGAGTCACTCACAAAGACCTACCCAGGTCCAAGGGGAGGGGAAGGAATCTGCTCGCTCGCTCTCTCTCTCTCTCTCTCTCTCTCTCTCTCTCTCTCCTCTCTCTCTCTCTCTCTCTCTCTCTCTCTCTCTCTCTCTCTCTCATATTCTCTCTTTTTCTTTTTCCCAGTACTAAGGAACTAAATTCAGGGCCTTGGCTACAGCCGCTAGCCCCTTCATTATTTTTTATTTTGAGATCAGGGCTCACTAAGTAAGTTGTGCAAGCTGCCTCTGGCTTCAAACTCATGATCCTTCTGCCTCAGCCTCCCCAGTAGCTGGTATAACAGGCAAGCACCACTGGTTAATCAAGTCGCTTGTTGAGTAGGTCAAGATCCTGGAAGGAGCTGTGTCACTGCAAAGATTGATGAGGGCTGATTTGAAAAATGCAAGTTGCCTCTTCTAGTACGTGCTGAAGGAAGAACAAATCCTAAGGCCACTCACTCTGAACCTGCATTTTCTTCCCCTCCCTTACTTCCTTCCTTCCTTTCTTCTTTCCTTCCACCCTTCTCCCTCCTTCCTTCCACCCTTCTCCCTCCTTCCTTCCCTCCTCTCTTTCTTTTTGTTGGGGGTTTTGAGATAGGGTCTCACTACATAGCCCAGTCTGGCCTCAGACTTGCAATCCTCCTGCCTCGGTCTCCTGGGTGCTGGGATTACAGGAGGTCACTCCCACCCTCGGCTTCTGTGTATGTATTTTCTAATGCATTCATTTCCTTATTTATAAGATGAGAATAAATAATGCCTACTTTGTAGAGAAGCTGAAAAAATTACAAATAGTACATGAGAACTTCCTGGTATATGTTGTTGTTAGGTGCCGTTGAGTCGGTATCCGACTCATAGCGACCCTCATAGGGTTTTCAATGGCTGAGTGCTTCGGGATTGCCTTGGGAGTGGATTGCCAGGCCCTTCTCCCATTTTTGTGGTGCTGGGAATTGAACTCAGGACCTCAGAGACTGCAGTGCAGCGCTCTACCCACTGAGCCAAATCCCAGCTCCCTGGTGTATAGGGGTGCTCAATTAATGGGGGATGATAATTGTAACTTATTTCATGAGCTACTGTAAGGTACCACTGCCTTCTGAGAATTTCATGTGCTTTTTCTTTTTTCATTTAAAGCTCACAACAATCCTATGATATAAACTGCATTATTATTAGTGTTTTACAGATGAGGATATTGTGGTTCCGAGACGTTAAGCAACTTGCCTGAAGGTTGCACAGCTGATTAGTAGGGCTCCCCGGATTCCAAACCAGGCAGTATGGCTTTCGCATGAATGGCTTTATGCAGAGCATCGTATTGCTTCTTGGTGGTGAAAAATAGTTGCACTTTTAGTGCAAAGATTTATAGTGTGACCCAGTGGAAAATGTTAAATTCATAGAAGCAGGAAACAGAAGCCGATGCAGAAAAGTCAATAAGGGGCTGGGAGGTGACAGCTACCTGGAGCCAGGGAGGCTATGGCTGAGGTGTAACTGTCTATGCTCCACACAGCTATGGCTAGTAGGGTCCACAGCACTGATCCATTGGCCACTGGCTCAGGAGTGAAGGCCAGGGAGTCATGACAACCTCCCAATTAAAGCCAGCTGCCCTCGGTCATAACCTTTTTTCCAGTACCAGCTCAGCACCCACCTTGCCCTGCCAAGAAGTTGAGCTTTTATTACATATATAATGTTGCCTTAGTTTTGCTATGAAATTAATAAGGGCACATTGTAAAAATGCAAAGGCAAAAGTATATATAGAAGAAAGCAAAAATTTTTCTAACCCTTGTTGTATAATCTCGCTCTCCAGTGGGAATACTGGTCAGTAGTTTAGTGAATAAATTCTCCTCATGTAAAAATTTTTTAAATAGAAAACATTAGATAACTCTACATTCTGGCAAATTATATTAATATTAATTAATTAATTAAATTTCTTTTTCTTTTTTTTCATTATTATTATTTATCTATTTATTTATTTTTGAGACAAGATCACACCATGTAGCTCAGGCTGGCCTTGAACTCACTATAACTCACTATGTAGCCCAGGCTGGCCTTGAACTCATGATCCTCCTGCCTCAGCCTCCAGAGTGCTGGGATTACAGGCATGTGCCACAATATCTGGCTTGCAAGTTTCTTTTTAAATTGAATAACATATTACAGACATTTCCCCATACCAGTACATTTAATCCCCTACTGAGTGTTCCATAACATAGCTGTGCCATAGTTGATCTCCCAGATCCCCAGCTGATAGACACTGGTGTTGTTTCCTTTCTTTTTTCATTGGTTATAAACAATGCTGCAACAATTACATTATTGTGTGCCTGTGTACTTCTGAAGGACAGCTTACTAGAAATAAAGGACATGTACTTTCAAATAAATTAATTATGTCACAAACAATGTATCCTTTCTCTATAAATTCTTGGCCATCTGCCAGCCTCTGGATTCTACCCCCACCCCCCGCCACCACCAGCTGCCCTCTGATTCTGAGGTTAGTGGAAGATGGTGTTGGTATCTCACTCCAGACCCCTGAGCACGCCCTGATCTGCACCTGCTGAGGGCATTCTACTGCAAGGAACCACCCCCACCAGCTGTCTCTGACATGCTTCAAGTGCTGAGGAGTTAGCACCCATGTTCCCCCCACCTGTAAGTTACTAGTACATGGACGACCTTGAGGTTACCTACAACCCACCAAGACTAACCCCCAGCCAGATAATTTTGAGGCAAATCCTGGGAGCTATTGAATACTATAGCTAATAATAGCAGTGGAGACTTTCTCCCTGCCTGCCAAAAGAGGAGAGAAGAAGACCTTTTCTTGACCACCTCTCCTGAGCTATGCCCTGGAGTTGTCCCCAGACCTCAGGAGTTTAGAAGTCAAACCAAGGACAGATTTCATGTGACCCCTGGCCTCTAGGGGAACAGGACTTCCTGGCCTCCAAGATCTTTGGCGTCCATGTCGCCAGCCTCAGGTGTGAGGCCTGGGACGGTCACTGAGCTGTAAATCACAACAGAGGACTTCAGCTTAGATGGCTCTATGATTCTCCGCTGCCCCCTCCACCCTGTCCTGGTGAAATGTGCTGCTTTACTCCATGTTCTGACCGTGGGTGTAATTATTGTCCGGGGACCGGCAATTAACCTTCCACAGAGTGACCAGGGGCTCTCAGGCCGAGAGGCCTGTGCTATGGGGAGATGATCTGCTGAGTTCCAGAGGAAGTGCCCGGGATGACTGAGCCAAGGGAAGAGGAGGCCAGAGGACCCCAGGGCCAGGCAGGGGTCAGCATCCTCTGGGGCCCACTGGAGCCAGAGCACACGTGCATGTGAGTCGCTGAGCTTTGTGAGGGGGAACGATCTCCCCATTTGTATTTTGGTGTGATGGGTCCAGCTGGGAAAGTTCCCTTCTTACTTTTCTCTTAAAATTACTTTTCTCTTAAGCAGCCTTTTATTAGCTGGGCATGGTGGTGCATGCCTGGAGTCCCAAACGCTCGAGAGGTTGAGGCAGGAGGATCCAAGTGAGTTCAAGGCCAGCCTGGGCTACATAGGGAGACCCTGGCTCAAAAACAAAAGCAAACAAAAAAGTCTTTTATTTAAAACAGCCCCTGACACATAGGAAGAGCACATATATATTCATCTCTTGGTATCTTTAGGGGATTGAGGTCCCCTCTGTTCCTCAAGGGGATCAAAATCGATGAACTCCCCAGTCCCTTATGTAAAATGGCATAGTAGTTACCTATATAACCAGTAGGCATCTTCTCGTACACTTTAAATCATCATGATACCTAAAACAATGTAAATGCTATGTAAATAATTGTTACACTGTATTGTTTGTTGTTGTTGTTAGGTGCTGTCCAGTCACGTCCCACTCATAGTGACCCTTACAGGGTTTCCAATGGCTAATTGTTTCGGGATTGCCTTGGGAGTGGATTGCCACGTCCTTCTCCCATTTTTGTGGTGCTGGAAATCAAACTGGGGACTTCAGAGACTGCAGAGCAGCACTCTACCAACTGAGCTAAATCCCAGCCCACTGTATTGCTTAGGGGATTACAATGAGAAAAAAAGCCTATACATGTTCACTATAGGTGCAATTTGCTTCAACCATTTTCCCTAGCAGTTGGTTGAATCCAAGATTGTAGAATCTGTGAATATGAAGAGTGGCCTCCATTTCATTTTATTTTTCTGTTTATTGAAGTGTAACTCATAACCAATAAGATGAAAAAATATTAAGTGAGCAACTGGGTGACGTTTTCAGGACCATACTCCTGTATAACTACACCAAGCACCATACCTCAGAGCATCCCCAAATGTATCCTCCCATAAATTCTCTTTCCACAAAGATGATTCTGACTTCTGTGACCATAATTATGCTTATTTTGAACTTCATATAAATAGAACAATACAATCTCTTTTGTGTCTGGTTTCTTTCAGTCATATTATGTGTGTGAACTCACCCATATTGTTGCATGTAGCTGGAGTTTGTTCTTTTCATGGCTGTGTAGTATTCCATCTCAGGCCCATATTCCAGTTCATTTATTCATTCTGTCCTCAAGAGTTGTTTGGTTTGTTTCCAGTTTCAAGTTATAGCACATAACTTTTGATATACATCAGCACTCATTTGAAGGAGTGCGCATTTAGGGGTGGAAAGTGATTGTACTAATTTACATTACCAACAGCAATGGATAAGAGTCACAACAGCTGTATAGTCTCACCAGTTTTAGTAACAGTGTCTCTTATTTATACATTCTGGTCAGGAGCCACATGGCGTGCAGAGTGTGACAAAGGGAATTATGAACACATTGTATCCACAAACTTCAAGGAGAGTTTTGGTTCAGGCTTGCTTTCTCCCTTCACTTTTGCGCAATCACTGGAAGGGAGTTTAGGCTGGAGGCAAGGAGGAAAGAGATTTGCATTATTAAGGGGGACAAAGAAGAGAAGAGAGGTGGCACATTTGAAACCAGCCTCCCAGTAGCGCCCACCCATTGGTCAACTCGCTCCTCCCTCCCCATGCACAGAAATTCCTGGCGGAAACTGTAGGCAGTCAGCTGCCCTGGGGGCCAGGCTGTGCTGAGGGGCATTCAGAGCAGCAGCCACGTGGCAGTGAGTGGAGCCCAGTGATAGAGCAGAGGCTTAGAATGTGGAAGGCCCTGGGTTCCATCCCCAGCACCCCCACAGCTGGAGACAACAGCGTACAGAAGCCAAGCAAACAAAACACTGAGGCACCGTTCCTCGCTCAGGAGCTGTCGGCTCCTGCATGATCCCTCTGAGCCGAGGTGTCGTCCGCCATGACGTGTCTGTCTGCATGTGTTCGAGGGACAGGAGGGGCCTCTCTACCATGATCTGGATCCAGGCAAGGCTACCAAATGTACCAAGCGTCCATTTTCACAACCACGCTCACAATACCTTACCGAGTCTGCTCGGAATAGCAAGGCGTTGTGGAAATGGTTACAGGGCTGCGCACAAACCCATTCACTCCCGCCCTCCTGCCCTCCCTCCCTTCCTCCCTTGCTTCTTTCCTTCCTTCCTGTTGCTTTTTCTTTTTTTTTCTTCCTGTGTGTGGAAGTGTGTGTGAGTGTGTGCGTGTGAATGTGTGTTTGGTGTGTGAGGGTGTATGGATGTCTCTGTGTGTGCGTGTGTGTGCATAAGTGTGTGTGAATGTGTGTGGCTGAGTGTATGTGTACATCTGTGTGTGAGAGAATTGTATGTGTGTTAGTGTGTGTCAGTATGTGTCATATGGTGAGTGTGTCTCTTTGTGAGTCTCTGAGTGTGTGTTGATGCATGTCAGTGCATGAGTGTGTGTCAGTGTCTATGTTTGTGTGTGAATGTGTGAGTTTGTGTGAATGTGTTTGAGGTTTTTGTTTTGTTTTGTTTTTTGTTTTTGTACTAGGAGTTGAACCCAGTGCCTCGTGCTTGCATGCTTTGCAAGTGCTGGACCACTGAGCTGCACCCCCAGCCCTTTTTTTTTTTTTTTTCTTTACTTTTTGAGACAGGGTCTTGCTAAGTTATGCAGATGTCCTCTGGTCTCGAACTTGCACTTGTGATCCTCCTGGCTCTGCCTCCCAAGCCGCTAGGATTACAGGCGTGCCCCACCATGCCCAACTGATGTGAGTTTTTGAATGTATGTGTGAATGAGTGTGTGTTGTCTGTGTGTGTTTGTGTTGAGTGTGTGTGTGTCAGTGTGTGTGTTTGTGTGTGAGTGCCTGTTTTTGTGTGTTTGTGAGTGTATGTGTGTGAGTGTGTAAGTGTGAGTGTGTGAGTTTGTGTGTGTGAGTGTGCAGTGCTGGAGATCAAACCCAGGGCCTTGCCCATGGCAGGCAAGTGCTCTGCCACTGAGCTACAGCCCCAGCCCCAACCCCAAATCTACCCTTAAATTTTTCCGAACTAGTTTACTCACATTTCTCTGGAAGGAGCCGTGAACACTTAAGTCAGCCTAAAAAAGCAATCCCCAAACAAGCAGCCATTGAAAACCCTAGGAGGGTTGCTATGAGTCAGACCTAACTCGACAGCACTTGACAACAACAACAAGCTATATCAAACATTGCCAAATTCTTTCCAAAACACAGAGAGTGCCAAAAATGTATATACATTTTAAGTATTAAAATTACAATACTCAAAATATAACGATAGCAAAAGCTGAATTCAAGTAGTGTTTGACTCTGCAATTATAGGAGGCGCATGATAACTCAGTTCAACTTCAAAAAGTAATAGGAAGATGACACCTTTTAAAATGTGGATACTTTTTTGGCACCCTGGTATATTTTTAAAGGAAAATTTGATCAGGATTCTCAACAATTCTCATAGAGTGGCAGGGACATGTCACTGAGGAAGAAACAAATAAGGAAGAATAATTCCTCTTCCTCCTCCTTTTCCTCCTCCTCCTCCTCCCCCTGCTGCCCCTGCTCCTCTTCCTCCTCTTCCTCCTCCTTCTCCTTCTCCTCCTTCTCCTTCTCCTCCTCCTCCCCCTTCCTCCTCTCTTCCTCCTCCATCTTAGACAAGTTCCCACTGTGTAGCTCCAGCTGCCCTTAACTCCAGATCCTCCTGCCTCAGCCTCCAGAGCTGGGGCTATAGGTGCACCTATTTCTTAAGGGAGGAAGAACAATAACTATATTTAGGTTCTGACATGATTCATAAAGACATGTATATGAATTTGTACCCATAACTGCATGCACACACACATGCACACACACATACATGTACACCATATTTAGTTTCTGAGCTGACCCTTATCTCTAGGGGCTTCTTGATTTACAATAGGGTTACTTCCTAGTAAACACATCCTAAGTCCAAAGTAGCATCAAGATAAATATGTCCTGGTCCACCAAACCTTGGAACATCCTTGCCTTGCAGCAGAGCATGCTGTGGCACGTCAGTTGCTCACCCTCATGGTCAGATGGCTGACCGTGAGCTTCAGCTCACTGCCACTGCCCAGCCTCACAAGAGGAGATCTTACTGAGGATCCCCAGCCCAAGAAGAGATCCAAATTTAAGACGCAAAGTACAGCCTTTCTTCCTTCCTTCCTTCCTTCCTTCCTTCCTTCCTTCCTTTCTTTGTTTCTTTCTTTCCTTCGTATTTGGGTGTTGAACCCAGGGCCTTGCACATACTTTGCAAGTGCTCTACCACTAGGCTGCACCCTCAGCCCATTTTGAAATTTTGTATCTTGAGACAAATTCTCTCTAAATTATGTAGTCTTCCTCTGGCCTCGAACCTGCGCTCTTCCTGCCTCTGCCCCATGTTGCTGTGATTCCAGGTGCACCAGTGCGCCTGGCTCGAAATACGGTTTCTCCTGAATGCATATCACTTTCACTCTATCTGCAGGTGAGTTGGAGAGCGTTTTGTTCTGTTGTTCATAGGGTCACTCTGAGTCAGACCTGACTTGACAACACCTAACAACAGCAACAAATAGTTGGGTCAAGACCTTCAGTGGAACCATTGTCAGGGACCATTTGCCTATATAGTTGTGTGTGCGCGCGCGTATGCAATTATGTATAAATTCACATGCGTGTGAACATCTGGACATACAGATACATATGCATGCATACCCGCGATGATGTAACTTCCCTTTCTCATGTGACATGTGGCTGCCCAGTGTAGACAGAAAGGAGAGGTTGACACTCTGCGTGGAAAGTGTGGCTGTCACGTGGCCTAGGTCAAGCGTGGGGAGGTGTTGGCGTCCTCTTTATGACCATAGCCATGGTTCAAAGAGGCACCACTGTCTGTCAAGTCAGGGTTCAAACCTGCTCCTGGGGCAGGGCACGATGGTGCACTTCTGTGATCCCAGCAACTCGGGAGCTGGTGGCAGGAGGATCACGGGTTAGAGGCCAGAGGCAGCCTGGGAAAGTTAGGGAGACTCTGTCTCAAAATAAGAAGTAAACAAATAGGATTTGGGTGCAGCTCCATGGTGCAGCCCTCGCAAAGCATGCAAGCATGAGCCCCTGGATTCAACCCCCCAGTACCCTCAAAATAAACAAACAAAAACCCCTGCTCCTCACTTGCCAGCCATGGGATGCTCTGGTCCCTTCTTTGGTAAGACAGGAGCAGCCCTATCTTCCACTAGGGCTCTGGTGGGCATCACAGAGGAGGCAAGTGGGAGACCCTATATCCTCCCGGAGCGCCTGATGGAGGCCCCTACGCCCAGGGTGTCTCAGATGGACTGATGCTCCACTTCCCAGCCCAGCTGCCACGTGGGAAGTGGGTCTGAGCGAATCCAGGGCTGTGGAGGGCTCTGGAGGTGGAGGGGAAGGCACACGGAGGTCACAAGGGGCCTCGCCAGGCCTCCACGGCCAGGGAGGCCGGGGGTTCCCGGTACTCATTTTCAGCAGACAAGAGGAAAATGGGGACAGGGATTCAGGGAGACAGAAAATCCTCCCAGCTCTGCTTAAGTTTGCCAACTTCCTGTGTGATGCACCTCTAGGGCCATAAGTCTTCATCATGCTGAGTATCAGGGGACTGGGCGACAGTTGCTCTCCAATGGGCTGGGAATCGCCAGGAAATGGTAGGTTATCAGTCAATAATGATCCCTTCTCTTTTCTTCAGAAGGCAGAAGGACCCTACAGGTATCATCATCTCCAGCCCTCTCGTGGCCTCTTTCTGACCTCCTGTGTCTACAAAGAGTGAGAGAAACTTCCTGGGCTGACAGTAGGGAGCCCCTGGGGGATCGGAGCCCCAAGTCTTAACTCAGGCAATATTTCCAGGCATAGATGCCCTGCTGCAGTGCCCAATCTTCAGGAATCACACAGGGGCAGAAGAAAGAAAGCACCGAGTGAAGAAATGACTCTACTCACATCTGAGGAAACTGTGCACAATGGGAATAACCTAAGTGTCCAGCAGGTGGGGATGAGTTCAAACATTATAGTGTGCTTATAAGAAATATTGCCTGCAGACATACTACTGTGCCATCCACTCCTGACAGATCTTGGAAAATACGAAGGGTCGGGCCTGGTTAGTACTTGGATAGGAGACCACCTGGGAATACCAGGTGCTGTAGACTTGGGAGAAGGATATGGCAATCCACTCCCAAAGATCAATCAGCCATTGAAAACCCTATGAACAGCAGAGAAGCACTGACAATAGTGTTTCACCTGTTGTACATAAGGTTGCTATGAGTTGGACACTAACTCAACGACATCTAACAACAACAACAACAACAACAACAACTGGCTCTAAAACATTTTGTGAATGACACCTACATTACTGACCTGGGAAGACATCTGTAATATTTTAAATAAAATATTGGGGGTAAGATGATATATTTAATATTTTATTATAAAAGATTATATGATATGTACATGTTTACCAGGCCATCGATCTCAATATTGACAGTGTTTATCTCTGGGTGTGGGATTTGAGAATCCCCCCAGCTACATATCTACATTTTCTATCTTTCCTGCAACAAACAAGCATTTCTTACATAATTAAAATAATTAAAAGGAAAGAAAAAGTGGACAGAAAAAGTAACACTAAGTTTGATGTCTTAGAAATATGTCAGGTTTAAAGAAGGCTGGGTGGGAAGACAGAGTTGATATCCTGTTATGAGGGTTAAAAGAAGAATTTACAATGTGTCAGTCGGGAAAGAGAGAGGAGTTGGTTATTAACAATAACAAGGAAGGCATCGTGGCGCACACCCGCCATCCCAGCAACACAGGAGGCAGAGGCAGGAAGATGACAAGTCCAAGGCCAGAGGCAGCCTGTGTAATTTGGTGAGACTCTAACTCAAAATTTTGAAAGAAATGGGCTGAGGGTACAGCCAAGTGGCAGAGTACTTGCAAAGTATGTGGAAGGCCCTGGGGTCAACCCCCCAAAACAAAAAACAAAACAAACAACAACAAAAAATAACAGCTAGCTATTTTTCAACACTTTAGTAGATCTGGCAATTTGCAGACACTAAAGAGAAAATTCACACTGTGAGTGGGCTGGGGACCGCAGGTCACGGTGACGGTGTGCTCAGTATGTACAAGGGAAGCCCTGGGTTCCACCTCCAGCAACACAAAAATAAATAAGCAAATAAATTCCCCCTGGGCAACACTTAGGTCCATCATAATGTGGGCTGAGCATGTGCTCCCTTGTGAATATTTCCTAAACCATACTGCAACGGTTCATGCAATCCTCTCCCAAAGCCTATGCAGTAAGTCTTGCTGTGGTCTCTGCCGTTGTATGGATGAGGAAACGAAGCCTAGAGAGTTTAGCACCCTTGCCCAAGGCCCCATAGCCAATGATGGGGTTCCAAGAGTTACAGCAGCCAGATCCAGGGGCTGTGATCTCATGTGGCTCTGGCGATGTTCCTATGGATGTGTTTTCAGCTCTGACTGACAATCAGAAACACGGAGGCGTAGAGAGGGAAGTTAGGTGGCAGTGGTTTCTTGTCTAGCAAGTGATGGAGTTGACCCCTTTCTCGCCATTCTGAATGAAGTTTTTCCTTTTTTTTTTTTTTTTCCCCAATGCTGGGGATGGGACCCAGGGCCTCCTCCGTGCTAGGCAGGGGCTCTGTCACTGTGCCACACCCAGAGTACTCTGACATTCTGACTGCTACATCCCAAGGCCCACTGCACTGCCTGGATTCTCCTATGGATTGTAAAAAATTTTTGGAATGCACAGAGAAAGGAAAGAGGGCTGAGAAGAGAAATCAGAGTGCCTAGGAGACCCAGGGAGGACCAGCAGACATGAGGAAGGACTACTATCCAGTGGAGCAGTGAGCGAAATCGCGTGGCATTATGGTTCCTGAAATGTCATGTCAGAGTTGGCAGGGACCTTGGGGGAATATTAAATCCATCTCCCTGTTTGTTGTTGGTGCTGGGTGCTGTCCAGTCTGGTCCGACTCACAGCAACCCAACATACAACCAAAGGAAACACTGCTCACACTGTGCCATGCCCGGCACTATGCCAGTGCTTCTGTGCCATTCATAGGGCTTTCAATGGCTGATTGTTCCAGGAGTGGGCTGCCAGGTCCTTCTCCCTTTTTTTTTTTTTTTTTTTTTTTTTTTTTTTTGCGATGCTGGGGATCAAACTTAGTGCCTCAGAGCATGCAGAGTGAGCGCTTTATCAGCTGAGCTACACCTCCGCCCCCATCCTGCCTATAAAATGGGGAAACTGAGGCCTAGAGGCTCATCACTTATGAGCGATCCAGTGCAGGTGAGATTTTCCATCCCAGAAGCCAGCAGTGCATGTTCTCAGTGCACACTGCCAGATGCCCTGGCTTCCACAACCGGCTTCATTAACCTTGAGAAAATGAGCTTCAGTTTATCCTTCCATGGGGACCACGTGAGGCAGCAACACAGAGCCTCTTCCAACACAATTGCCCTTGTGCAGAGGCCTGGAGTGAGGGCCATTCGGGGGAGACGTGGAGGAAGGGGGTCCACGTTCTCCTTTTCATAGGTGGGCTGAGAGAAGGGAGGCGGAACAGGGCCCTAAGCATCACACGCCATGGGGCTCATTTCCTTTCAAATAATTCTCTCAAGCTGTATAAACTTTCTGCCTGAAAAATAAATGACTCCCCCTTTAAAATAAACATTGACGCCATCCCTTTGCCTGCGTTCACTGCCCAGGAATGAGCCTCACTCACTATGATGCCGGGAAACTTTTACCAAATCCCGCAACCTTCTATTTTCTCCATGACCCTCAATAACCACTATTCTTCCAGGTGCCTATCAAAAAAAAAAAAAAAAAAAAAAAAGGTAGGCACAAAAAGCACGTAATGATAGGTGTGTGCAATAGAGCCAGTCGTCCTCAGGAATTCCAAAGCCAAGCCACATACGGACCTTGAAAGAAGTGGAAAAGAAAGGCAGGTGGGTGTCAACATTTCTAAGGGGACACACAGTCTGTTTGGTGGCTCCTTTAGAAAGGGCCGGGTGGCTCCTTTGCTGTTACTGTTGTTAGGTGCCCTCAAGTAGGTATCTGACTCATAGCAACCCTCCATGCAACAGGTGAAATACTATTGTCAGTGATTCTCTGCTGTTCATAGGGTTTTCAATGATGGACTGATTTTTGGAAGTGGGTTGCCAGGTCCGTCTCCCAAGGCTACAGCACCTGGTGTTCCCAGGCGGTCTCCCATCCAAGTACTAACCAGGCCCAGCCCTGCTTAACTTCCTAGATCTGACAGGATCAGATGCGACATGGCTATGGCTGCAGGCCTGTGGCTCCTTTGTTGTTGTTGTTGTTAGGTGCCGTCGAGTTGTGTCCGACTCATAGCAACCCTCATAGGGTTTTCAATGGCTAACTGTTTCAGGATTGCCTCGGGAGTAGACTGTCAAGTCGTTTCCCCATTTTTGCGGTGCTGGGAATCGAACCCGGGACCTCAGAGACTACAGCGCAGCACTCTACCAACTGAGCTAAATCCCAGCCCCTGTGGCTCCTTTAGAGAGGGTTAATTGATAAGTGAATAAAGTAAGAGTCACCTGTGGATGCCACTCAGTTATTCATCCATAATTAGCTGAGCTTCTGTTATAAGCACTGGGGAGGAAGTCTCACTGGAAAATCCAATAGCAAAATTGCTATCACAATGTTCATGTCCTCTTAGTGACATATTGTTGTTGGGTGCCATCGAGTCAGATCTTACTTATAGTGACCCTATGTGCAACAGGACAAAACACCACCCAGCACTGTGCCTTGCACATGATCTTTTTTATATGTTTGAGCCTGTTGTTAGAGCCACTGTGTTTCTTCTCATTTTGAGTCATGCCACATCAGCAAAAGGAGGTCCCAGGGGCTTTACTCCACTCCCATCATGAAGGCGGACTCTACTTAGAGGAGGCAACTCTTCCCCAGTCACCTTTTGAACATGGTGGTGGTGTTAGGTGCATAGCTCTGTTCTAATAACCACCACCACCACCACCACCATGAGACCCCATCAGAACAATTTTCTGTCCTATAAAACATCCTGTATTTAATCTTCTCAAGTGCCCCTTGAGGAAGGCGATGGTGTTAGTGTTGATATTGATGTTTACCACTATTTCCCAGAGGAGAAAAAGGAAACTCCCAGAAGGGCCCTTATATTAGGGAATTGGTATAACTTCTTTTAGCCCCTCTTCTGAATCGTTGCTACTAAAATATTTACAGAAGCTGTGTGGCAGCACACCTCCCTAATACTAGCACAGGGGAAGATGAGGCAGGAGGATTGTGAGCTCCTGGTCAGCCTGAGCTACACAGGAGTTCTGGCCAAATGGGGCAACTTAGCAGAGTCCATTCCTCCCAAAATAAACGTATAGAGAACAGAGTTTTGTCCTTTACAAAGCTAAAATGAAGGGGCCTTTAACTTCATCATTCACTTGTTAATTAACTCATTCATAATCCAACATTCACACATTTTATATAGCCAATGATAGCCCGATATTCATGTCTAGTCTTCTCTCTTCTCTCCCTGTATTCTTTCTTCTCTCATTTCCTCCTAACTTCTTTTCTTTTTTCCCCTTTCTTCCTCTTTCTTCCTTTCTTCCTTCCTTCCTCCCTTCCTTCCTTTCTTTTTCTTTCTTCCTTTCCCTTCCTCCCTCCTTTCTAATCCCAAGATCTTAACCTCACTTGCTTGACTTTCACAGTAGTCCTCACCAATACTCAGATGTGCCCCTCAGATCCTTTCTGGCCCCATCAGTGTGTGGACACTCATAGTTTGGGTTCCCCCAGAAACAGATTCTAAGACAAGGGCTGGAAGGGCCAAAGTTTCTTGGGTAGGAACTTGGGACATACTGGTACGAAATGGGAAAATGAGGCAGAGAAGGAAGTCAATCAATAGTGAATAGTCATGCCAAGTACCCCTGAGGGCAAGTGGGGCCAGGTCCCACTGGGGATGCTGGGCACAGGGTAGACCATGAACCTCAGGGTTTTCCCAAGTAGAGAGTCAGGAGGTGAGGACCCTCCACTCCGTACCATCGCTGGTTCAGAATCATCAATGCCCCTGATTTCCTGTCTCACTCTACCCATCCACCCACAACGATGATTGGCTGAAAGGGCAGACACACAACCAAAAAGGGCCAATCAGAGATGTGCCTTGGTATTTTACACAGACATCAGGAAACAGGAGACTTCTTTTTGGACTGTGGTTGTGCTTTGAGAGGTTGTCTCAGTAGAGCTTCCGGCATCCATACTTAACTGCACTCAGGCTGGCTGGCTTTTTGCACAGCAGAAGGAGTACCTCAGCACTCACAATAAAAAGTCCTTGCTAGAGGACCCGAGGTATTTGCACTGAGCAGCCTTCAGCGAGGAGAAGACAGTGATCAGGGGATACAGAGGGCCAGCCATGGAGGCTTCAATAGCTGCTAAGGTCTGTTTCTGGACACTGGAGAAGCTACAAGGAGCCGGGCTGCTCCTCATGCAGTGTGACCATTCTGTTCTGTGTCTGGCGCTTAGTGTCTCTCTGAACTATTGTGCACAGACGGTCTCCATGCTTCAATGTCCCCTGAACTCCTCCATTACAACATCACTGCTGAGTGGTTCGATGTCAGACTAATCCACTCAGACCAGCCCCTGTGTCCCCAGTGGGCACATAATATCCTGGAGCAAGTAGGGGTATGGAGCCCCTGCCAGCCTGCTACCTCCTGACCCAACCCCTCTTGTCTCTCCTATTCTTACCTGTCTAGCAACCTGGTTTGAGGTCCTCTCCCATCCCATGTGATTCTAATGATGTCTGAGTGCAGTTCCAGTCCTCACAAGCCAAATGATAGTAACCCATCCACCCACAACAATGATTGGTCAAAAGGGCAGATACATGACCGAAAGGGGCCAATCAGAGCTGTGCCTTGGGATTTTATACAGATATCAGGAAATAGGAGACTTCTTTTTGGACTGTGGTTGTGCTTTGAGAGGTTGTCTGAGTGGAGCTTCTGGCATCCATACTTAACTCTTCTGCCACTGGATGGAAGACACAAATGTGAAAAAGGCAAAGATGAGGCGACTTCCAGAGGACACAAAGGCAAATGACAGAAATCTTCATGTCCTCAGTTTACTGGGACACACTGCCTGCAACCAGCTTCCACTTCAGCCTCTCCAGTAACATGAGCTCTTCCTTCTTACTTGTGCCTGAGCTAATTTGTACTGAGTTTCTTTCACTTGTTCTCATTCTATTTTGGATATAGAGGTGAGGAAAATGCCTTCTTTTCTAGTCTTCTTTTTGATGGCATCCCATGGCTGAGACCCCTTGATCTTGATAATTAAATTATTTCATATTTACCACTTAGAAGAATGACTTGGGCTATGAATGGCAGCTCCCTCTTATTTCTAACCTGTATTTATTACTGTTACATTAATTTTTATTTTCTCCTGACAGATAAGTTCACCTGCTTCTTCTCAGGAGCCAGGCTGACTGTGTCAGTCTTACTACAGTTTGGGCAAAATTCAAGTTGAAAATTGAGAACTGGGGACATGTGATCTGGATAAACTTTCCAAACCTCTACCCAGCTGGACAGCTCCCTTAGAGTGTTGGAAAGATAAGCCCCAAGCAATATTGTAATTCAGCACCAAAGAAGGCAGACACCAGGCAGATGCTATTTAAATTAGGTGCCATATATATATATATATATATATATACAAATCCATGTATATATGGAATATATCATATACTCATATGTAATAACACATTATATATGTGTGTGTGCCCCTACATACATAAAATATGTGTTCAACTCCTGTTTTTTCTCTTCCTGGGACACTTTATATCTTTACTCCACACTTACGACATTTCTCAAGATCAGCTTGGTTGGAAACAATATGCATTTGGTGTTTTGGTTTTTTTGATTCATTGTTTGACACCAAGTCTTGCTGTGTAGCCCAGGCTTGTTTCAACCCCATCATCCTTCTGCCTCAGCTTCCTGAGTACTGGGATTACAGGTGAATGTCATTATGCCAAGTTTCAATTTTATTTCTAACTGTGGCAAAACATTGTTGTTGTTGTTGTTGTTAGGTGCGGTCAAGTCGAATCCAACTCATAGCAACCCTATGTACAGCAGATTGAAACACTTGCCGATTCTGTGCCAGGCAAACGATCTTATTTATGTTTAAGCCCATTGTTGCAGACACTGTGTCTATGCATCTGGTGGAGTGTTTTCCCCTTTTGCGTTGACCTGCCACTCTCCCAAACATGATGTCTTTCTCCAGGGATTGACCTCTCGTGACTACATGTCTGAAATATGTAAGATGCAGTCTGGCCATTGTTGCTTCCAAGGAGCACTCTGGTTGCACTTCTTCTAGGACAGATTTGTTGGTTCTTTTGGCAATCCATTCAATAGACATCTCCAGCACCACAATTCAAAAGCATCAATTCTTTTTCTGTCTCCCTTGTTCAATGTCCAGCTTTCACAACCATATGATGTGACTGAAAATATGACATGAGTCAGAGGCGCCTTCGTCTTCAATGTGACATCTTTGCTTTTCAATACTCTAAAGAGATCTTTTGCCACAGCTTTTCCTAGAGCAATGGGTCTTTTGATTTCTTCATTGCTGCTTCCACGGGTGTTGATTATAGAGCCAAGCAAAGCAAAATCTTGGACAACCTCAATCTTTTCTCCATTTATTGTGAAGTTGCGTGCTGACCCAGTCATAAGGATTTTTGTTTTGTTGATGTTTAGTCGTAACCCATATTAAAGGCTATGATCTTTGATCTTCATCAGTAAATGTTTTAAATCCTCTTCACTTTCAGCAAGCAGAGTTGTGTCATCTGCATAACACAGGTTGTTAATGAGTCTTCCTTTAAAATTTACCACCTTTACCATTTCACTTGTGTGGTTCATTTGAGTTAAGTATATCTTCACTGTTGTGTAACCAAGCTCCGGAAAAGATTTCTTTGTTTTTGTTTTTTGTTTGTTTTTATTTTTTTTAGTAATTTTAGTGCACAACTTAATGGGTTTCATTATGACATTTCCATATATGCCTTCCATTGTACATTGCTCATATAACTGCCCCCTTACCCTCTTGTGACCCTCCTCCCCTATCCCCACCCCCCACCAATGGTCTCCTTTCTATTTGCACATCTTTTTGTGAGAATATCTATATATGTGCACCCCGATTTCCAAAAAGTTTTGATCTTTTTTTTTTTCGGTGCTGGGGGTTGAACCCAGGGCCTCGCGCTTGCATGCTTTGCAAGTGCTGTATCACTGAGCTCCGACCTCCAGCCCCCCCCTTTTTTTTTTTTACTTTTTGAGATAGGGTCTCACTAAGTTTTGCAGACTGACTCTGTTCTTGAACTTGTGAACCTCCTGCCTCTGCCTCCCAAGCTGCTGGGATTATAGGCATTCCCCACCACCCCCAACTCGAAAGTTTTAATCTTGAAAAATCCATTCAACGGTTCCTCAGCCTCTGACCCCTAGTGTCTTGCAGCCACCATTCTATTCTCTGTCTCTATGGATTTGGCTACTTTAGAGAACTCATCCAAATCACAGAGTCCTTGTCTTTTTGTCTGGCTTGTTTCACTTAGCATAGTGTTCTCCATTTTCATCTGTGTTGTAGCATGTGCCAGAATTTCCTTCCTTTTGAAGACTGCGTAATATTCCATTGTATATGTAGTACACATTTTGTTTATCTAATCATCCATTTTTGGACATTTGGTTTTCTCCCATCTTTTGGTTCTTGCGAATAATATTGCTATGTATATGGATGTACAAATATCTCTTGGAATCCTTGTTTTTGATTCTTTTTGACATATACCAAGAAGTGAAATTGCCAGATCCAACAGTCCTCTTTTTGCATTGTCTTTTATATCATTATATTTTCTTACAGTGCTGGGGATTGCACATTCTAGTCAAGTGTTATACTGGTAAGCTACACTCCAGCTCTTGTTTTTTTTTTTTTTTTTTTTTTTTTTTTTTTTTTTTTTTTTTTTTTTTTTTTTTTTTTTTTTTTTTTTTTTTTTTTTTTTTTTTTTTTTTTTTTTTTTTTTTTTTTTTTTTTTTTTTTTTTTTTTTTTTTTTTTTTTTTTTTTTTTTTTTTTTTTTTTTTTTTTTTTTTTTTTTTTTTTTTTTTTTTTTTTTT
>VMDO01001218.1:0-197652 GCA_007922755.1 Pedetes capensis | reverse complement strand
GTGTGGGGGGGGCGGGGGATGGAGTCTCACTGTGTTGTCCAGCCTGGTCTCAAACTCCTGGGCTCAGGTGATCCTCCTGCCTCAGCCTCTCAGGTAGCTGGAACTACATGGAGGCTGCAGTTTCTGCCTAATCCTATTTATTTGACTTTATTGTTTTCTTGAGACAGGGTCTCACTATATAGCCCAGGCTGGCCTCAAATTTGCAATTCCTCTGCCTCCTGAATGCTGGGTTACAGGTATATACCACCACACTTGGCATTTCCCTACTTGTTATTATAAATTCCTTTGGAGATCACCAGCTGGTTAACAATGGAAAAGATGAAGGAGAATAACCCAACCTATGTTGTGAGGTTTCTGTAAAGGTCAGTCCTAAATGGACTATTACTCCTGCTCATGTTTTTTTCTGTAAGAATGGTAGGTCAGTACATTAAAAGTATTACAGACAATGAATGAATGAATTTTCAAATGAACAATTAGTAAATGTGTTAATTTTCTTTTTGCTCTACAGAGCTAGCCCAATGTGGATTTTATAGACCCCATCTCTGCAGTGTCCCAAAGTTCTTAAAAATTGTGGTCATATTCTTTTAATTTTTTTGTTGATGTTTGAATATAGTATTTCCTCAACCTGATCTTCCATCCA
The DNA here is from genome assembly GCA_007922755.1 of Pedetes capensis. NCBI lineage: Eukaryota > Metazoa > Chordata > Mammalia > Rodentia > Pedetidae > Pedetes > Pedetes capensis. The sequence continues at coordinate 197,012 of VMDO01001218.1, read as the reverse complement.
TGATATTCTATCTTCTGCTTCATCTAGTCTACCGGTGATGTTTTCCACTGTGTTTTTTATTTGGTTTATTGTGTTCTTCATTCCCAACATTTTTTTTTCCAAAATCTCAATTTCCTTGCTGAATTTCTCATCCATTTTGTCTTCTACATTGTTGACTTTCTGACCTAAGTCCTGTATTGATTTTCTTGCTTCATTTGTTTGCTTGTTTCTGTCCTCTTTGATTACTTTTACAAGTAAACTTTTAAATTCTTTGTTTGGCATATCCACCATTTCAGTATCTTTGGATTCAGTGGTTAAAGAATCATGGTCTTTTGGAGGAGATGTTTTGCCTTGTGTTTTCACATTCCTTGTGTTTCTGATTTGTGATTTGTGCATCTGTAGGGGTATCACAGGAAGTTGAAGTGATATCCACTTCCTGTTTTATTTGAGGGTCTTCTTAGTGAGCATTTTTTCTTGAGATCACACTTTCCCATGCCAGTTCCAGAAAGGAAAAAAAAATCACTGTAACAGTTACAATACCTGACCAAACTGGTGTAGAAACACATTTGAAATCACTTCATGCCAACTGCTGCACCACCAATGCCCATATAACAGAGAATGGCAATAATTATATCAAGTAACCAATGAGGTTATAAAATACTTAGTTTGAAAGTATAAATAGTATTTGCCTGAAGTATGAAGGGGGACAGAAAAAGGGGAGATAGGAGGATTCCTCAAGGGTGAAGTAAAAGAAAGGAATAAGACAATCTAGAAAGGAAATGAATGTTAGAAAGAAGGAGGGAGAGGAGGTAAAGACAAAAAGAAATGATTGCATGATAAAATAGGATATAAACAGAATTAGGTCTGTGGCAGGTCACCCCCACACTTTGTGAGCCCAAAGTGATGATACTTTGTTTTCAGGCCCCCTGGTAACTCAATCTCACACGATAGGTTCCTTCTCAAGGTGTTGTTAGGTGCCATTGAGTAATGTCAGACTCACAGCAACCCTCATAGGGTTTTCAATGGTGATTGTTTCGGGATTGCCTCCAGAGTGGATTGCCATGTCCTTCTCCCATTTTTGCACTGCTGGGAATGGAACTCAGGACCTCAGAGACTGCAGAGTGATGCTCTACCAACTAAGCTAAATCCCAGCCACTCCATCTCAAGATGGCACCAGTTAAAAGTCCTCTGAAACATGGAGCATGGGAAAAAGAGTGACTTATCCAATGTTAAACCCCTCAGACAGGGAGAGCCACTGTCTCAGCAAGTCCCTGGAAGAGTACAAGGGCTTCAAGGACTGTGAGCTCATCCTGTGGGACTGCAAGTCCGACAGCCAGGGCTGTCTGGCTCGCCTCTTTGAATGAGCGCTTAGTTTCCCCTCCCCACTGGAAGCCATGCCTGGAGATGTGTCCTCGCTCTTCAACTCTGTTCTGCTATCTGGGACCCACAGCCTCCTTTGTGGTTTCTGTGCTTCTCCAGAACTTCTTTCTATGAAAAAGACTACATTCCTTCCTATTCTAACTTCTTTGTTTTATGCCTTTCAGAAGCTGCTTTTAATCCACCATCTTCAACTGGAAGCTCCCCATTTTTATTTTTTTATTTTATTTTTTTATTTATTTTTTTGCGGTACTGGGGGTTGAACTCAGGGCCTCGTGCCTGCATGCTCTGCAAGTGCTGGACCACTGAGCTGCACCCCCAGTCCATTTTTTTTTTTTTTTTTTTTTTTTTTTTTTTTTTTTTTTTTTTTTTTTTTTTTTTTTTACTTTTTGAGACAGGGTTCCGCTAAGTTATGCAGACTGCCTCTGGTCTCGAACTTGCGATCCTCCTGCCTCTGCCTCCCAAGCCGCTGGGATTACAGGCGTGCGCCACTGCGCCCGGCCCCATTTTTATTTTTTATTTTAAGTCAGGATATCACTAAGTTGTCCAAGCTGCCTCTGGCCTCAAACTCATGATCCTCCTGCCTCAGCCTCCAGAGGTGCTGGGATTATAGGCATGTGCCATAGCACCTGGCTGATAATTGTACATTTTATAATCATCACTGAGGATAAGTATAATGCCTAATAAACAAAAATGGATATGTCATCTTTGCTATCTTTATGAAAATCTGAATATCCAATTTTGACAGAACAAGAAGAAAAAGGGGGAGGAAGAGGAGGAGGAAGAGAAGAAAAGGAAGAAGGAGGAGGAGGAGGAGGAGAAGGAGAAGAAACATCAAAACAGTATGTTAAGTGAGCCAAACACAGGCAAAAATTACATTTTTTTTACCCATCTGTGGAAGCTAAAAAGATTGATCTCATAGAATAGAACTGTTGTTACCAGAGGCCAGGAAGAGAAGGGGAAAGAGTGACTAAGACAGACTGGATAACAGATACCAAAACCAGCTTATATATAGGAGTAAGTTCTACCATTCCACAGCACAGCGAAGTAACTGTGGTTTACAATAGTCTACTATATATCTTGAAATAACCAGAAGAGAGGAGTTTGAACATTCTCAACACAAAGAAGCCCTTTTTACCACGATTTGATCATTATACATTGTATGCATGTATCAAATTATCACACCATATCCCATAAATATGTATAATTATGTGTCAACTAAATTATATATATACACATATATGTATATATGTATATATAACCAGACCGTGACTCTATAAAAATGTGCACTGCGGGGAAAAACCAGGCAGAAGCATACAAAACGGGATGTGGCAGCCTTCTAGTGGTTGGAAATCTGGGTGGTAAGGGACCTGCTCTTTCTCCCTAATGATATGGGGTGTATCTTAGACTCAGATGGTGGGGAGAACACTCAGAATGGCCAGTCTGTTTCTACGCATGAGGATGGGGCTGGGCAACCTCAGCCAGCCGTAGGCATGAGATGCTGGTTCAGCCTGTGGGTGGTTCCCCCCAACTAAAGAGTGAGTTGTTTCTGGGTTATAATTTTGCAGGTGCGAGAAATGGGAGTCGGGGCAGGAGAATCGCCTATGTGTCTCCGCCGGTTTTAGCGCTTGCAGTGGGCAACGCTTCCTCCCTTAATGACCAAGGGTCTACATATCCACGTGGGGAGCAGCCCGTCTTGGGTGGAGAAAACGCCTCCGAAAATATGCTCTATAAAAGTGACCTAATTAACATCCAGAAGTTTCTCCCCCAGGCTGGAGAGTTGTTCTTATCTGTCCACAGAGAGCAGGTGGTGGCAATGCCCACCAGAATCTCTCTCACCAGAACATTCTGGAAGCCGCCTCATGCAGCCATGGAAATGCATTGAATATCCCTCATACTTATTTTCATTTAAGCACTATCTTCTTTTTAAAAATTATAGTCATGCATCGCTGAAAGAGCTAAAAGTAATATTAGAAGAACTGGGGGAGACGGGGTTGGCTCAGTGGTAGAGCACTTGCCTGGTATGTGTGAAGCCCTGAGTTCCACCTCCAGCACAGCAAGAAAGAAAAAAGAATTGTAAGTGTTCACAGTTGAACATGGGATTATTTTGTGTTTTTCCCACAGAACACCTGGTAATATGTTTAGACATGAAAAATAGCTGTCAGGTGTGGCTGTATTGGCACTAGCCTTTAAAAAGACAACAGACTGAATTGTTGCTGTTGTTGTTGGGTGCATTTGACTCATAGCGACCCTGTGTACAACAGAACGAAACACTCTCATTCTGTACCAGGCACATGATCTTTTTTATGTTTACGCCTATTGTTGCAGTCACTGTGTCAATCCATCTAGTTGAAGGTCATCCTTTTTTTCATTGGCCTGCCACTCTCCCAAACATGATGTCCTTCTCTAGGGATTGGTCCCTTCTGACAACATGTCCAAAAAACATCAGATGCAGTCTAGCCATGCTTTCTTCCAAGGAGCACTCTGGTTGCACTTCTTCTAGGACAGATCTGTTGGTTCTTTTGGCAGTCTGTAGTAGATTCAATATTTGTCTCCAGCACCATAATTCAAAAGCATCAATTCTCCTCCTGTCTCCCTTATTCAATGTCCAGCAAAAATGGGAGAAGGACCTGAAAGCCCACTCCTGAATCAAACTGGAAAACCATCAGACACTGAAAATCCTATGAAGAGCAGAGAAGCACTGATATAGTGCTGGGCATGGCATAATGTTGGGGAGTGTTGCATTCTGTTGTACATAGGGTCACTATCAGTTGTACCTGACTCAAAAGCACCTAACAACCACCACCACCACAGCAGACTGAATAGAGGTCAATATTAGCTCTCCAAGGTAACCAGCCTACTCTTCACCTGTGATTTAAATGCCAGCTGCTTCTCTTTCTCGCTGTGTGATTTCAGACAGGTAGCTTAACCTTTCTGAATATAGTTTCTTCACAGTGGGTGGATACAAATATGTTTAGTTCCCAGAGTTGCTGAAAGGATTGAGAGAAAATATATAAAATTCTGATATTGTTCATGACACATATCAGGCACTAGATAAATGAAAATATTAATCACCAATTTTTGAGCACTTACCATTGGCTATGAAATTTATACACATTATCTTAGTTAATCCTGTCAAGGCTCCTCTGGGGACACTGACATTTCAGCTCCATGATATAGAAGAGAATCCAAAGGCTCAGAGAAGGCATATAATTTGCTGAAATCACACAGTCAGTGGGAGCAAAGCCAGAGTGAGACAATAGATTTTTATGCATATAAAAGTTTAAGTAAACAGCTTCCCACTTCCTTTCTTATCTCTGATCCTCAACCCTCGGTAGCCCTACCCCTACATACTTCAGCTACCCTAGGGCTAAGAAGGGACGTCTGTTGGTCAGTTAGAAACCAATCTTTCTCTCTCTTACTCTGTTTGAAATAGGTTCTCTCCATGGAGCCCAGGCTGACCTCAGACACACAATCTTCCCGCCTCAGCCTCCCAAGTGCCAGGGTGAAGAAAGCAATCTCTTCATGAAATGTACTTTCAAAAACTCACCTCCCTTCTCTGCCCCTCAGTGACCTCCATGAGTTACACATGTTCTACAACGACCGCACACAGAAGTTTCTATACATAAGTTTTTTTCCCTTTTTAATAAGGTGTGGAGTACACCGAAAGCCAGACTCCACCACTGGCTTGGGGTTGGTTACGGCACATGAAATCAATTTGTGACACTCTTAAAGCTTCTGGTGTTTCCTTTCTTGAAGTTTTACTGCCAGGTATTTGCCAACTGAGTAGACTCCGAGAAATACCCAGCCTGTGGGATACTGGGCAAAAGAGTGGCAGCGTACCAGGACCTCCGATTTGCCTGAGTTGCAAGAGGTTTTGTTTCTTGACTCTTCCTAGCTTGAACCATTTGAAATTGTTGACATCTGAATGTTTGCAACTTGGATAAGCAGTAAGTTTTGATATACTGCAATCTAATGTGTATATGAGATATGATCAAAGAGTATGGTAAATATTTTCTAAAAATTATTGCAGTAAAAGACATGCTGCTATTAATCCCATTCAAAATCCTCTCCCTGGCTTCCAGCACACTTCTCCCAGCATTCTTGCCACTTTCTGAAGCAGCTGTGGAAGTCCTCTTTCATGGGTGTCTTTAGTTTCATCCTGCACCACGACAACATTCCATGTCACACATTGCTTCTGATGCAGCAATTTCTTTTTTTTTAATTGGAAAATTTTAATGCACAACTTAATGTGTTTCATTCTGACATGCATTTCATTGTGACATTTCCATATATGCATTTCCTTGTACATGGCCCAGATTACTTCCCCCTTACCTTTTGTGCACTTCCTCCCAGCCCCTGCCCACCCCCTTACCAAAGGCCTCTCTTCCACTTACATGTCTTTGTGTGGGAATATTTTTCTATATATCCCTGGATCTCAATTATATTTAAGGTCGACACTTTTCCTGTAGTGATTTATCTTTTTACTTTGTCAGTAATATTACATGAATTTTCTAGCCCATTTGTATTATTACCATTCTTTGGTATTATTGGTATTATTATAATTATTTCCCAAACTATTAAAGTTGGGCTGTTTACTTTGAGGTCGCCCTCTCTCTCATTCCTCACTCCTTATTCCTCCTCTCCCTTCCTTCTTCTCCCATCATCTCTTCCTTTTGCTAGATTCCTTCCTTGTTCTTTCCACTCCCTAAATTGTTCTTTCTCCACTAAGTTGACTTTAGCTTTATATTATGTTCCAATTTCTGTGATACAGCAATTTCTGTCAAATGAAAACATTGTGGTGTGTCCTCATCCACCGTATCCATCACATCTGGCACCCTATAACCTCTGGATCTTCCCTAAACTCAAAATGACCGTGAAGGGAAATGTTTTGAATTGATTCAGCACATGGAGGCGGCCAGGGCAGTGCAACTGAAGATATTCATGAAAGAGAACCTCTAGAACTGCTTCAGGAAGAGGCAAGAATGGTGGGTCAAGTGTGTTTGAAGCCAGGGGGAGTATTTTGAGGGGAATTAATGGCAATGTATCTTCTACTGTAATAATTTTTTTAAAAATTTTAAACATTCACATGATTATACTTCACATGGTAGGTTTTCTTGGAGAAAGTGGCAGGTCAATGAAAAAAAGGAAAACCTTCAACTAGATGGATTGACACAGTGTCTGCAACAATGGGATTAAACATTAATAAGATCGTGTGCCTGACACAGAATTGAAGAGCGTTTTGTTCTGTTGTATATAAGGTTGCTACGAGTTGGACTCGACTAGACAGCACCCAACAACAACAACAACAACAACAACAACATTTCCAAAATTACTTCTATTTCCAGGTATTAGGAGCTTATAGTGATGCCATTCTGTGCTAAGCCCCTTGTGTTGCCTGGTAGAATCAGGTACACAAGCCGTGCAGTGACCCATGGGTGCTATGCATTCTTTCTTTTGGGGGTTGGTACTGGGGAGTTGAACCCAGGGCCTTGTGCATTCTTTGCACGTGCTCCACCACTGAGCTGTACCCCTAGACCCTCACCTGACCTCGGAAGCTAAGCAGGGCTGGCCTGATTAATCCTTGGATGGGAGACCACCTGAGAATACCAGGTGCTGCACGCTAGGGAGAAGTACCCAGAAATCCACTCATGAAACAACCCGCCATTGGAAACCCTATGAATAGCAGAGAAGCACTGCCATAGTGCCAGGCATGGCACAGTGTTGGAGAGTGTTTCGTTCTGTTGTACACAGGGTAGCTATGAATCGGACCCAATTTGACAGCACCTAACAACAACATCAACATAGATGCATAAGCTATTTATGGATCCTCTATTCATTCCATTGGTCTACATGTCTGTTTTTGTGCCAGAATCATGCTGTTTTTGTTACTATAGTTTAGCATTATAATTTGAAATCAGAAATTGTGATGCCCCCTACCTTGTTCTTTCTGTTCAAGATTGCTTTAGGAATTTGAAGTCTTTTATGCTTCCCTATAAATTTTAGGATTATTTTCTCTAATTCTGTGGAGAATGTCATTGGGATTTTGATGCAGATTGCATTGAATCTGTAGATTGCTTTTGGTAACATGGCCATTTCCACAATATTAATTCTTCTAATCCATGAGCATGGGGATCTTTCCACCTTCAGATGTCTTCTTCAATTTCTTTCTTTAGTATTTTAAAGTTTTCATTGTAGAGGTCTTTAATCTCCTTGGTTAGGTTTAATCCTAGGTATTTTACTTGTTTTGAAGCTATTATGAGTGGAATTGTTTTCCTGATTTCTTTCTCTGCCTGGTCATTATTGGTATACAGAAAAGCTACTGATTTTTGTATGTTGATTTTGTATCCTGCTACTTTAATGAAAGTGTTTATCAGCTCTAAGAGCTTTCTGGTGGTGTTGTTGGGGTGTTTTAAGTATAGGATCATATCATCTGCGCATGGGGATAGTTTGGCTTCCTCCTTTCCTGTTTGGATCCCTTTTATTTCTTTCTCTTGCCTTATTGCTATGGCTAATAGTTCAACTACTATACTGAATAGTAGTGGAGACAATGGACACCTTTGTCTTGTTCTTGATTTTAGGGGAAATGCTTTCAGTTTTTTCTCCATTGAGTATGATGTTGGCCATAGATTTTTCACATATTGCCTTTATTATGCTTAGGTATATTCCTTCAATTCCTAATTTCTTCAAAGCTTTCATCATAAAAGGATGTTGAACTTTGTCAAAGGCCTTTTGCATCTATTGATAGGATCGTGAGATTTCTGTTTCTGAGTCTATTGATGTGCTGTTTTACACTTATTGTGTTGTGTATGTTGAACTAGCCTTTGTGTACCTGGAATAAAACCAACTTGATCATAGTGTATAATCTCTTCAATGTGTTGCTGAAGTCAATTTGCACTGAAGTATTTTGTTGAAGATTTTTGCATCTATGTTCATCAGGGAAACTGATCTATAGGTTTCTTTTTTCTTTTTTTTTTTTTTTTTTTTTTTTTTTTTTTTTTTTTTTTTTTTTTTTTTTTTTTTTTTTTTTTTTTTTTTTTTTTTTTTTTTTTTTTTTTTTTTTTTTTTTTTTTTTTTTTTTTTTTTTTTTTTTTTTTTTTTTTTTTTTTTTTTTTTTTTTTTTTTTTTTTTGATGTGTCCTTATTTGGCTTTGGAGTCAGGATAATACTGGCTTCATAGAATGAGTATTGTCATGTTCCTTCCACTTGTACTTTGTGGAATAGCTTGAGGAACATTGGTGCTAATTCTTCTTTAACGGTCTTGGAGAATTCAGTAGTGAATGTCTGGTTGTGGGCTTTTCTTTATTACTGCTTTAATCTCACTGCTCATTATAGGTCTATTTAAGCTGCTTATGTTCTCTTGAATTAATTTTGTCATATCATATGTGTCTAGGGATTTATCCATCACATCTAAGTTTTCCAGTTTTGGAATACAGTTTTTCAAAGTATTCTCTAAATTCTCTGGATTTCATTGGTATCTATCATAATGTTCTCTTTTTCATTAATTTGCACCTTCTCTCTCTTTCTTTTGGTTAGTTTGGCCAAGGGTTTGTTTCTCTTTTCAAAGAACCTGCTCTTTGTTTCATTAATTCTTTTTATTGTTCTTTTAGTCTCCATTTCATTAATTTTTTCCTCTGATCTTTATTCTTTCTTTCCATCTACTGGTTTGGGATTTTGTTTCATCTTTTTCTAAGAGCTTGAGGTGCATCATTAAGTTATTTGAGTCAGCTATGGCTTTTTAATGGAGGCACTCATAGCTATAAACTTCCCTCTTATAACTGCCTTTGCCGTATCCCAAAGGTTCTGGTGGGTTGTGGTTTCTTTTTCATTTGATCCTAAGAATTTTTTAATTTCCTCTGATTTTTCAAGTACCCACTGATCTCTTAAGAGTGTATTGTTCAATCTCCATGTATTTATATAGTTTCTGTAATTTTTCTTGCTGTTCATGTTTAGTTTTATTCCATTATGGCTCAATAAAATATACAAGATGATTTCGATTTTTCTGTATTTGTTGAGGCTTGATTTATGGCCTAAAATTGATCTATTTTAGAAACTGTTCCATGGGCTGCTGAGAAGAATGAGTATTCTGTAGTTTTGGTTGGAATATTTTATATATATCTATTAAGCCCACTAGATTTATTGGGGTGTTTAACTCTGAAATTTCTTTGTTGATATTTTGTAGTATGTTCTATCTATTGATGGGAATGGGGTACTGAAGCCACTCACTATTATTGTATCTGGACCTATCTGTCCCTTTAAGTCAAGTAGTGTTTTTTTTTTTAAATGGAGTTGGGTGCACCAATGTTAAGTGCATATATTTTTACAATTGTTATACCTTCTTGATTGATCATTCCCTTTATTAATATGTTGTCTGTTGTTAGGTGTTATTGAGTCGGACCTGACTCATAGAGACGCTATGTACAACAGAACGAAACACTACTCAACATTGTGCCATGCCCAGCACTATATCAGTGCTTCTCTGCTATTCATAGGGTTTTCAGTAGCTGATTGTTTCGGGGTTGCTTCAAGAATGGGTTGCCAAATTCTTCCGCCATTTTCTGTGGTGCTTGGGATCAAACACAGGGCCTCAGAGGGCATAGAGTAGCACCCTACCAATGGAGCTAAACCCCAAACCTTATTTCTTTATCTCCTTGGACTTGCTTTAAGTTGAAGTCTACTTTGTCTGATATAAAAATGACTATCCTCCTTTCTTTTGGATTCCACTTGCTTTGTATATCAATTTCCATCCTTTCACTTTCATTCTGTGGGTGGCCTTGCTAGTGATATGTGTTTCTTGCAGGTAACAAATTGTTGGACCTTGTTTTTTAATCCAATCTACTAATCTATGTCTTTTAATTGGACAGTTTAGACTATTTATATTTAGAGTTGTTATTGAGAGGGATTGCTGGTTCTTGTACAAAATAATCTTTAAAAATTTTTCTGAGATAGTGTCTCACTGTGTAGACCAGGCTGGCCTGGTACTCACTATGTAAACCAGGGTGCCCTTGAACTTGCATCAATCCTCCTGCTTCAGCCTCCAAAGTGCTAAGATTAAAGAAGTGCACTACCATGCCTGCATGTCCACAATTTGTCAAGTGAAAAAAGCCAGATACAAAAAAAAAAAAAAAGCCAGATATAGCCGTACCACCCTGGCATCGCATCTCATCAGATCTTGGAAGCTAAGTAGGATTAGGCATAGTTAGTACTTGGATGGGAGACTTCCTGGGAATATTGGGTGCTGTAGGCTTGGAAGAAGGACCCAGCAGCCCACTCCCAAAACATTTAGCCATTGAAAACCCTATGAATGGCAGAAATGTACTGACAATAGTGCCAGGCATGGCACAGTTTCCCAGTAGTGTTTAGTTCTGTTGTATATAGGGTCGCTATGAGTTGGACCGAATTTGATGGCACCTAATAACACTAACACAAGCAAAACCTTCATGGAACAGTAGAAAACACAAGGTTTTCTGACAGTTCCCCCAAAGCAGCTGTACATTTTTTTTATAGCAACAGATGATACAGTTATGAAATAATTGACTCTGGTGGAAGTGCTTTAGGCACAGTTAAGTAAAGATTCTAGGGCCAAGGAGAGGCCACAAAAGTGACAGAAACATGGATGGATAGACAGCTGGGAAAAGATGGAATGAGGAGCTAATTAAGGATCTCTGGAAGGCAGAAGCAGAGATGAGAGGGAACCTCAGGACCATGGGCGTCCCTGTGGAGGACTGGCAGGAGGCCAGCGTCAGGTGCACGGGCTGCCTGGTGTTCAGGGCTTCCCTGCCCTTTGTGGTGTCAAGCTGCACCCAGCCGCCACTCCTGGAGCCTTCAGGTGGAGCTGCCAAAATTCTGTCACTTTGTGGTTTCCCAGTGGCAAAAAGGAGATTCCAGAGCAAATTAAATTCCTCCGATGGAGGGGAGGAGGAGAGAAACACATAGCGTTCAGAAAGTTGCTGAGTCTTCAACCCAAATCTCATTTGACTGTGGCCTTTCCCAACACGTGAACTGACTCTTAAAAGGATGCACATGCGTACAGCTATGGACACACACACACACACACACACACACACACACACACACACGCTTTCATGAGTTGTATGTGCTGAACCCTGCTCTAGAGAATGCCCCACCCCGCCTGCCCAGACCACTGTGGGATCTGATCCCACAGAGCCACCTGCCAGTGTTTGCCTTGGAGCGTGGCTCACCCCTCTGTATTCTAATGCCTTCCCACGTAAACAGGGGCTAACAGTACAGCCCTGGGCCGTGTAACAATGTTTGGGTCCACATGGACCACATATATGTTAGTAGCCCTGTAAGATTATCAGGGAGCTGAAGATTCCTAGGGACACTGTAATTGGCACAGCGCAAAGTGATCCTCATGCTTGTGACGATGCTGGTGTAATCTAACCTGCTGTGCTGCTGGTCAAAGGAAAGCAGGACATAGACAGTTATAAACAGGACGTGATACTGGGTCAGGACAACGAACAGTTATCTCAGAGGATTATATATTTACTATACTATACTTTTTTTTAATTTGTGGTGCTGGATATCTTGTCTTACATAATTTTTATATGATTTTCTTTTCCTTTCCTTTCTTTCCTTTGTATGTATGTATGTATGTATGTATGTATGTATGTATGTGAGACAGAATCTCTCTATGTAGACCAGGCTGGCCTTGAGCGCACCACAGTCCTGTCTCAGCCTCCTGAGTGCAGAGATTACAGGCAGATGCCTCCACACTCAGCTTCTAATCATTATATAATCTTTATATCAAATCATATAGCTATTCTACTTAATAGTGAAACAAACCTCTGATCCTTACAAGCACAATAGTATCTGGTTTCTGGAGAAAAACGAGAGAGCGAGAGAGACAGAGACAGAGGGATACTCTTTATCCCTGGGGGAAGGAGTTATGAGTTCCAGGTCTTTTAGAATTAGACAAGAAAATGTCTTTGGTTATCTCTGTAAGCATAACTTACCTTTGGCTCTTCTCCTTCTTTCCCATTGCTCAGTTTTCTTCTCTCTCAAGTCCCCATGTGCTGGTCCTCAAAGCAAAGGTGACTTTTTAAAATGAGAGATTATGTTAGTTTCCTGTCACAGTGACAAAATTCCTGACATCATAAACTTGAAGGAAAAAAGGTTTCTTTTGGCACACAATTTCAGGTTTCAATTCATGGATTTTGGCACCCGTGGGCCTTTGGGCCTATGGCAGGACAGCACATTGTGGTGGGGGCTGTGGCATCCCCCACACACATGGAGGAGGAAATGGCACCCCTCATGGTAGGCAGGTAGCAAACAGAGAGAGATGGGAAGGGGCGGGGTTCCCACCTCCCCTTTAAGGGCACACGGCCAATGACCTAACTTCCTCCCACTAGATTCCACATCTTAAAGTTTGCATCTCCTCATAGTGCCACAGGCTAGCGAAGAAGCCTTTAATACATGGGCTTTAGGGGAACATTTCAGATTCAAATTACAGCAGAGCTGCATTTCTTTTCTTGCCTGCCCAGCAAGAGAAAAAACTGCTGTTTATTTTGGATGGAGAAATATAAAGACATTTTTGTGGACAAATGCCAGAATTTCTCGTGAATCACTTGAGAGGAGGACTAGGCAAATTACAAACAATGGGAAGAAAGCCCATTAAGCATTTACATGTCTCAGTTCTTCTTAAATCATTGTCTGGAGCATTTGCTAAACTTACCAAAGCCTTCGAGAATGAAGGTCCAGCACGTGACTGTACAGACGCTGGGACCTCAGTCACTTGGCAGAGAAAGGAACCACGTCCTGGAAGGCAAGGTAATTAATATGCACTCCTTTTCTAGGCATTCCTTAGAACCATGGTGACTACCGGATGGAACTTAGGGTGTAGATGGAGCTTTTCGGGGAAGAGAGATGATTTCCCCCAAGGTGGCAGTTCTGCTCAATGCTGCCTTCTTCAGTGTCTCTCGTGGCACCCCACTTCCTCAGCATGTCCAGATCTGCACAGGGGCCATTCTCTTTATCCCTTGCCTCCTTCTGTCCTTTCTCCAAAAGTCCCAGAAGGCAAACTTGAGAGCAATTACCACCTCATCGAAAGCCTAGAAATGCCTGCATCTCTTTCCAGCAGGGTATTATATCCTTTTAAAGGAAGACTTTCTAATGGAAGTTTTGTGTTGCTTGAGAAGAAACTTCTCTGCAAACAATAAACGGATCTTACAAATACAGAGACGTAATTCTCATTATTGTGGTACTGACCTTAATTTACCAGACAATTCTTATTCTCTTTCTAAGGTTTTAAAACATTAGTGTATTTATGCCATGGGCATAAGAAACAAAGAGTCAAGAGTAAAGGCTGGGCGTGGTGGCTGGAGCCTGTATTCCAGCAACTTGGGAGGTAGAGGAAGGAGGATCGCAGTTTCAAGGCCATAGGCAGCCTGTATAACATAGTGAAATTCTGTTTCAAGATTAAAAAAATTTTTTTTAAGTGGGCTGGGGGTGCAGCTCAATGGTAGAGCACTTGTAAAGTATGTGCAAGGCCCTGGGTTCAACCCCCAAGTACGGAAAAAAAAAAAAAAAAAAAAAGAAGAGAAAAGAAAAAAAAGTAAAGTCCAGCAATTCAAGTTTAACGAAAAGTTTTATTCCAGTCTTTTATGTGCATTTGTTTAAAAGGGGAAATCATGTTGCAATACTATCTCATAACGTCTTAATTGAGAAGTGTTTCCATCTGCTGTACACAGGGTCGCTATAAATTGGACTCGCCTCGATGGCACCTAACACCACCACCACCTATACCATGGCATGATATTAATTCTTGTGATGTCAATGAGTCTGTTTTCTCAACACTATTTTAAATGATTACATACTTACCATCAGATGGAGACACTGTATTTACCTGTGGAGCCCCTCCTGGTTAAATAATTACACTGTTTCCAATTCTTTACTATTATAAAAATTGCCATTTTGATTTGCTGTCATTTGTGGAATGGAAATTAGAGGTTCTCCCAAGGGCTTGATATAATGGAGATTCTGTAGGCCCTACTGAAAGATGCCCATGTCGGTAATTCTTAAATGTGACCTCATATCCTGGAATGAATCTTGGAACAGAAAAGGAATATCAGTGAAAACAAAAACAAAAACAAAAACAAAAATCAGTAAAATCCAAATAAAGTCTGTAGTGGACATCCTAGTCTTGCATCAATGTTCATCTCTCGGTGTCAACAAACACATTGTGGTTTTGTAAAAGGATAATATTAACAGGCCTGCAGCCATAGCCCTGTGGCATCTGATCCTGTCAGATCTCGGAAGATAAGCAAGGTCAGGCCTGGTTAGTGCTTGGATAGGAGACCACCTGGGAACACCAGGTGCTATAGGCTTGGGAGAAGGACCCGGCAACCCACTCCCAAAAATCAATCCACCATTGAAAACCCTATGAACAGCAGAGAAGCACTGACAATAGTATTTCACCTGTTGTACTTAGGGTTGCATGAGTTGGATACCTTCTTGATAGCACCTAACAACAACAACAACAACAACAACAATATTAACAGAAGGAGAGTGAGTCATCTTTGGGAGCTTTGCAACTTTTCTGTCAAGTTGAAATTATTTCAAACTAAAAAAGATTATAAGAAATGATTGGGATGCTGCCAGGAGGGGTGGTCCTTACCTACCTCTGTAATCCCAGCACTTGGGAGGCTGAGGCAAGAAGATAGACATGAATTTGAGGCCAGCCTGGTCCATATAATGAGTCCCAGAGCAACCTGGGCTACACAACAAGACCCTGTCTCACACATACAAAACATATTGTGTCCTTGGGTACAGTGGAACATAACTGAGGCAGGGGCAGGAGAATCGTGAGTTCAAAGCCAGCCTGCGCTACAGAGTAAAACTGTCTCAAAAAGCCAAAACTAAAAAATAAAAAAGGATGGCATGCCCGCATTCATTTTGAAAATTAAAACTCTGAGAGCACAAGAGACCACAGGTTCAGCTGCTAGTAAGAAGCTTATGCACATCCCAATAGCACTGGCTGGAACTCTGTCATAATAACACCTGGATTAAATGACAATAGTAATATTGTTGACCACCATTTAATGGGCTCCTGGACTGCCCCAGGCTGAATGCTGAGCACTCAATATAAAGAATTGATTCTCCTAACACCACCATGAGCTGAATGATATTTTTGTCCCTGTTTTGCAAGTGAGAAAATGAAATAACTAGCTGAATCCAAATCTCTGAACCTGGACTCTAACTACGGTAGATCATGCTGATTATGAATCTTCAGTAGAAACTATTTCTAATATTCTAAGTTGATTTGTTATGAAAGTCTTCTGTCAGTTAGGAAAATTCCATGTCAGCAAATTACATTGTATGTAAAAACTCATCAGTGTTCTCTTGAAAATTAAGAATTAATATCTGCAGGTAGTATGCATATTCATTTTGCTTTTCTTTTTGAGACAGGGGTCTCACTATGTAGCCTAGGCTGGCCTTGAACTCACTATGTAACTCAGGCTGGCCTCAAACTCGTGATCCTTTTGCTTCCACCTCCCAAATACTGAGATTGCAGGTGGGGGCCGCCATGCCCGACATCATATGCGTATTCTTAAGACGGATAACTTATATAAATTGCCGTCAATGTACTTGTAAAAAACATAGAATCAGGACTATGAAATGTATTTCTCAGTAGTCTTCGCTGTGCAGTGAGACAGTCCTTCTGGAAGCAAGGGAGGGAGGTAAAAGCTGAGGCGCTTCCAAAGTCTCCAAAGGAAACATGCGTGGTGCTCTCCTCTGGCACCTGCGTCCCCCAGCTCCCGCATGGCTGTGGGGATAGAGCTTTGCTCAGGGTCTCTCACACTGGTGTTACTTTTCTGTTCCAAGATTCGATCCAGGCACCATTGTGATGTCTGCATCAATTTCTCCAAGAAGCAGGGAGCTGCAGGGACGTGAGAAGAACCCTTGGCGCATGAAGGACCGAAGCATCTATACCCTGAGCTCCTGTCCCTCAGTAGGAAAATTCTCCACCACTCCCCAAGGGCCATTGAGTCAGTGTCCAACTCATAGTGACCCTATGTACAACAGGCAAAACACTATTGCCAGTGCTTCTCTGCTATTCATAGGGTTTTCAATGGCTGATTGTTTTTTGGGAGTGGGTTGCCGGGTCCTTCTCCCAAGCTTATAGCACCTGGTGTTCGCAGGTGGTCTCCCATCCAAGGACGAACCACGCCTGACCCTGCTTAGCTTCTGAGATCTTCTGGGATCGGACACCACTGTGGAATGGCTGCAGGCAAGTAAAGTGTGTAGAACCCCACAAATATTTAATAAATATTAGCTTTTGATTTTTGCCTTCAAAGGGCTTGAGTTTCCCTGATGTCTCCTGCCAGTTACGGAGGGAGAAATGGACACACTGAGATTTCACAGCCAGATAGAGCCAGAGCCAGGTCAAAGCCAGGTCTTCAGACACTGAAGTCCGTGTCTTACTCAAAGTCACACTACCTGCTAAGGCAGAAGAGAAGGCTGCCCCTACCCACTTCCCGCTTAAACCCCACATGGCCCAGCTCTGCTGACAGTGTGGGAGCACTTCCTGCCTTCTGTTCATCTACTCAGGGCGTCAGTTATGAGACAGTCCTCTCCAAGGTGACAACACCTGAAAACTAACATCTTCAGTTTAAGATTTGCCCAAATGGGAGATCTTGCCCTCTGAATTTGCATCTCTCACAGAAATTTGTCCTTTTTCTCTGGGCTAAAAAAATCAACCAACCAGTCTCTGGGGACCAAGATCTCAAGGGTGCCATCTATTGGGACAAGCTGGCAAATGACTTGGAAGTGGCCACATCTCTGGTAACTGGATTGTCAAGCTGAGAAGTCATTTCCTAAAGGTGGTGGTTGTTAGGTTCTGACTCATAGTGACCCGATGTAGAACAGAATGAAACACTCCCCAGCACTGTGCCAGGCACATGACCTTTTTAATGTTTAAGTCCATTGTTGTGCCACTGTGTCAATCCATCTCCTTGGGGGTCTTCCTTTTTTTCATTGACCCACCACTCTCCCAAACATGATGTCCTTCTCCAGGGATTGGTCCCTTCTGACAACATGCCCAACATACCTAAGATGCTATCTAGCCATCCTTGCTTCCAAGGAGCACTCTGGCTGCACTTCTTCTAGGGCAGATCTGTTGGTTCTGTTGGCAGTCTGTGGTATAGTCAATATTCATCTCCAGCACCAAGAAAGGTGTGTGTCAGGGCTGTATCCTTTCCCTGTACCTCTTCATCTCTATGTTGGGCACATAAACCAAGGAGCTGGGCTTTATGAAGAACGTGACATCAGGATTGGAGGAGGACTCATGAACAACCTGCATTATGCAGATGACACAACTCTGTCTGCTGAAACTGAAGATGATTTGAAACATTTACTGCTGAAGATCAAAAAGTACAGCCCTCATTATGGGTTGTACCTCAACATCCAACAAAACAAACATCCTTACAACTGGGTCAGTGAGCCACTTCATGATAAATGGAGAAAGGATTTAGGTTGTCCAAGAGTTTGCTTTGCTTGGTTCTACAATCAACACCCATGGAAGCAACACTCAAGAAATCAAATGACACATTCCATTGGGAAAACCTGTTGCCAAAGATCTCTTTAAAGTGTTAAAAAGTAAAGATGTCACATTGAAGATGAAGGTGTGCCTGACTTATGCCATGGTATTACCAGTCATATCCTATGCTTGTGAAAGCTGAACAGCTAGTAAGGGAGGCAGGAGAAGACTTGATGCTTTTGAATTATGGTGATGGAGATGTATCTTGAATATGGACTGCCAAAAGAATCAACAGGTCTGTTCCTAAATGTAGAACTTGCACACTCAACCTGTTATTATCACTGAGCTTCCTTCCCTGGGCTCCATAGTTGTCCAGGATCAAAGGTATTCACTGGTAATTAGTATTATATGAGAATCTTTGAGTATTTAGTAGTCTAACAATGTACATTTTCTTATCTAATCTTTCTAATAGTCAGTTAAATAAGAAAATGCACATTGTTAGACTATTAAATACTAACAATGTGCATTTTCTTATTTATAGCCATTAAAAACTCTATGAATAGCAGAGAAACACTCTTAAATACAGTGCTGGAAAATGAGTCCCTCGGGCTGGAGGCCATCTGAGAAATGACTGAGGAAGAGTTGCGTCCTCAATGTAGAATTGACCTTCATGATGGGAGTGGAGTAAAGTCCCTGGGACCTGCTGATATGGCATGACTCAAGATGAGAAGAAACACAGTTGTTGCAACAATGGGCTCAAACATAAAAAGACTGTGTGCATGGCACAGCATCGGGTAGTATTTCATCCTGCTGTACTTATGGTCACTATGAGTTGGACCTGACTGAATGGCATGTAACAACAACAGCAACAACAATACATACTAGTATTTTCCTCATTTTGCAGGTGGGAATATTGCAGTGCAGAGACTTAAGTTGACTTGTCCATATAGAAAAATATCTGTACTAGTCCAACTCAGAATTTCTTGGCAATAAATCACGCATATTGATTTATGCTTTTCTCACCATTCTGCTTTAATCTTCTTATTTTGTACATTCTTCGTTCACTGGCTTGCTGTTGCTCTATGTTTTTGTTTTGTTTTGTTTTGTTATCTTGTTTTTGAGTTAGAGTCTGTCTACGTAGCCCTGGCTCGCCTGGAACTTGCTATGTAGCCCAGGCTGGTCTTGAACTCACAGCAATCACTTTACCTCAGCCTCTCAAGCACCGAGATTACAGGTGTGTTCCACTACGTCTGGCAATAAATATTTATTAAATATAATTTTGAAGGCTGGGGGTGTAGCTCAGTGGCAAAGTGCTTGCCTGGTAGGCATGATGCCCTGGGTTCCATCCCTAGCACCACACAGACACATAATAATCTAACTCAGAATTGACCAATCATCTCTTTGCTTTTCACATGGATCTATAGTGAGGACAAATTATAAACTACCTCATACATGTAGACAGATATTACCTAAATATTCCACAGTTTTTAACAATGACAGCAAAAATATGGAAATTCACTCTTCTATGACAGCAAGGAGATAAGAATTAATGAAACCCACTGATAATGAAACCCCCAGGAATTTTCGCTGTATTATCTTTCAGACCTTCTAGCTAGTTGTGAACTTTGGCTAAATAAGACCTTTCATTCCTTTCCAATTTGCCAGCAACAAAGCAATTTGCAAACAAATCCCAGGCTCATCCCCAGAATGTTCTAAATGCAACTTTGAAACCTAGGCACCAGAAACAGGAATGCCATCTTTTCTGTCTCTTAGACCTCTTCCTAGCACTAAAGCAGTGTTATGCAAGAGTGCTAAATGAAGGATTACAATTTATGGTTTTGCTGGGTGAGGTGGCTCACGCATGTAATCCCAGCGACTCAGGAGGCAGAGGCAGGGAGCTCACAGGTTCAAGGCCAGAGGCAGCCTGAGTAACCTAGCGAGACCGTGTCTCAAGATAAA
Source organism: Pedetes capensis (assembly GCA_007922755.1). Classification (NCBI taxonomy): domain Eukaryota; kingdom Metazoa; phylum Chordata; class Mammalia; order Rodentia; family Pedetidae; genus Pedetes; species Pedetes capensis. The sequence continues at coordinate 177,200 of VMDO01001218.1, read as the reverse complement.
AGATAAACAATGGGCTGGGGGTACAGTTCAGTAGTAGACCACTGGCACAGCATGTGTGATACTCTGGGTTAAAGCCCCAAGTACTATAAGAGAGAGATGGGGGGGGGAATATATTGGTTTCTTTAAAAATAATCTTTGCACACTGTAAAAACATTAATAAAATTAGGGATGCAAATGTTTAGAAAGCACGTAGTCCAGTGATTTACTGCAAAATGAGCAGCCACATAACCACCTGCTTTTCTGTCGATGCCCAGAGAATCACCCGTCCTCCTTAGACATTGGTGTCCCCATTGTCAGCAAAGGACCTTCTCAGTGTAACATGTCATCTTATTTATTTATTTATTTATTCATTCATTCATTCATTCTTTATTCATTTGCAGTACTTGTGGGTCGAAGCCAGAGCCTCGCACATACTTCACAGGTACTCTATCACTCTGACCTCGAATGGAAGATCCTCCTGGGATTACAGGCGTGCACAGCTCTCACAAGTCATTTTTAATTCCTGCCTCCTATTGCATCAGTTGCATGAACTACAATTTATCATATTCTGTATTGTTAAACCCTTAGGTGCTCTGCGGGGCTTTCCCTTGTTATTATGAAGAATCCTTGAAGAAGTCCCCTGTCCCCCAATCTGGCCCATATCCATCATCATTACCTAGGAGAAATTCCTCCCAGTTGAATTTCCAGTTCAAAAGAAATGCCTGAGATGATGAAAGCTTTTGTAAGGCACCCAAGGAGTTGGAGAAGGAAAACAATTTTGTCAAACAAATTTAGCTATAGAAAATATCTTTAAGTGGGAAGATGTTGCTTTTGAGGCATAACAAGTCAACAGGAAATCACGCAGGCAAAAATGGTCTGCTTTGGAGACTAAAAAAAAAATTCCTCGAAAAATTAGTTTGCCGTTTTCAAAAACTGTAGTTCAGTTTCCCACTCTCCTGGTTTATGAAAAGATTTGAAAGAACTTACGGTGAAAGACTCAGCATAGTGAAGGCCAAAGCATCACCACCAGAGCTCCATGACAACAGCCAGATTGCAACATTGCTTTGCAGAAACTAATCATTCAGCTCAGGGTGAAAACGCTCCTTAAAATCCAGCCAAGATTTGGCCACTAGAGGGCACTCACGATACACATTTCTAGCCACGACCATGGTCCTCAGAATCTTGTTTCCTTCCTACTAATTTCTCCCAGAAACACAAAGGGACACCCTGGACTGTCTCAACCCTGGGAGAATCTCCTAATTTTAGGACAGAACCCTCACGGGGACAGTCTTTCTATCCTCTGAGCTCTGGGAACTTCAGTATTCTGTGGAAAAACGTGTAGCCTTAACCATGAGAGAAAGATCTATAGGCATAAGAGAGGACAAGTTAGACTCGGCTCAAAATAACCTATGGCTTTTTAAAAAAAATTGATTACCAGGCGTGGTGGCTCGTGTTATAATCCCAGGGACTCAGCAGAGGGAGGCAGGAGGATCATGAGTTTGAGGCCAGAGGAACCCTGGGTAATTTAGAGAGACCCTGATTCAAAAAATTAAAAAATGGGCTGAGGGTGCAGCCCAGTGGTAGAGTATTTGCAAAGTATCTTCAAGGCCCTGGGTTCTACCCCCAAGGACAAAAAAATATTGTGGATTACTTTTACCACTTTTTAAATTAAGCTTATTTTTAGCTGATACATACAAGCATAACAATTTTGCATATTGATTGGGTACCACGTGATATCTTGCTAAATGTATACGTCGTGTGAAGTTTAAATTAGGTTAAGCATATCTATCTCCTCAAACATCTATCATTTCTTTGTTATTGCTGTTGTTGTTAGATGCTGTGGAGTCAGTGTCTGACTCATAGCAACCCTATTGTCAGTGCTTCTATGCTATTCATAGGGTCTTCAATGGCGGATTGATTTTTGGGAGTGGGTTGCTGGGTCCATCCCCCAAGCCTACAGCACCTGGTGTTCCCAGGTGGTCTCCCATCCAAAGACCAACCAGGCCTGACCCTGTTCAGCTTCCCAGATCTGACGGGATTGGAAGCCACAGTGGTATGGCTGCAGGCCATCATTTCTTTATGGCAATACTTTCCCCGCTTCTGATGAATCAAACTCATGAATGAGTGACAATACCCACATTAATTTCCTGTCCCTGCTCCATGAAGCCTCCAATGAGGTATTCTTCCTTTCCATTACCCTCCAGTGGGAGGAAATTTAGTATCATGGACAGCTTAATGTGTAGCCAAATAGGGCAGAGCCAATAGATGGAGTGTTCTGTGATTATTGATAACTCACAGGAAATGGCACCACCAGTAGGCAGTGTGCTGCTTTTATTTTCCCTAAAAGCAACTCCAAATCCCTAGGCTAATAGGAGCTGAGAGGTGGTTGGCGAAAGGCAATGAATTAAAGGAATTCAATGCTTCCTAAATCCCAAAATATTGGACTTGCTAATCACTGTCCATAAGTCCCTGGATCTGTGTCTTTCAATAAAATGCAGGCTTGACTTCATCTGGAAGGCCAGAAGCGCCCTGAGACATTTATCCTTCGTCTCAACCACAGCAAGGCCTCTCTGAGCAGTCTCTGTTTTCTTACTGACCAGCTTTCAGCTTTCAACTCCGGCTTCAAAGAGAATTTGTCAACTTGGTGAATGGAGGAGAGAGGAAGAAATTTGTCATTGGCTTTAAATTGCCTCCTAGCTTTTCTTCTTAATTGAAAAGGTGCCTGGAATGCTAATGTTTGCCCCAGCTTTATGCCCAAAGAGGAAGGTACAAGGAAAAGATTTTGAGCTACGATTTGGAAAACCGAGGTGCACAGCCTTTTAAGAGCTCCTTTGATTAGCAACAGTTGCCTTATACTCAGAAACGTCTCTTCTTTGCTTCTTAATGATCTCCTCCTCGTTTATCCTCAGTGAGTTTCTGCACCTCTGAGGTTGAGTCTTTTTGGTTATCAGCAAACCACAGGAGCCTGATAACTTTGGAAGGGGCACATTCTGATTAGAAGGTACCTATCTTCATAACTTTCTGCTGTGGAGGAAGAAGCAAATGCCTTGGCAAAGATAAATGCCTCTGGTTTTCATTCTGCCCCGACATCCATCTTGACAAAAACTGCAACCAGTTTCAAGGGATTAAAAGCACAGAATGGAGGTTAGACAGTCATTCCTGCAGGGGAAAGTCTGGGAAAAGATAAGCCCGGTTCTTTAGAGAGCAAGAGGTTTTGACCGCTAACACTCTTAAGTTTTCTCTACATCCCTTTCTTCCCAGACATTTCTGGTCTATGCCTTCCTTTTCTTGCTCGAATGTTTATCCTTTGCAATGCTTGGTTATTTAAACCAATAACAAATCTCTCGTATTGCTCTTGGCTGAGAACTTCTGAGAGCGAACGTGACCAAGGCTTTCTTCGGAAAAAAAGCTTGAGTTTGCAAGTTGCCAGGCAATACCTAAGACTCCGTTAGGGCACAGGGAGAAAGCAGCACATTGAATCAAAGAGCCTCTGCCCACCCCCACCCCTCTTCCCCGGCTCAGTGTTTTGAATCCATTGAGTGTTATATCAAATGTTTGTTCCTAAGTTTGTGGTTTGTCGGAGAGGTTCAAAGGCATCGTCTGATATTTGGATGTAGTATAACTCAGTGGAATGTCTTGATGGCGTCTTTCAGAAATGTGCTCTAGTATGAGGCAACAGGGTCAAGGATGGAGTCCAAAGAAATGAAAGGCTGCCCGGATTTCTTTGGGAAACTTTGCTCACAAGACTGGCTTCTCGGCCACCGGGCTGAGGAAGGCTTCTTTATGTTGTTGGTTGCTGTGTGACTCTTCATTTTCTTTGGTCTTAGAGACCCAGAACCTGAGAGTAAAATCTTACTTTGGAACCAAGAAGTTCCCACGATATGGGCTACAGAGGATTTTAATATAAATTTACATTGTAGTGTATATTCACCTGGTACTGAGTCTTAGAACCAAAGCCAGTAAGTCTACCGGGGTCCTGATGAGCAGGATAGAGGGAAGAGCTATTAGAAATTCTTTGCAGAGTCAAGTCGATATTTAATGCTGAGTTAAAAATGGGCAAACTTGGACCTTAAATGAACACGCATGATCTAGAGAAATCAAGTAATTTTCCTGGGGACAGACATTTCATAATTGGTGATGGTGAACATGGTAGGGCAGTGGTAGTGATAGGGATGGTGATAGTGGTGATGGTGGTCATGATGACAATGATGGTAGTGATGATGATGGTGATGGTAGTGACGGTGGTGATGATGCCAGTGATGGTAGTGGTCATGGTGGTGATGGTGGTGATGGTAGTGATGGTGATAGTGGTGATGGTGGTGATGATGCTGGGATGGTAGTGGTCATGGTGGTGATGGTGGTGATGGTGGTGATGGTGATGGTGGTGATGGTAATGGTGGTGATGGTGGTGATGGTGGTGATGATGGTGATGATGGTGATGGTAGTGGTCATGGTGGTGATGGTGGTGATGGTTATGATGGTGGTGATGATGCTGGTGATGGTAGTGGTCATGGTGGTGATGGTGGTGATGGTAGTGATGGTGATGGTGGTGATGGTGGTGATGATGCTGGTGATGGTAGTGGTCATGGTGGTGATGGTGGTGATGGTGGTGATGATGCTGGTGATGGTGGAGATGGTGGTAATGATGGTGATGGTGTTGGTGATGGTGGTAATGATGATGGTGATGGTGATGGCAGTGATGATAGTGGTGATGGCAATGGTGGCAATGGTGATAGCGATGGTGATGAGAGTGGTGATTGATGGCAGGCACCATTGGTGATGATCATGGTTGTGTTGGAGCAGTGATAATGTGGCAATGGTGTCCTTGGCAGGGACAGTAGTGATGGTAGTGGTGAGAATCATGCTGTCATGGTGGTTGTAGTGGGTAGGTGATAGTTGGGGTGATAGTGGTTTTGGTGGTGGTGGTGGTGGTGATGAAAATAACCGAGATAATGGAGACCAGATCCTGAATCTGATGTTTCCTGGCACCACACTCAGTCCTATAACTGCTGTGTTTTAGCAAAGAGCATTGGAAGTAAGAGCTGACTTGTCTGCTTGCGTACAGAATGTTATAAGAACAGTGTCAAGTTTTAACATTTAATGTGTCAAGTTTATGGTACTTTTTCTTGATGAAAATAATAAATACTTATTGAACCAAATGTGGAAAATATAAAAGCATGAAGGCAAAGTAGCCAGCGTGTCTGGGAGGTGGATTTCAGGACATGTTTGCTGTGGGTTTTTAGTATGGACATTTTGTATGAAGGTTCTACCACATCATTTTATTTTTACAAACAGGGAAAAAAAGGAATTTAGAATGTTAATAAAAGCCTTCATTTTAATGCTTTCATGACCCTAGGGTGTATATATAATTATCATGCTATTGTAGATGATGAGAAAACAGAGAGGCTAAGTACTTGTTCCAATATCCCACAGCACAAGACGCAGAGCTGGGCTTTGAACCCAGGCCTCCTCTCTTACTGAATGACAGGCTTATATCCAGTGTATGATACGGTCTCTAAAGGCAGCTGTTGGATCATGGTGGAAACACTGTCTCCGTGGATGAAAATGCAGGACGGTTTACGAAGTGGCCTTCTGGTGGTTTTATAATTCAGGCTTCTCAAGTCATCTCACCCTGTGTTTTGCCCCAAAGCAGACGGATCCTAGTGAACCTGGAATCTAGTCTTCCTGGAGTCATGGGCCTTTAGGGTGGGCTTCCATTCCAAACCTATCCTTAGTGCCAGAATCTCTTCTTAATATCCCAGGCAGATGGACTCCACTTTGTCCTTGAGGTTTGTCCAAACAGGGAGCTCTTGCCCCACCCCCCCAGGTGGTCATCTATATACTGTGCTTTTTAAATTTCGGCCACATGTTGAGCCCAAATTGACTCCGTGTGCTGCAGTTTGGATCTTAAATTTTCCCCAAAGGCCCACCTGGTAAAGGCTTAGCTCTCAGCTTGGTGCTATTAAGAGGTAGGCTTCAAAGGAGATCCTAGATCACCAGGGGCTTGCCCTCAAAGGGAATTGTGGGATCTCTCCCTCTTCCTTTTTTTCATTCCCGGCCATCAGGTGAACAGCTCTGGTCTGCCATGTGCTCCCCACCACAGTATGCTGCCTGGCCACAGGCCTAAGAGTAGCAGCACTGAACAACCATGGACGGAAACCTCCAAAACTTGAGCCGAAAATAAATCTTTCCTCTTTAGAAGTTCAAGTCTCAGATCTTTGTTACAGTAATGGACAACTGACTAGCACACCTTGAAAACATCGTCAATTATGCAGAACCAAGTTCTTTTTTCTTCAACACACAGCTCTAGATTTGTGGACAGTGGTCTTTGGTTCACAGCCACAGGCTACTTCATCTGGCTGTCCTGCCTCCCAGCACCCCCTCCTCCTGGTATTCTCTGTCCTTCACAGAGAGAGAGAGAGGATCTGCCTGCAACGCTCAGGTCTGTTTCCATCACACAGAACCTTCGCTCAGATGCTCTTCTGTGAATGCAGCTCTACACACTGTGGAGTAATTTTTTAAACAGTTTTATAGAGATAGAAATCATGTACTAACGCAATCCACTCAAAGTGCACAATCCAGTGGTTTTCAGTACATCTGCAGATACATACAACTATCCCCACAATCAATTTTTGAACATTTTCCTTATTCAAATAGAAGCTCTGAACCCTTTAGCTATTATCTCCCTATTCCTAATCAACCATACATCTACTTTCTGTCCTTGTAGATTTCCCTGTTCTAAACATTTTGCATGAGTGAATCATATACTATGTGGCCCTTCATGTCTGGCTTCTTTCATTTAGCATAATGTTTTCAAATGTTATCCATGATGTAGCATGAATCAGTTCTTCAGTCCTTTTTATGGCTGAATAATATTTCTATTGTATAGATAGACCATATTTTTTTATCCATTTATCAACTGATGGACATTTGGGTTGTATCCTCTGAGAGACTTTTTTTTTTCTTTTTAGTGCTGAGGATCAAACTCAGGCCCTTGTTCCTGCTAGGCAAGGGCCCTACCACCTTCCCAGATCCCCTGAGTTATTTTCACATCACTTATTATTGGTGAGTTCCAATAACCCAAACCCTCAAGTCATAGCTATATCAGCTGTGATAAGCCCACTTCTCCCTCTTATGCTTTGGTACTGAATTAATAAATAAAAATGACCTTAAATTCATGACTTAACGTTTTACCTAGAAACATTTCAAACATTAGAGTCCTATAAAATCATCCAAATTTGAGGTGTTCTTGCCATTTTGCTTCTGTCTCTAAACAGGGTGCCTCCAGCGTCCTTATTGGGACTAAATTGGATGGAAGATTGTCCAAGGACAATTCCCAAGGTGTCTAATTCCATAAGCTATTAATAGACATCTTGGAAAGGGAGCCATGGGTCACTTCAGCCCCTTAGTCCATTTCTATCCAGTGACCAAAAAATGCTGTGTGTCTGAGACAACAGGACCCTGTGGGTCAGAGGAGATGGGGTGCAGGGACCTGCGGGCCGCTTGCAGAGGGCCTAAAGGTGGCTCACCCATCTCCTCCTCAGGCACACAGTTAGAACAGCTCACACTGGAGGAAAAGCCTTGACTAGATGGCATTTTCTGGGAAAAGATTCCTCATTGCTTTCTCTGTGGTTCATGGCCCACATCTTCCATCACTGACAGGAACCAGTACCAGCCCAAGGAGACTTTTGCCCGATGAGAACCTGCAAAATGGTTTCCACTCAAGTTATACATCATGGAATTCTTGGCTGGTAGATGGAGGGTGGGTGAGCATGTTCCTAAGCCTGGAGCCTTCTAGCTCCAGACAATGCATCTCCCCACCCCACTTTTCTTTGGCTTGACAGAAATAAAATTCACCCAAATATCAGAGAAGCCCACTTGGCTGATGGTATTTTCCAGGAGGTCTTTGCTTTGTTTAAGGTTTAAATCAGAAGGGCTTACATGGACTCTAAGACCCCCTGGCTGTCTTTTAATTTTTTTTTTTTTAAGTAAAAGATCAAAGATTCAGGACCTGTCGGGGGGGAAGGGTTGGGGAAAAGACAAATGGCAAATCATAGGCAGAAATGTTCACGTGTCTTAGAAGGCAGGCGGGCTTAATACCTTCTTTTATTGTTATTATTTTTCCCCTTGTAGAGCCCAAATGTCTCCTCATCATTTTCTAATAATTGCAACATTTGGAAAGGACTTTGCAACAGTTTATAAATCGCTGGCACATGTATATTCTTGCTCTCCCTTCTTCTTCCCCTCCTCCTCTTCCTTCTCTTTCTCTCCCTCCTTTTGCTTCTCATCCTCCTTTTTCCTCTCTCTGTCTTTCTATTTCCTTCTCTGTTTTCAGATCATTGCAATAACTCTTCAAAGGGCACAAGGGACTTTTTACAGAAGAGCAAACGGAGCCTTGGGATAGGAGACAGGCCTCCCAACCAGCGAAGTGGCAGCGAGGACCGTGCTCATTTCTGCCCTAGTGTTTCTTCTTTGTTCTGCCGAGTTAGCTCTGCAGGGCAGAATTCTGGACACGGGCTCACGGGTGAGGGGATCCTCTGGATACTGAGGCGCACACACTCAAGGAAGCCTGCAGGCTTCTTTGCCATAGCTTATTGTTAATGAAGCGCATTACTCCATCCCCATCAAAAATCGGCCACCTAGAGAAAATGGTATGATTTTATTTGGTTTTCTTTGTCTATTTTTCTGACCTGCTTATCTCTCCTGCTTTAAATTAGCCTCTAGATGTGCACGTGAAAGGCAATTAGAAGACTTGGGGACGTCCGTCCTCTGTCATTAGTTAATGCTTTAGTGAGGGCGTTGCCTCCAGTTCATGGGTCGCCGGCTCCTTCAACCATAGATCACTGACCACCAACAGGCTGCCCCCGGCTCTCCTGCGACCCTCGCCAGGGGCTGCCCTGGCTGGGGCTGCAGATCGGAGGGGTCAGAGACGAGTCTAATTTAAAGACCAGCCCCCCTTTCGCTGCCAAAGGAAATGGCGTGTCAGCTACGTCAAAAATAGATACTGTTGTGCAGATATATGGATGGGGGGAGGATGCCGCCCTTGCCATTTATTACCTGGATTGCCTTTAAATGTCAAAACAAATCCTTCTCCGGTCCTTCTCCAAAACTTAAATCATCAAGAGAGACAGGGTCAGCCTCTGCAGTTTGGAATGCTACGGGGGATGGGAGGGGGCGGGCCACGGGGGCGGCTGGGCAGAGAAGGCTTCTGTGCGCGTGGGGATCTGCGTGAGCACATCCCCAGCAAAGACTTTTTTTCCCTGCTCCCTCCTGTCGGTTGAGATTGGAGGCTGCCCTTGCTGCCCTGCTATTTACTTCACAACCTCAGGCAAGTGCCTCCAGATGCGCAAATAGAGACGTGGATTTGTACAAAAGTAGCAATGCACGCTCTGCGTGAGTGTTAGCAGCTGATGGGAAGGGTGGGGAGGAAAATCTTGATACATGCATAATAAAAAGTTGCAGCAGTTTTCACTAGTCAGTGGTTTTTCTGTGCGAGTCAGGGAGGCAGCTGGGGTTCATCCCGTTCAATGCTAGGGCAGCTTCATGATGCTCATGGTCTCCATTTTACAGATGACCCCGCTGAGGCTGGGAGAAGCCGAGCTACTAGTTTAATTTAAGGTTGCACAATGCGACCAAGCAGCAGGAGGCCAGAGCCCACAGTTTTAAGGTTACACAATCCAAAAATCTCAAACTGAGTGAATAAGAGCAAAGCACACTGTGTGATTGCCCGGAATGCCATTATGAAACTGGTCATATTGAATGCTAATTAAAAATAAATACATTTGTTAAGAAGGAACAAAGAAAACTTTCAGAGACAGCACTCAAAAATTTAAAAAATAAAAATAAATCTTAAACTAAGCGAGTGTGGTGGCCCACGCCTGTGATCCCAACATTTGAGACTGAGGCAGGAAAATCGTGAGTTCAAGGTCAGTCTGGGCTACATACTGAGACCCTGTCTCAAACAAAAAAACAAACAAACAAACAAACAAATTTCAAAGTCTGGTGCAATACGAGGGGCTGCAATGATTAGCTTATATTGGCATGAGTATTTCAAAGACAAGAAATAAACAGCATAATGGCACCTAACAACCACAACAACAAGTAATTTATATAGACTGAAAAAAAATCAGTGCAAGCACAGTATTTAGGAAGCTGCAACCCAGAGTCAGACTTCCTGGCATTGGCTCCTGCTATTTCCTAACCATGTGTCCTTGGGCGTGTCATTAATCTTTTGGTTCCTTATCCCCCTCATCTGTAAAATAAGCATAATAACAATCTGGGTGCCATGGTGCGTGCCTGTAATATCAAGGAAAAAGGAGGCTGAGGCAGGAGGATCACAGGTTTGAGGCCAGAGGCAGCCTGTGAAACTTAGACAGACCTATCTCAAAATAATGTGGGGGGGCAAGGTAAAGGGTGGAGGTGCAGCTTAGTTGTAGACCCCTTGCCCAGCAAGTGCAGGGCCGTAGGTTCAACCCTTAGTATTGAAAAAAAAAGGATAACAATACTGTCCTCTTAGAGTACTCAAGAGAATAAAATGAATTAATACATGCTAAGCACTTTAATAGTTTCCAGACATTGCTGCTGTTGTTGTTGTTGTTACATGCCATCAAGTCATGTCTGACCCATAGCAACCCTCATAGGGTTTTCGATGGCTGATTGTTTCGGGATTGCCTTGGGAGTAGATTGCCACATCCATCTCCTGTTTTTTGGTGCTGGGAATTGAACTCGGACCTCAGAGACTGCAGAGCGGCACTAAATCTCAGCCCCTTCTAGACATTAGATAAACCTTTAATAATTATGAGCTACTATTATGCACACACACATCTATTTTATTCCGCTTTTCAAAGTCAGGATTACTAAATAACTTTATGGCTTTCAAGTTAGGGAATTCTAAACTGCTGAGATTTCCTTGAGAATGTGAGGACATAAGGCAAATAAACTGGTATAGAATCTGTTTGGTAGCATTTACATATTGGAAGGAATTGTTATATTCTGAGTTGTGGATAGTACTGTATAGTGGATAGTACTAATGTTTTATGTATAGTGGATAGTCCTGATGTTTTCCAAGTATAAGCATAGTACATAATTATTGTCGTTGTTGTTAGGTGCCATCAAGTTGGTATCCGACTCATAGCGACCCTCATAGGGTTTTCAATGGCTGTTTCAGGATTGCCTTGGGAATGGATTTCCAGGTCCTTCTTCCATTTTTGCAGTGCTGGGAATTGAACTCCGTACCTCAGAGACTGCAGCACAGTGCTCTACCAACTGAGCTAAATCCCAGCCTGTCTTAAAATATATTTTTAAAATACAAGCTTTGCCAGGTACTGCGGCCCTTGTCTGTAACCCCAGTGACTTGGAGGGCTCAGGCAGGAGGATTGCAAATTTGAGGCCAGAAGCAGCCTGTGCAATTTAGCAAGATTCCATTTCAACATAAAAAATAAAAAAGGGGCTGAGTGTGCAGCTTAGTGTGGCATGCCCTGGGTTCAATCCTAAAATACTGAAAAATCCACTCCCCCCAACCCGGTAAAATAATACAAGCCAGGCATGGTGCAATCCCTGCACATGGGAGGCAGAAACAGGAAAATCATGAATTCCAGGCCAGACCCTATCTCAAAAAACAAAACAAAACAAAAATAAATACAATATATCCCCAAAGAGGAAACAATCCAAATATCCCCCAACTGTTGAGTGAATACATAGCCTACGGTGTCTCCACACTTGGCAGGAAAAGAAGACAGAGCAGCGATTCAAGCTGCCAGGTGTGTGAATCTCCAAACAAGCTGCCAGGTGTGTGAATCTCCAAAACCTCAGGCTGAGCCAAAGAAACCAATAGCAAAGGGCTTCTTACTGTGTGATGCAGTCATATGTCATGTGCAGAAAAGGCAAGTCTACAGAGACAGAAGCCTGCAGCCGTGCCACTGTGGCATCCGATCCCGTCAGATCTCAGAAGCTAAGCAGGGTCGGGCCTGGTTAGTACTTGGATGGGAGACCGCCTGGGAATACCAGGGGCTGTAGGCTTGGGGACAGACCCGGCAACCCACTCCCAAAAATCCATCCACCATTGAAATCCCTATGAATAGCAGAGAAGTGCTAACAATAGTGTTTTGCCTGTTGTAAGTAGGGTCACTATGAGTCAGAGACCCAACAGCGCCTAACAACAACTTAGAGACAGAAAGCACTTCAGTGTTTGCCCCTGTCTGAGGTCTAATTTTACACTCTGAGCAGTTGTGTTCAGATCGTGCCAACACTCCCATGCCATGAACTCACTGGGGTCTTGCACCCCAGATCTTTCTGGAGTCCAGGCGTCAATGCCAGACATCTTGGAGTCTGCCGTCTCTCCTGACATGCACAGCTGTTCTCTCTTCACTCTGGGAGTTCAGGGAGACTGAGCTCCTTGAGCTCTACATCATGCGAGCTCTGGGTTAACCCTGAGTGCTCCAGGCTAGGCTCTGTGAAGTGGTTCTCTGTCTCCCTCCAGCCTGTCCCAGGCTGGGACCAGAGACGATTGTCATGACCAGTCTGCAGAGGGGTTTCTCAGGCTTGGCTCTATTAGCCCCATGAGTTGAATGACTCTCTGTGGAGGGGGCCGTGCAGTGCCTTGTAGGCTGTTTAGTAGCATCCTTGCCTTCTATCCACTGGCTGCTAGGAGCATCCACCACCCCCTAACTCCAATCCCAGGGCGACAATCAAAAATGTCTGCAGATATGCTCCCTGATCTCAGGGAGCCAAATCACACCCAGCAGATTTGGAGAAAACATTTGTAGCTTTTTTCCCATCCCTCATCTTTGATGTTTTCATGGAATTAGTTCATATCACGTGGCCAGTGGAATTTAGCTGACTGATAGGAAAATCCTTCTAAGGAAACGTTTGTGTTTTTATTTAAGAAAAAGTGACTTCCTTTTTGACAGATGCATTAGTGACCAGAACATACTAAGTTTTATGAAGTAAATCAATCTTGGGTTGAGGATGTAGCTCAGTAGTAGAGTACTTGCCTAGCATGTAGAAGGACCTGGGTTCATCCTCAGCATCACAAAACAAACTTTAAAAAAAATAAGAAAAAGAAAACCAATCTTTATTGCATGATTACAAAAGCATTATGTAGATTTTGTTGTTATTTTTTAAAACTCAACCATTAGAACTATGTGTGACATCCATAGTGCAACTTCCTGGTTATCTCATCCACTTAGAAAACCACCATTAACATTTGATTACCAACTTCCATACATATGCACACAGGCACACACACAACTGCAACCATAAATGCAGCTATTTAAATAAGAATTCACCATGTACACATTTTGTCTTGCTATAACAAAATAACTGAAGCTACGCAGCTTATAAAGAAAGAGGTATATTTGGCTCATGATTGAGGTGGCTGGAAAGCCTGAACAGCCTGGTGCTGGTATCTCAGGAGGCCCCCTTGGTTGCATCACAACATGGTAGAGAAATAGAAAGGGAGGCTGCTTGATAAGCTGGGGAGCATAAGACTGGGAGGGGCCAGGCAGTACTGGGGCCTCACTTAAGCTTAATTGCAAATACTCAACCACTGAGCTGTACCACAGTCCATTTGTTACTTTGAATACTTTTTTCCTTTTTGAGACAGGGTCTCGCTAGTTATGCAGGCTGTCTCTGGCCTCGAACTTGCCATCCTCTTTGCCTCAGCCTCCTAAGTCACTGGGATCAAAGGTATGCGCCATTGCACCTGGCTGGGCTCACTGTTTTATAACAAATGGTTTGCGTAGGAACTTATCCGCTCTTGTGAGACCTTATCCACTCCATGAGACCAGCATTAATCCCTTCCTGGAGGGTGAAAAGGACTCAGTCCTTTCCCACAAGGGCCCTCCCTTACAGGTTCCACTGCCTCCATACTGTTACCCTGGGAACCCAGCCTAGGGGCACCACCCCCATCAGCGTTCTTTGCCTAGACTTCTCTTAGCGTAGTAGTTGGCTCCTGCCACACCACCACCATACTCCAGAACTACCTCCAAATTTGCCGAGTTCCAGCATTCATTCTCTTGCTCACAGGATGTCGGGTTATCTGTGACTCGGCCAAGACAGGCAAGATTTCAGGCTCCACCACGCTGAGTCCAGGCCTGGCTTCCCTGGACCAGCGACCTTGCAGGGCATGCGATCCGCTCAGGGAATCCCAGGCTGAAGGGGCAACACCTACCTGGGGCCACGTTCTTTTCCTGGCAGATAAGCAGGGTGTGAAAAATCAAGGCCAAGTGCGCAAGCGCATTCCAAGCTTCTGCGCCAATCGTATCTGCTAGCATCCCATTGGCCCAAACCAGGCACATGGCCATGCCCAGAGGCAAGTTGTGCCAAAAAAAAAAAAAAAAAAAAGTCAGTCATGGCAGGGCATAGGTGTGGAAAATGACGTCAGGGGAATGAGTCAGCGGGAACAGTAATTCTATATAGCACCCCGAGGATAGAAATAGAGACAGGGAGCAGACTCCACATTTTATAATCAGTGACTTCAGACCTTGCCTGGTGCAGCGTTCATGCAACTCATTCTCCTCCCCCATACTCGATCCCACATAGCTTAGTGCTCATAATTTGTACCCCCAGCACAGAATCGCTATGGAGGCAAGTTATATGACATTGGACAAGTCGGTATTGAGCACCTCTGTGCCTTGGTTTCCTCTCTTAAAAAGTGATGAGAATATCTAACTTGCAGGGCACTCGAGGAATGGAGGAGATAATTTAGCACCAATAGCAGCCCACGATACAAGCTCAAAATCCTCAGATCTTTTAAAATGTCGTGATGTCCACATAAGGGCTGCAGGTGCAGAAGCCCTGGCACAGTGTGTTGTTAGGCATCGTCCAGTCAGGTCCAACTCACAGCGACTCTATGTACAACAGAACAAAACACTCCCTGATTCTGTACCAGGCACACGATCATTTTTTTATGTGTATGCCTGCTGTTGCAGTCACTGTGTCAGTTCATCTAGTTGAGGGTCTTCCATATTTTCATGGACATGACACTCACCCAAGCATGATGCCCTTCCCCAAAGATTAGGCCCTCCTGACATGTCCAAAATATGTAAGATGCAGTCTATTAGATAAAAATGCATGCAGAGAAGTAACCAGTAACCAGTAACTTTTTATGATGATTGAGTTGTGCTTAGGGGCTGTATCTGTAAAAGTAAGCTCCTCTGGTTTGTTGAGATCCCTTATGTGCAGGGCGTGTACGTGAAGGTACCTTCCCTTAAACTATGAGGGAGAACTGCCCCATACTGTCATTTATTTATTAAAAAACATACATTTATTTTTACATTTTCAGACTTCAGTCACTTTCAAAGTCCAGTCCATTTGATATAATTCACCTATTGAGACTCTTTTCCCACTGCTCAAAAACAGATTTTGAGCTTGTCATGTTGATGTCTTTTAGCATTTCTGTCATTTATTGTTTTGCCTCCTCCACATCAGCAAAACTTTCCTCTTTGAGGACTTTTCTCATCCAGAAAAACAACAACAACAAAGAGAAGGCAAGGGGTGAGACTGGGTGATGGGGGGGGCAGCAGAGGGTGGGTACATACGTTGTCATAGTGGAAGAGCCAGTCACCTGTTTGCCACACATGGGGACGGTTCTTCTACAAATGGTGACAGAACCTTCCCTAAGCTTCCAGATAGTAAAAACTGGTTGACCGTTTGACCTGGAAGAACAAATTCTGACCCCTCTCATATCAAAGAAACTGCTGATCATTGTTTTCACCCGTTCATTTCTGGGGTGCTTTTGGAGGGGTCTCCTCCAGAGTATAGCCCCTTTCCCTAAGATTTCTTCTTAACGTGTATGGTTCAATTGAATTATGTTCGTTGTAGAAAACTAGAGAATACAATAGAACCATTTGAAAATTTTAAATAACCCGACTCTACCACTCAGAGATAGCTTCTGTAAGTTTATTCATGTGCATGCTTCTAGGTATATAATCTCTCTAAGAAAGTTGGACTTACATAGTGGATACTGTTTGATAACTCATCTGTTCCACTCTTACAAAGAGACCATGCCTTCATTTCCAGTAACAGTTTTCTAAAACATTAAACAGGGTGATATAATCTAATCTATCAGTTTCCTATTGCTGAACACTTGCATTACCTCTACTTACCATCTATTATAAACAACACTGCAATGAACATCTTGTAATTGAATATTGGTGCAGAGCTCTGATTATTTCTTTAGGATGGATTCCTAGCAGTGGAATTAACTACTGGAGTTCAAGGCTCTCTGAAGCATGTCTTGAACTTTCCTTTTGGAAAAGTTTATCGATTTGCATACTATCCTCAGTGCTTTAGAATTACTACTTAGGGCTGGGTGTGTACCTAGAATCCCAGCATGTGAGAGGTTCAGGCAAGAGGATCATGAGTTTTTGACCAGGCTGGGCTACATAATAAGACCTTGTCTTAGAAAAGCAAACCAAGCCGGGAGCAGTGGCACACGCCTGTAATCCCAGTGGCCCAGGAGGCAGAGGCAGGAGGATTACAAGTTTGAGACCAGAAGCATTCTGCGTAATTTAGTGAGAACCTGTCTCAAGAAAGTAAAAAAGTGGGCTGAGGGGGCAGCTCAGTGATACAGCACTTACAAAGCATGCAAGCCTGAGGTCCTGGGTTCAAAAAAAAGAAAGAAGAAAACCAAAACAAAGATAATTGCTCTTTGGTTTAATGAATTTAAAGAACCTCAGAGTTAGCTAATAATTTCAGTTAGCAGTGACATTTCTCAACTCTTTTAGCTTGGGGCACAGAGGGGTTTATTCATTCGATAAGGAGTTATTGAATGCATAATTGTGTCAGCCAATGGGGAGGCTATAAGAAAGAGAGCAGATGGAGATCTTCTTTGATTTTTAAGGTCCAAGGAGAATGCCAATGTCAAGAACGGCAGCTGCTTTGGGGGCTTGACCTCTATCAGCATGGCTCCACGTCTCCCAAATCAGGGAGCAACCACTTTATTCTCTGAGTAGATTCCCTTTCTCTGTTATTGTCAAGCCTCTATCATTCCCACCCCCAACACCCCAGAGCAAACTGAGGCAAGGGGTTAGATAAACTCCCTTCAAGCAAATAGAAGCCCTTATAACCTCTCCTGCCTCAAAAGGGAAAGAGAAAACCCTAAATGGATGAAGCCAAATTGATGAGGGCCTTTACACCACGTGCACCCAGAGGCCATCTCTGCCATTGTGGTTTTGTAAGCCTTAGAGCACTAGGCAAGGCATTTGGGGTAATGTCACCTGCACGCCTTTTTTTTTTTTTTGTCTGTACTGGGGGTTGAACTCAGGGCCTCGCGCTTGCATGCTCTGCAAGTGCTGGACCACTGAGCTGCTCCCCCAGCCCATTTTCTTACTTTTTGAGACAGGGTCTCGCTAAGTTATGCAGACTGCCTCTGGTCTCAAACTTGTGATCCTCCTGCCTCCGCCTCCCAGGTCGCTGGGATTACAGGCGTGCACCACCACACCTGGCTCTGCGCACCTTGATGTATTTACGGCTTCATGCCTCTGGTCACCTTTCACTTCTTTTCCATGGGCTAACACATCAAGGCCCATCGAGGTGAGGCCGGCAAGTGCTGGCTGAGTGGTTTATGGCTGCGCCAGGGCTGTGAGCTATGTGTGGCTCTGCTTAGCAGATCCCGAGGTGTGAGTTTCTAAGACGCTGGCCCTGGGTCCCCAAACTCAGGAGATCACAGAGCGTGCTTCTGTCTCTTTCAGGGCATTTCCTCCCCCCTTGGCATCCAGCCTCTATCCTCCATGTCAGCAAAGCCTCCACTCCCCGCTGCCCCCATCCTTTTTTCTTGCTTGTGTAATAGTCAAAGAAAGAAGCAAATCTTCTCATCCACCTCCCCAGGCCAGATTGAAAAGCACTTCAGCTCACGCCTCAAGGGCTTTGAGCTTTGCCTTTTGATTGAGAGAAATGGCAGGTAAAGGGGACTCGAACCCAGCCACTGAATCTGACCTCTTAGGTGGATTGAGGAATGGGTGCAGGGCCCTCACGAGACTGCAGGGAGATGGGGGGAGGCAAGGAAAACCAAAGGGCAGACCTCAGGGCTCATCGGCTTCTCTGAGAAGATCTGTGGCTATCCTTCCCCAGGTGGGCCACATTCCCTTTTCTGTGCTCACCTCTGACATAGAATCTATTGCACCCCAAATAAACACATCATGGGACACTTAAAGATGGCAAGCACTCCCCTAAAATGCAATAGGTAATGCATAGATGATGGGTTAAGAGTGAATATACGAATGAATGAATGAATGGACGGTTCTCCCCTATCATTTGGACTTTTTATTTATTTATTTATTTATTTATTTATTTTTGTGATATCAGCTGGTGGAATCCAGGGCCTGTCCACACTTCACAAGTGCTTACCACTGAGCTGCACCCCCAGCTCCTTTAATTTTTTTTTTATTTTTTATTTTGAGACAGCGTCTTGCTAAGTTATGCTGGCTGCCCCTGGCCCTGAACTTGAGATTGTCTGGCCTCTGCTTGCCAAGTCAGTGGGTTTGCAGCCATGAGCCTCTGTGCCCGGCTGCATCTCGACTTCTTTTACTTGCTAATCTAACTTGGGTGTTTTCCCCATTTATTTATTCATTCAAAATGTAGGGACGCCCCCATCATTCATGAGGCTTCAGATGACAGTGGTAGACATTGATTTTCAGTTATTCATTCAATATGCATTTATTGGGTGTCTACCAGGTGCTATAGGCTTGGGAGAAAGACCTGGCAGCCCACTCCTGAAGCAGTCAACCATTGAAAACCCTGTGAGTCGGACACTGACTTGACGTCACCTAACAACAACAGGTGGTGGGCAGGCAGTCCCATTGCTTCACACCCTTGCAGACTCTTAGTTTTGTCAAATAGCAGCAATTCTCACAAATGAGGGCCATTATTATTAGGGGTACTGTGTGATCCACTTGGTAGCCCCTGAGTTCTGTATATTGACATCTGAGCCAGAGAGGTGATATGAAGCCTTTCCCCCAAACAAGTCTACAGGAAGCCCCTGTGTTCTGTTCCAGTAAACATTCCATGACCTCTTCCTCACAATGTGGACTATACTCCCATTTTGGGGGGGTCTTGTAGAATGCAATTCCCCTGCCACATACTTGTGACAAAATCGAAATTGCCTTTTCATTTTTCTTTCTCCTTATTTGACTGAGCATCATGAAATTGGAGACTGTCATACTCATTTCAGCTGCACTAGAGTCATCCTAGAGTCAAACTCAGAACCTGACACACAGTCATTGTTGTCAGGTGCTGTCATGTCTGGTCCGACTCATAGCGACCCAGTATACAATAAGCAAAATAGTATTGTTAGTGCTTCTCTGTTATTCATAGGGTTTTCAATGGCTGATTGTTTTTGGGGAGTGGGTTGCTGGGTCCTTCTCCCAAGCCTACAGCACCTGGTGTTCCCAGGCAGTCTCCCATCCAATGACCAACCAGGCCTGACCCTGCTTAACTTCTGAGATCTGATGGGATCAGATGCCTCAGTGGCATAGCTGCAGGCAGCCACTGCTTACAGAAGGATACAATGGTACTACTCTTTGGGGGAGCAAATGAGCAACAGCAGATCAATCCTGACATGCACAAACATCCCAGCCCAACCATCCCACACCTGCTACAGCCCCTAGAGAAGCTATTTCATATGCACCCAGGAGCCACAAGCAAGAGGCTGCACTGAAACTTTGTTTATGATGCTAAAAACCTGGGTACCCCCCAACAGGATCATCAAGAGACCAAGTAAAAAAGCTGAGGTGCGAACCCTGCATGGAACATCCAACAGTGGTTAAAAATAGCCAACCAGAAATGCACGTGTCACCATAGATCAATCTCAAAATCATAACATTGAGCAAGATTTGCATAACGACGTTGTTGTTGTTGTTGTTAGGTGCCGTCAAGTCGGTGTCCGACCCATAGCAACTCTGCATACAACAGGCGAACCACTATTGTCAGTGCTTCTCTGCTGTTCATAGTGTTTTCAATCGCTGATTGATTTTTGGGAGTGGGTTGCTGGGTCCTTCTCCTGCCTAAGGACGTGGAAGGTATTATACACAAGAAGTTTTAAAATGTGTAGAATGATGCCACATGCTGCATTATGTACGCATATATGTGGTTTAAGGATAAATGCGCACACACAGAGCTAAAGTGTAAAGAGATCCCATGTGTACTGAGGTTCAAGTCAGGAGGGTGGTGGCCCTTGGAGGGAAGGGGGAAGAACATCCTCTGAGAGAGCTGCTCAGGAGGCTCCAGTTGCATTTGAACCTTTTTATTTCTGCAGCTGTCTATGGAACACGAGACCGTTTATATTACGCTGTACCCTCTTGTATGCCCCAAACATGTCAAGATGCCAATTAAAAATGCTGCCACCTACATTGTGTCCATTGCCCCTCGTGACAGCTGGTGGAGTAGGAAAGCAGGAAAGCATTATTTTCCTGGTCCCGTTTTTTAAATGCTCCTTGCAGCTTTGGACGTTGGGGAAGGAACTCCCGGTGTTTAGGGAAACAGTGACAATGGCAAATATGGAGGTCCCCTTATATTTGTGTAGCTGACCTCAGGATTCTCCCAGCACCCCTTTGAGGCAGCTGCCATCATGCACCTGTTCCACGGATGTAGCCACTGAGGCTCAGAGAAAGAGTGGCGCAGCAGAACCAGGTGGTTAGCAGGTGCTGGACAATGGGATTTGAACTTGCTGGGGTTTTTTTTGTTATTGTTGTTGATTGCTTTTTTTTTTTTCTGTAGTACTAGGGAGCCTCACTTTGCTTACTTTGCAAGCACTCTGCCATGGAGGCTGCACCCCTAGCTCCTTTTTTATGTTTTAAATTGAGACAAAGCCTCACTAAGGTATGCAGGCTGCCTCTGGCCTCGCACCTGCAGTCCTCCTGCCTCCCCTTCCCGAGTCGCTGGGATTACAGATGTGAGCCACTGTGACTCGCTACGATTTGACCTTGTGATGCAGAGCTTTCTTGACAGGGAGGCATTGAGTGCAGAGGTTAATAGAGTTACCTCTGCAGCCACCCTTTTGTCTTAATCCCCCGCCGCTACTGCCCACCACCTCTTCCTAACTGTATGGCCTCAGACAAGCCCACCTCTCTGAGCCTCTGTTTCTGTACCTGTCAAATGGGGCTACCTGTAGTACCTACCTCGTCAAGCTGTTGGGAGGCATAAAAACCCTCAAGGCAGCTAAGAACAGTGCCTGGTACATAGGAAGTGTGCCAAAAGTGTCTGTCTAGTTGTGCCTTAACCGTACACTCAGCAGGCCTGTGGGAGGCTGGCCCAGGTGACCTTCAAGCCTCCCGGTGGCTTGTCACGATCACACACTGCTCAAGGCTGCATGGTGGTCGAGTGTCAGCTGTTCACTTGGGGGGCGTGGAGACTTCAAAGGTACGTGATTCAGCCAGCAGATGGAAAAGGACTGTGGAGAGATTCGAGGCCCGGACCCATCCCCTCCCTCCTTGGGCTCTGCAGCATTTTCCTCCATTGTCACTCAGTGCTTCTCGAACAGACCTCCCGGTCATCCTGTTCCTTCCCTTTGAAGTCTCCCATCCCTTCACACCCCACTCTTTGCCTGCTCCCTTTCCTTAATGAGGAGGCCCTTTCTGTTCACCACAGTTTCCAGCCAGACGGGGTGAAGGCATGGTTCAGAACACCCTCCTCAAGGTCAGTTCAAGTCAGTACAACACCTGTGTTCTGTAATCCCACCAGCTGCCCTGAAAGAACTTTGCCTTGGACAAAAGAACATAGGGAGGGATAGAAGGAAAAGGTTCACCATACAAGCAGGAAACTGAGTCTTGACAGAGTGTGGGCCAGGGTTTAGCTCCATTGGTAGAGCACTGCTCTGTGCTCTTTGAGGCCCTGGGTTTGATCCCTCACACTGCAAAAATGGGAGATGGACATGGCAATCCACTCCCGAATTGATCCCGAAATAAGCAGCTCTGTGAATAGCAGAGAAGCTCTGACAATAGTGCCGGACATGGCACAGTATTGGGGAGTATTTTGTTCTGTTGTATATAGGGTCACTATGAGTCAGACCCAACTTGATGGCACCTAACAACAACAAGGAAATGTGAATATATGTGGGCTTTAGTTAATAGTAATGTATCATTATGGGCTCATTACTTCTGGCAAATTGATCATACTAATGCAAGGTATAATTAATGTAAATAAGAAGGAAAACTGGGTAGTATTTTTGTGTGTTAATCAGCTTTTCATCACCATTGACTTTCATCTCCATTGACTCCCATGTCATTCAGAGTTCAAATCATTCATTGTCTTTAGTAGCTTGTAAGGTCACACACTGGGAGATGGACATGACAACCCACTCCAGAAAAAATCAGCCATCAAAAACCCTATGAATAGCAGAGAAGCACTGACATAGTGCCAGGCATGGCGCAGTGTTGGGGAGTGTTTTGTTCTGTTGTACATCAGACCACTCTGAATTGGGCCCAACTGGACAGCACCTAACAACAAACAATCCTTGGAAAGCTATGTCAATCATCTCTGTGAGCCTCCATTTCCTTCTCTGTACAGTGAGGATAACACTCATCCTGACGTCACCATCACAGGGGAGGACTAAGTGGTGTGTTCTATGTGAAGCCTTTAAGCACCGTGCTGGAATCGAGCTGTGCTCAACTAAAGATGAGGAGTGCCTTGCTTCTGTTGGTGTCGGTGTGATAGAAAAGGAAGAACCTCGACCAATGTCCAGCTTCATGTTGAGAACATTCAGTGAGTGGAGTAACCGTCTGCAGAGACAAGGAGCCCAGGAGTGACCCAGGTTAGGAGGGAAGAAGCTCAGTGCCGTGGGGAGCCTGCTGAGTGTGAGGCAGCTGAGTGTGGCCCACGTGGAGACCTGAAGGAGACACCTGGGAAATCAGGTCTGGAGTCCTGGCACCCAGGTCCTGAACACTCCCGGTTCCCAGGGTCTCAACCCCATCTTTCACAGGGGCCACACAAGCCCACTCCAAGAAGCTCTCCTGAGCCCTGAACCCTGCGCTCACACAGCAGCTCTGAGTGAAGGCTGGGGACTGAGTAACTTGGAAGAAACAGCCCCATTCTGAAAGTGACCAAGTACAAGGGTTCTTTACCAAGAAACACAACCCGACCCCTTCCTCATCTCACAAAGAAGGCCCTTTGAGGAGGGGCATTGGCAGGGCTTCAGGGGGATTGTCATCTTATTTCTGTTTTGTTTGTTTGTTGAGACAGGGTCTCGCTATGTAGCCCAGGCTGGCCTCGAACTCACAATTCTCCTGCCTTCACCTCCCCAGTGCTGCGATCCCAGGTGTGGCCACCACACGTGGCTGGGATTTTCAGGGTGAAGGGCTCGGCATCCTCGAGATGAGTGTCCCACCCGTTACATACAGGCAACACAGTATTCAATAGGTGCTGATGATGTGGTCAGGAAGAGTGAGGTGGCTCTGGGCAGGTTGGCCCATTGGCCCAGGGCCCTCCTCCACCCAAACCAAGAATGTAGGGAGAGGAGGGACAGAGAGATCCTCTGAGGACTGGCATTCAAGCAGGAGCCTTTCACCGGGGACTAGTGATTAAACTAAATTTCTTTACATGAAAATCGTCAAAATTTGCCCATGAATGTTCTCAGTACAACCATGGAATAAATTCAGATAAGAACAAAGCTCTCCCTTCCTTCTGCTCCCATCGCCCGAAGGGTCCATCACGGCCCTCAGGTCCACTGCTTTCTGGCCATCTCTCCATGTACAATACCTACAATACAACAAACACAAGAGGTTTAAGCAAATTTCTGCTAGTTCCATCGTTGTGGGAAGAGAGAAACAATTGCACTAGGAAAATTCACATATGAGGCACTGCCTAAGAATTTATTAAGCGTCCGCTACACACAAGGCAATATGTGGATTTATCTGTGTGGAAAAGAGCAAAGGAAGTAGATGAGGACTCCTTTCTCCACCCCGCACTTAGGTACACACAGCCCATGTAATGCGGATGTCTATTTTTCATCTCAATTGGTTCCTTACCCTGGGTCGGCTGGTAGCTGTTTGACCCAATGCACAATTTGCATTGGCGCACCCAAGCCTCTCGGGCTTTGTGGGACTCCTTGCTCTTTTGTCCCCCCCTCTTTGGAGATTTTATTTATTATCTGTGGGGAGGTATATTGTTTGGAGATTCTGGTTTTTATTTCTCCACTGGCTCTGACAGATACTCAGGGAAAGGGAGGGGGAAGGGAGCATTTGGTTTTGTTTTATAATAGCCGGTGGAGGCTCTGTTAAATTCCCACAGGACTTTGGGCCTGGAGGACCACGTAAATAAAAGGCCATGGTGATGGTTTATGAGAGTTTGTGGTGGGAGTTGCCAGGACAGGGAATGAGTGTGGTCAATCTTTGTGACGGAGGAATAGAAATAGCAGGGCTGGGTTTAATGCAGGCACTAATTTTAACTGTGCTAATAACCCAGCAGCCATCATAATATCAATTCATTTTATGCAAACGAGCAGGAGGTACTAAGGACAAGTTATTGCCCACGGACTCCTCCGTCCACCTCTGAGCTCAGATTGCCTGTGCTTTATTCTGGGTTTTGCCACCTCCATGCTTGCTGTGTGGCCTTGGGCCAGTTACTTGGTCTTTCTGAGCCTTGATGTCCTCTTCTGAAAAATGGGCGTGATAAAAACGTCCATCTTCCAGAGTTGTTGAGAGGATGGATATAAAGCAGCAGCACTGTTGGGGGTGGGGGTGATGGCGGACACCTGTAATCCCAGGACTCCGGAGGCTGTGGCAGAAGGATTACAAGTTTGAGGCCAGCCTGAGGTACATACTGAGACCGTCTCAAAAAAGCCAGTGGCTGGGGATGTAGCTGAGTGGAAGAGAATTTGTTTAGCATATACAAGGCCCTGGGTTTGATCTTCAGTACTGAAAATAACTAACTAACTAACCAAATATAAATAAAGCCACATCCCTGTGCCTGGATGCTTAGCACAAAATACATCTTTTTTTGTAGCTTTCCACAAATGGTGCATCCCCTTTAGTTTCATTTTATGGGTTAGCCACCTTTTTTTTTTTTTTTTTTTTTTTTTTTTGATACTAGGGGTTGAACCCAGGGCCTCATGTTTGCAAGTGCTAGACCACTGAGCTGCACCCCCAGCCCCATTTTTTTACTTTTTGAGACAGGGTCTTGCTACATTAGGCAGACTGCCTCTGGTCTCGAACTTGTGATCCTCCTGCCTCTGCCTCCTGAGCTGCTGGGATTACAGGGGTGCGCCACTGCGCCTGGCTCAACTCACCTTTTCAGCTTCATTTCCTACCTCCTCTCCTGCTAGAACAGAACTTGATCTTACCCTTCTTTCTGATGCTGGCTCTGTCCTTGCCCAGCTGGTAAACTCCTACATGTTCTCCAGAGCCCAAGCCTACCATCTTCCTCCTGGACAATAAGGATTGACTCTTGGGGACTTTCTATCCTAAAATGATGCATGTTGTAGAATATGAACAGTATGGTTTTTATTTACATCTCTCTCTCCCCCATTTGCCTTGGAATTACCTCAAGTTCAAGAACTGGGTCTTATTCATCCACATGCTTATTCATCACCCCTCAGAAGCATTTGTTGAGTAGAAAAAGCTGTATCGCTCTTAGAATTTTCCTCTGTGGCAGATTCTATTTTCAACCTTATCTTCCATGCTACATCTTATTCTTCAGCGTGGTTCTACCCCACTCTACTACAAAGTCTGCTTTCCCTCTAGATTCTGGGTAGATTTGTGACTGCTCCCCCAGTGGAATGAGGGAAGAAGGGATTCTGTGTGACTTCCAAGGCTGGGACATAAAAGTTGATACCACTTCAGCTTTGTTCTCCAGAGCACCTCAGCTGTCATCCCTGAGTTTCCAGGGGAAGAGTTTGATACTTGTGGAGCTGCCATATTGTTAGGAAGTCAAGCTACATGAGGAGGCCAAGTACAGGTGCTGTGTGGAGAGTATCAGGTGAGACCAGCCTCCATGAGGTCCCTCTTCAGGCACCAGATATGTGAGTAAGGGAGCTACCAGAAGATTCCAGCCCCAGACATCAAGTTACTTCCAGCTACTTGAATATTCTCAGCTCAGATCTCTGACATTGTAGAGCAACAATCAGCCATATTTATTCTAATCACGTTTATTCTGTACTCCTGATTTACAATCTGTGAACATAATAAAAGAGTTGCTATTTAAAGCTTCAACATCTTAGTGTAGTTTGCTACACACCCATGTTGTTGTTAGGTGCCATCTAGTCGGTATCCGACTCATAGCAACCCTCATAGGGTTTTCAATGGCTGAGTGCTTCAGGATTGCCTTGGGAGTGGATTGCCAGGCCCTTCTCCCACTTTTGCGGTACTGGGAATTGAACTCGGGGCCTCAGAGACTGCAGCGCAGCGCTCTACCCACTGAGCTAAATCCCATGGTGCCTGAAGAAATCTACTTTTTTCTTTATTGGATATGTAGCTCTGCATCCGGCCCCTGCCTATCATTCCCTCTCACAACATTTCTCCTGTACTGTAGGAGGCTCCAGTACTGGCTTTTATGCTTCTCCAGAAAATGCAAAACTCTAGGAACAACAGATCAGTTGTGGCCAGGGGATAAGAAACAGGAAGAAACTTGGAGGTGAGGAAAATATTATATATCTTTTTTTTTTTTTTTTTGTGGTACCTGGGGTTGAACTCAGGGCCTCATGCTTGCATGCTTTGCAAGTGCTGTGCCACTGAATTGTACCCCCAGCCCATTTTTTTGCTTTTTGAGACACAGTCTTGCTAGATTATGCAGACTGCATCTGGTCTCGACCTTGTGATCCTTCTGCCTTGGTGTCAGTATTCTATATCTTGATTGTGGTGATTTATATACAACAGGACACACGTGTTGCAACTCATGGAACTGTATCATTAAGAGAGAATTTTTTCCATTTTAACATTTTTAATTGATATAGTGTTTATACATATTTATGGGGTACAGTATGATAATGTAATACATTAGCACAATGTGTAGGGGAGAATTTTAATTATATGTAAATTATGTAAATTTATATGTAAATTATATGCCAATAAATGTATCTTTTAAAAATTACTTCTTTAGAGAAGAATCCTCTGACCCCATTTTATTTAGAAGACATCTCATCCACCACAATTCTCTTTTATATGACTTTATTTTATTGTTTGCATGGCACTTAATGATTGCTAAATTATATATACATATTTATGAATATGTAATATATACATAAGTATATACACATAATTTTTTAAAATGCAGTGCCAGGCATGGAACCCAGGGCCTCGCGCATACTGGGCAAATGCGCTACCTCTGAGCCATGCCCCCAGCTCCAAGCATATCTTTTAAATTTGTTCATTGCATATCTCTTCAGAATGGCAAACTCCTGAGATGGGGCTTCTTGAGACCCGGTTCACCGTTCCATCTGTAGCTCCAGCACAATGAGTGGCATGTAATACATGCTGAAAATGTATGTTTACTGAATTAATCAAAAGAAAATCCAAGGGGCTTGGGCAAGCAGATGCGGTGAGGTAATCTGGAAGAAAATCCATCTTTGAACCCTCAACTGTGCTACTTGTAGACTGAGTGTCTTCCCAGCCGGGCCCACACTCTGCAGGAAGAACCCCTAGCCCTTTTCAAAGGACCAGACAAGGATGATGCAGATTCCAGAGTGGCCTGGGGTCCTGGCAAGCATTTTCTTCGAACAGATTGGATCAGGGCACAGAGCTCAGCCTGGGGTGGCTTGCTTCCTCTGCTCCCGGCTGTGACATATGTTCCCATCAGGTAATAAAAACCTGGCCAGGAGGTTTGTGCCCTTTGGGTTTCGTTTCATTGTACTTTATGATTAGAAACCAAACATGTGGAACACGGATAATTTGGTTCTGCGTGAGCTTCCTTTGGAGCCTGCATCTGAGGAATTTAACAAGAGGAAAAAAGAAAGAAAGAAAGAAAGAAACAGAGGGAAACATATACACAGCTATATGGACTATTTGGAAAGATTGAAAGAGAAGTTGTACTTCAAAGGATGGCTAGGGTCACCTGTCTGGGCAAGCCATGATCGGCGATGCTGCCCGGGGCGCCATATTGTGGGCGTTTTAAAGGATTTGGAGGTCAGTGGGGGATTGTAAGATTTTTGTTTTTGTTTTTTTAAATTAATTTAAAAAGAAATCATAGGGGCAAACTCTTAATAAATATCCTTCTTAGAATGGTCAGAATGGTATTTCAACCTTAATGTGCTCCCAGGGATGATAACATAGACTGGGAAATAATTATTTTCCGAGCTCTAGGACTCCTTTACCCCTCCATTCGCACTGTCCCCAGCCTAGTTAAGGCCCTATACAGGCCAAATTGCCCCCATTTAATTCTGTTCTCTGTCCTCACCTGCTTCAGCATAATGCAGGGGGCAGATCCCTTGCTATAAACTCCAGGGGGTCATTCCAAGGCCTCTGGTATCAGAATGTCTTAAAAACTTTAACCCTCAGGAATTTGGAAGGGTGAGACCCATCATGGCCCGTGGTTAGCTAATTCTTCAGGTATCACATGGGGGCATGAATCATAACATAGTTGCCCCCATGGCATAGATGCCCCTATGTGCCTTACTTCCCCCCCAACCCCTGGCAATGCCATGCTTGTGGTAAGTCACCCATATGTTTGCAAGGTGCTGTAGTTCATATATTCATTGATTTGCTGCAAGGTGTCTTTCTGTTTCACTTCCAATGGTGGAAACACTGGAGGGCTCTTAGCAACAATGTTGTCACAGAGGTTCTTAACTCATCCTGGTGAAGGTAGGCACCACTTGACCTTGAAAAGACTTGACCTTGGACATCCTTAACCTCCCAGACCAGGAGTTCAAAGCCTTTTGGCAGCCATAGACACCTTGGATAATCTAATGAAAGTTGGGCCCCTTACCCAAAATGAAACAGAACAAAGACAATGGAACTGAGACAAGACGCCCACAGACAGAGCGGCAGAGGTAGACATGTGCAGAACGGCATGCCACTTTCAGAAGGGGCTCCCTGGAGACCATATCCAGCTGCCCATTGGTCTGGAAATGGAGGTGGGGAGGCCTTTTCTGCCATGCTGGATGAGCTGTGTCTTTGGGGACAGTCAGAGAACAAAAAGTGAGTTTCCCTCCAAACCTGCTTCTGAGTGCTTTTGATTTTTCTTCCTTGGTGGGAGGAGATTCTCAGCCTGACAGAGAGAGAGAGAAGTGAGAAATTGGTTTCCCTGGCGTGATCCCCAACCTGATTGTACTCCTGCAAAGCCCACTGTGCTCTGTGCAGATGTCTGTGTCTATA
The DNA here is from genome assembly GCA_007922755.1 of Pedetes capensis. NCBI lineage: Eukaryota > Metazoa > Chordata > Mammalia > Rodentia > Pedetidae > Pedetes > Pedetes capensis. The sequence continues at coordinate 147,984 of VMDO01001218.1, read as the reverse complement.
CCAGCAGGAGGGCACAGCTACAGCCAAGAATAACCCATAATTCTGCACACAGCAGATTGAGTTTCTTGCAGAATTTGTTCCCAGAGGAAACTCAGCAAAAGCAGGAGTTGAGCATGGACAGAGCCTCAGAGAAAGAATAAGCTATGTGCATCAAAAAGCACCCTCTGCAGGGTGCAGACCATGATGGGCTCTGGGGACATCCACTGTGCTGTCCAGCCAAGCCATATACAAAATGATTCTGCTCTGGGTCTCTCTTAACTGCTATTGCTGACAGATGACATCAAGTCAGGTCCAAGTCATAGTGACCGTATGTACAACAGAACAAAACATTCCCCAACATTGTGCCACGCCTGGCACTATTGTCAGAGCTTCTCTGCTATTCATAGGGTTTTTCAATGGCTGATCATTATCAGGATTGTTTGGGGAGTGGGCTGCCAGGTCCTTCTCCTGTTTTTGCAGGGCTGGGGATTGAAGCCAGGGTCTCAGAGAGTGCAGAACAGCGCTCTACCAACTGATCTAAACCCCAGCCCTTTCTCTCTTAACTAGGCCTCTCTTAAAGCCAAGGCATTGGCAGGAGCTGCATACCCTCATCACCTGTATTCTCACAGTCAGGGTATCCAGAAACTAAACTGCCCAACTGGACCTCCTGAGCCTGTGTCCAGATCCTGCTCAGTCTTGTTCTCTGGGGCCATCACCGCAGGGTAATCCCCCCATCCTCATGCTGGCCCTTACACCAAGGAGTGGCTAAGAGCTGGCTGTTGGCCAGAGAGGATGTGAGTGGAGCTTATGCTTGCAGTCTGGGGTGTGCACACAGCCCCTCGTGGTCAAGACAGAGTCAGGTGGGGGAATTAAAGGCACAGAATGGAGTTGGGGTGTCAGGTCTGTGTCCTCAGATTCTAGGGCAGGATACTAGGTCACTAAGAATTCTATGTCCACGTTGGTCTTTCAGTTCTCAGTAAGATCCACTTACCAATGTTGGATGTTAGGATATATTTTATTTAATGCTTTGCCAGCTTTATTTGTAACTGAGGAACTCAGACCTACCACCCAGACATCAGTTTATACTCTTATCCCAAATGTTCAGGGTATACCTGCCACAACCCAGCAGGTTATTTTTTTCTGTCTGGGAGGTTCGGTCTAGAGCCAGAGGTAGCAATTTGGGGGCAGGAGCCTGGAGACAGAAGTCCCTCTTCCCGAAGAAGACCATCCTGATTCCACCCTATCAAACTTGTCTCCTGAAACCCCAGTGGGAGGGAAGTGGGGAGGTGGGCTCTGTTCTCCACCCTCAAAGAATGACCTAGGAAGGACATGGGAATGTTTATGGGATCTGGTTTCTCTTCTGGATCAGCCTCCCCTTAGGTTTGTCAGGGTCCTGAGAAGCAAAGCCTGAGCTGGGCATTTGCAAGCGTATGTTTACATAATGTAGGGACCGCCTCAGAGGAACTTCTGCAGGAAGTGGTAAGGCAGGACAGGTCTGGGAGAAAGGCTAACAAAAGCCCCAGGGATGGATCTGGGGCAAAGACTTACCTTAGCCTGATTCATGGGGTGGGGTAGGGGCTGTGGAGCATAAAGTACATCACAGCATTGTCCTGCCTGGGGCAAGGGGACCAGCCTGGCACTCTGTAGTCCTCAGTCATTGTAGAAGGCTGTGGCAGGCAGTAAGATGGTGGAATTTTCTGGTTGAGGAGCTCAGGTTGGCCAAGGATCACTCCCTGGAGAAGGGGTCAACTAGCTGTGCTGGGGGAAGCAATGTGGGAACACCAGTCCAGTGGGGGAGGTGGCCAAAATAGCTCTGACCCCAGCTGTGGGCTCTCCAGGGGACATGGAACAAGAAGTCTATTAGGGTCTCTGTCCCTCACCACCTCACCAGGTGAGGGGAGACCCCTGCTTGAGCCCCCCCTAGCTCCCTACATCTCCTTCACTGCCCTTCTGGGTTGGAACTAAATGCTTTCTGTCTGCGTGTGAGGTGCCATTGAGTCAGGTCCAATTCTTAGCGACCCTGTGTACAATGGAAGGAAAGAGGCACTGTGTCTGCCAGTGCTTCTCTGCTAGCCATAGGATTTTCAATGGCTGATTGATTCGAGAGTGGATTGCCAAGTCCTTCTCCCATTTTTGTAGTGCTGGGGATTGAACCCAGGGGCTCAGAGCACACAGAGCAAGCACTCTACCAGCCGAGCTAAACCCCAGTCCCTAACTATATGCTTTAGGCTGGTTTATTTATTAGTTTTCCCCTACCCTACTTGACAGTGAGTTCTAAAACAGCAGAGACCTTGGCCAGGAAGTACCAAGAACTCAGGACCTATTTGTGGAGTAAATGAGTTCCTTTTTCTGTACAGTGGGGGTGCTTCTGAATTGGCCCTTTCTTCCAAGCAAGGCACCTCTGTGAATCATTTTCTTTTCCCCACCGGGGCTTGGGGAAACAGCAATGCTCTGAAATCGGACAAATCTGTAATCAGATCTCAGCTTCCCATCTTTAGGCACTGGAGCTCTTGGACAGATTCCTGACTTCCCTGAACCTCAGTTTCTTTATCTGTAAAGTGGGGGTGGTCGTTGTTGTTGTTGTTGTTGTTGTTGTTGTTGTTGTTGTTAGGTGCCATCCAGTTGGGTGCAACTCATAACGACCCTCATAGGGTTTTCAGTGGCTGATTGTTTGGTGATTGCGTCTGGAGTGGATTGCCACATCCTTCTCCTGTTTTTGCAGTGCTGGGGATCAAATCCCGGTCCTCAGAGAGTGCAGAGCAGCGCTCTACCAACTGAGCTAAACCCTACCCCAAATTGGGGATTATAATACTTTATAGGGTTAATGTGGGGATTGGATATAATTTTATATCCAGACAGCATGCATTAAATTGTAACTTTGTTTTCTCCTTCAGGATATGAACCCAGAAAGGAAATTGAGGGGGGAATTCAGGAGAGAGGTCAGAGTACAGGAGTAACATGGCTTTGGAGACCCTCACAGCCTGCCCAGGAAGCAATGGGTGCGTATAGATGGCTCCAAGGCCAACTGTCTCCTGGGAAGAGAACATCACCTGCTGGGGCTCCCCAGAGAACAAGATTTTCAACAGGAGCCTAGCTGAGAACAGTAGCAATGCAGGGACTTCCAGTGCAGACTGGAGGTCACACATCCTGGCTTCTCTTGTGTAGTGGCCACACTGACAGCCCCCAGGTAGCAGCCCTGCCTGGCGATCTAGTCTTCTCCAAACGGGGTTGAGTTATTGTTGTTAAAAAATTAGGTGCAGGTGATGGCATGCAAATGGGACTCCTCAACAATTTAAATTGGGAACGGGTGATTCCGATGCAAATGGTCAAGCAGGGAGTTTTTTAAACAAAAATTCCCCCAAGTCGCTCAAAAATGGTTCCTGGTCCCCAAGGTCTCCTGGAATTGAATGCAAACGTTGGCCCACCTCTAAAGAATATTTTTCCAGAGAGACGGTCCTTAGCGCTCATCAGATTTTCAAAGCGCTGCAAGGACCGCCCCCCTCCCACCACAAGGGAAGGGTGAAAAGGTTAAGACCCTTCACAAAGGTAGCCAGCTCAGCGCTGGCAGAGGGAAAAAAATTCCTCCCGTCTCCCTCCCCTTCCTCCTCCTTTTTTTCTTTTGCAACTTTTCTTTGACATTTCAAAGCCCCTCTCCTGGTTTCGATTTGAAGCTCCCAGATAAAATCGATCAATTTCAAAAAAAGAAAAAAAGATCATGGAAGGGTTTGGGGTCTGGAATTCCAAGTCCTCCCCCTTTGGTGAGGGCGGCGCGGGAGCCATAGGCAGGCAGGCAGGCAGGCATAAACACTTCGCTTCGGCCCCTCATTTTCCCCCTACACCCCCCCCCAAGAAAAGAGGGGGATCAAAGGAAAAGGTTTGAAGTTCTTGGTGAGCAAGCGCAAAGCACCCGGCTCGCTGGGGCCAGGTGGGGTTGGGGGGGCTGCTGAGCTGGCCCCGCCCACTTGGCCTCCCCCAAGCGCTCCAAACTGTTTTTACTGGAGTCTGCGACCTCAGGTATTTGAGGAAGCCGGTTTGGCAGGTTTAAAAGTCAGCGGGAGGTGGCCAAGGTCAGACTGGAAGGCAGAAGAGAACTCTTGGAGCTGAGACCTAAGTCCTGTTGTATTGATTAAGGAGGAGAGGATGGAGGGAGCTGAGAATCAGGGTGGACAGTTGGAATGCCCCACTCAGGACCTCTTTCCTGGCCCCAGCCTTGCACACAGCCTCCCGTGATCACCTCAGCTCACCTCTGCTGGGCACAGGGCGGCCTGGGAGGGAAGGGCACATTGGGGGGGGGGGGGCTGTGGCCCTCCTAGGAAATTCATAAGAGGCTGAAGCTCAGGGAGTGGAGACAAGAGTTTGACTTCCTTCTGCCTGGTTGCGTTGTGGGTAGCAGATAAGGAGGAGGATTCCAGGTATTGTCGTTGTCTCCTTTAAAATTTTCATCTTTGGGGGTTGGAGGTATAGAGAAAGTGGTAAGGCATTTGTCTGGCATGCAGGAATTCAGTCCCCAGCACCACAAAAACAGACAAATAAATAAATACAAATTACAGCCGGACATGGTGGTGCATGCCTCTCATCCCTGTGACATGGGAGTTGGAGGCAGGAGGGTCACAAGGTCAAGGCCAGAAGCAGCCTGTGTGACTTAGCAAGGCCCTGTTTCAATATAGTAAAAAAAGAAAGAGAGAGAGAGAAAGAGAAAGAAAGAAAAGGCAAGGAAAGGAAAGGAAAGGAAAAATGGCTAGGGGTGCAGTGGTAGAGCACTTGCAAAGCATGCATGAGGCCCTGGGTTGTAAGCCCCCAATACCACTACCACCACAAAAAAATAAAATAAAAAATTACATTTTGTTACTAATTGTGTTTTTTTTCCCCATTATTTTGGACTTGTTGAGTATACTGCATTAAAATATTATTTCTCTGGATTGCTGAGCTATTTTGGCACGATCTTCAATGTTTCACCCAGAGTTTCTCTGTGGTCCCCATCCTCCCAGCCAGGGTGGCTGAGAGAGCCCTCTAAGAGGATGTCTTCATTGGAAAATTGGACGTTGGGGCCAGACATTTGGCTACTGGAACATGGCTGCAAAGAAAGAGCAATCCTAATCACAGGAGCCTGCAGCCGTAGCCTTGTGGCATCCAAGCCCGTCAGATCTTGGAAGCTAAGCAGGGTGGGGCCTGTTTAGTATTTGGATGGGAGACTGCCTGGGAACACCAGGTACTGTAGGCTTGGGAGATGCACCCAGCAACTCACTCCCAAAAAACAATCTGCCATTGAAAACCCTATGAACAGCAGAGAAGCACTGACAATAGTGTTTGGCTTGTTGTACACAGGGTCACTATGAGTCGGATACTGGCTGGACGGCCTAACAACGACAACAAAAATTGCAGCAGAGAATTCTATGGGTGCCGAAGTTGTTCCTAACTGGAGACCCAGGTCAGGACCAGGCAAGAGAGAAATCTCATTTCCCGCCTCTGGGAGGTCACGTGCTTCACTGTGACATCTCTGTTTGTGATGGAGAACAGAGAGGCTCCACCATCTGACGCAGAGGCAGGGGCCTGGCTTTCGTTCCCAGGAGCAGGAATCAAGCTTACTGTGTGGCCTGGGGCCGGGTGTGCCACTGGGCACTGTGGTTTCCCAGCAGAGTATATTTTTGTTTGTTTGCTTGTTTTTTTATGGCAAAGACCAGCCAGGCACCCCCAGAACATGTCTCATGAAGCAGCTTTCCAGAATGCTGCTTAGTTTATGAGTGGTCTCCCCTCCCCCGAACCCCTATTGGATTAGAAGTCCCACAACAATGGCTAAGATGTGTGGGGCCCGAACCCCAAGGTCCATACTTTGCCCAGCGTTTCCAAAGCATTCTTTTAATCCTTACAAATCAGAAGAGAGGAGTCGTCTTTTATTCCACTGTTGCAAAGGAAGAAACTGAAGCCCAAAGAGGGGAACGAACTTGTACACAGCAGCCGAGTGGTAGATCTCAGACCTCAGAGGGCTTCCTCCAGGATCATCAGGTCCTTAAACACAACACGTTTGAGGACATTTGATAGTGGCAGATGTGTGGATGGATTCGGAGAAGTGGGGCCACTTGCTCAATGCCACATGTCTAATGGGCGCAGATGCCACCTCCGGATCTGTCTTTCTCTTCCAATTGAGTTCAAGCTGGCTTTCTTCCTTGCCCAGGCACGTCCCCCAGCATGATCAGTTCCAGTGTCCAAAAACAGCTGTTTGTTAGCCAGTAACAACCTAGGCATGGACTCTGTGTACCAGAGCCGTTTCAATAAGCCACAGATCTTCCGAGGACAGAGCTGGCTCGGGAGGTCCTGAGCCAGGGATGGAGGGTGGAGGGGACAGGAACTTTGAAACAGGTCATGTCCTAATTCTGCCTCAAATTCCAAGGGAAGAGGATGCAGTGGCTATAGGAATGGCCGCCAGCACATGGGGACCCCAGAAAGGCAGCTTGGCTGTTGGTTTTCCATGAGCAGTCCTTTGTATCACCAAGGAATTTGTTTTTGGAGAAGAAACAGCTGTGAGGCTAAAAACATGTCCTGAGTGAAGCAACTCTGTGTCCCACAGAAGCTGGGACACATCTGATTTTGTATGATGCCTTAAATACAGAAGTAAATACAATTAGACCCTTAGCTGTGCCTATAAATCACTTCGAGAAGACTTTTTTTAAAAGATCTGGCAGAAGCTGAACATCATGGCACATGCCTGTGACCCACCACTTGGGAGGCGGGGGCAGGAGGATCGAGAGTTTGAGGTCAGCCTGGGCTACATAACACGACCCTGTCAATAAAGGAAGGAAGGAAAGAAGGGAGGGAGGGAGGGAGGGGAAAATAAAGTAAAGAAAATAAAGAGAATTAAGAAAAAGAAAAAAGAGGAAAAAAGTCTTATCATATTTAGGGTTCAAACTTTGGCTCATAAAGTCAAGCCAGGGCTAGGGGTACAGCTCAGGGATAGAGCACTTGCCTAGCATGCATGAGGCCCTGGGTTTGGTCCCCAGCACTGCAAAAACAACAAACAAACAAAAAAACAAACAATAAAAGCAAGGTCATCAGAGAACAGCTGGGTAGGTAAAAATGGATGAACTACAGAGCTGGGTGCGGTGGCACAAATCTATTATCCTAGCAACTTGGGAGGCAGAGGCAGGAGGCTCTTGAGTTCAAGGGCAGAGGCAACTTGTGTAACTTAGCAAGATACTGTCTCAGGATAAAAAATAAAAATGGGCGAGCCTGGAGGCTCACACCTGTAATCTAAGTGACTCAGGAAGAGGGTAGGAGGATGGTGGGTTCGAGGCCAGAGGCAGCTTGTGTAGCTTAGCAAGACCTTTTCTCAAAATAAAAAATAAAAAGTAGGCTGGAAGTGCAGCCTAGTGGTAGAGCCTTTGCAAAGCATGTGTGAGGCCCTGGGTTCAAATCCCAAATACCAATAAGCACCAATAAAGAAAGAAAGAAGGAAGGCAGGAAAAGAATTGATGCCTTTGAACTATGGCATTGGAGACAATTATTGAATATACCATGGACTGCCAAAAGAACCAGCAGATTTGTACTAGAAGAAGTGCAATCAGAGTGCTGCTTGGAAGCAAGGATGGCCTGACTGTGTCTTACATATTTCTGACATGTTGTCAGGAGGGACCAATCCCTGGAGAAAGACATCATGTTTGGGAGAGTGGCAGATCAGTGCAAAAAAGGAAAACCCTCCACCACACGGATTGACAGACTTGACTTGACAGCACCTAGCAACAACAACGACAAAGAAATAAAAATAAAAATGGAGACTAGGGTGCAGGCCAGTGGTAGAGCACTTGCAAAGTATATGCAAGGCCTTGGGTTCAGCTCTTCTGTACCAAAAAAAAAAAAAAAAAAAAAAAAAAAAAAGTCCTTGTTGCTAAGGACAGTAATAACTTTGGTTCAGAGAATGCTTAGTCCAAAATTCTTAAAGCACAATTTCTCCTCTTGTCTTCACGTCTCATCCCCATGTGATAGACAGGTTAGGAACTTGTTCTTTTTCCCCTGTGACAAAAATGAAGCACAGCAAAGTTAAGTTATCCATCCAAGGTCACACAGCTAATAAATGGGAAAGGAAAGATTCTAAGCACGTTTTTGGTGGATCTGAATCACCATGTGTCTTTTACCTGTTTGGGGAACCTTCTGGGGGAGAGGGGGCAAAGCTTATTGAATATACTAACAATTTTTGCAAGTGCATCTAACGAGACTTGGAGATTTAAAACATTCAAGAAATGCCTGACAGAGTTTCTTGAGCCAGCTCAGGAAGTTCTCAGTCCCTTCTCCTGGCCAGGAGGCAAGGAAGGGGTCCCCTGCAGGAGCTGAGCCACCAGGAGAGCAGCATGTTCTGAAGCCTGGAGGTCAGGGGAGAAGTACTAAGAGATGGGCTGCGAGTGTTGGAGCGACGTCATACCCAAGCCCAGATGCTACATGAGATTTCGCAGCAAATGGCACTTGGCTGTAAGAGACAATAGCAATCCAATCTGAGCCAGTGCATTAACAGAGCAGTCAAAGACCTGTGTGTGGTGTCTACCGAAGTGCAGAGTAAACATTTGGCAGACAGCATCAACTTTTCTCCTCCCAACAGTGCAGTGAGGAATTACCAGGGCGGTCATGCACAGTTGTGCAAAGGGGTTGCCATTCCTATTCTTCCTTCCTCGCTCTTGCACTTTTATATCTAATTATTGCAACAGTTTTCCAGAAGATGGCAGTAGAGTGTCTCGTTTTGATGAAATCAGTATATTAGGATGAATTTTCCGAGTGGAAGTAAGGTGCCTTAGGAAAGGATGCCTTGTCTGAAGGACACAAAGCATGGGATGAGGTAGGTATCAGCAATCCTGGCTGTAACTGCTCCTCTTATTCACAGAGACTGAGAGAAGTGGGGCCTCTGGTTTAGGGCCACCTTGCAGATTACAAGGTAAGTCAACTTCCAAACCTGGGATTGTCAAGCCATCTTCTGAGCACCAGCCACTGTGCTCCAACCTCAAGGTGGAGAAACTACTGCCCCTGCAGGATGGGGAATGTAACCCTGGAGGTGCTGTCACAAGATTGTCTGTGGATCATATTTTGAAAAGGCATAGAGAGCTGGTCAAAGCGTAAACTCTGCTTTGGGTCTCTGAGCCTGGTAACAGGAGCAACATTAATCTCTGCCATCAAAGGTGTTCCAAGTTTTCGCAGGACAAACACGCTTAGATAATTATTTGGTTCAAATCCCATTGCAGCCTTATTTGAGTTGTGTTAGAATTTGTTTGGGGCTGGCGTTTAGCTCAGTTGGTAGAGAGCTGCTCTGTACTCCCTGAGGCCCTGGGTTTGATCCCCAGCACTGCAAAAATGAGTAAAGATGTGACAATCCACTCCCGAAGCAATCCTGAAACAATCAGCCATGGGAAATTCTATGAATAGCAGAGAAGCATTGAATAGTGCCGGGCCTGGCACAGTGTCGGGTTGATTCACACAGTGGCTACAACAATGAGCTTAAACATAAAAAAGATGGTGTGCCTGGTGCAGAATCAGGGAGCGTTTCATTGTGTTGTGCATAGGATCTCTATGAGTTGGACCCAACTTGATGGCACCTAACAACAACACAACAAAGAATTTGTTTACATCATGCATTGCTCCAGATATATGGCAGAGCCACAGACTTGCCTTTCAGAGTTTAAAAATCTTTTCATCATGCAGGGATGCGCTTTGTGTTAGTAAGAGAGCATGGTAGTTAAGATATGGGTTCTGGAGACATCAAGATCTGGGCTTGAAGTCCTACCTCTCCTGCTTAAAGCTGTGGTTTGTGAGCCTCAGTGTCCAGACCCTGAGCAAGTCATTTGAGCAAGTGATTTGTGCCCTTGAGCCTCAGTTTTCACATCTGTAAAATGGGTATAACAATAGTCCCTAACATAGGAAAAATGAGATCGTGCAGCAAAGTGTTCATCTGAACACCCAGCACATCACATTGGCCAGTGTTGTTATGAATTGCTTCTGACTGGCACATAGTTGGATCCTTTTCTCTCCTGTGGCTTGAGTGGAAGGATTTCAGACCAAAACCCACATCTCAGCACATAGTTTGGGAATATTACCATGTTTTCTAGCCATCTGGGCTTCCTGGAAAGGTCTCCTGTTTGGGGATTGTCTGTCATCCCTATTATCAGTCCTATTTTTCTTCAGTCTGCATCTGGATGAGGAAGAAATTACTGCACGGGGTGATCTAGATGGTTGGCCGGCTGTAGCTGCGTTAGGTTAAGATAGAGACAGAGAGACAGAGAGATAGAGACAGAGAGAGACCGAGAGAGGAGAGAAGGAGAGACAGAGAGACAGGAAGAAAGAAAAAGAGAGGGTCACAGAGGGAGATTGTCAATCCAGAAATTTTCATGAAGTCCTAAATCTATTTTGCAAATGATGACCGTAATAAGTCAAGCCCAGCAAACATGACAGAGAAAGCCAAGGTGCCACCTCATTCAGCACCTTGGTGACATTTGGAATTTAGAAACCTGTCCTCTCACTTCGGCTGATGATGTCACCAGCTGCAGACTATGGGGTTCTCATAGCCCTCCGCCGAAATAAAGTTATTAAGGACGCTGGGGAACTCAAAATTCTTAACATTTATTATATAATTGTTATGATTATTACCGCTCTAATTTATTTCTCTACTTAAAAATGGTCTGGCAACTGTAACTCATTTTAGGCTGATCCTCAAAAACCAGAAGACCTCAGATTATTTAGAGAGAGAGAGCGCGAGAGAGAGCATTTAGCCAGGTGCACGGGTCTCAAATTTCCTTAAAATTGCTGCAGGGGCCCCCTCAACACAGAAAGAAGCAAAGAACAGTGCATGTATTATATCAATATTATGATCATGTGCACCCAACGCAGATCCTACGTGATGAATTCGGTCATTTCCCAACTTTATTCCCCGCAGTTTTCATCCTAACGCGCCCATGAATGGAAAGCCTACACACACAAGACCCCATCTTCCTGGGGCTCTGTGGAAAAACACCTCCGTGAGAAAGGAGGAGGGAAAAATTAGGTCCACACGGCAGGACAAGCAGCTCGTTCATTGTAGATTCAGCCTTGTGTTGGACCGTGGGAGCTGGGGCAGCAAGAGGAGAAACCCAGGAGTGACAGACGCAATAAAAATGGCCAAATGGCATCATTATGTGGGATTTCAGCAGCGTTTTAATATTATACAAATGAAAACTCCTATGTGGAGAAGCCTGCGTGGGAGGTTAACCTTAGTATTTGATCCAAAGGGCCTGTGAATAGAAAAAGAAATTGGACTCCTCTGTAGACAGTTAAAATGCCAATAGATTTATATTAATTGAGCAATTGAATGCTTTATGTCCAGTCAATGTGTTACTTTGTTATAATGATGGTATTAATATTAAGGAGCGTTTATTAAGTCCTTACACTGTTCTGGAGGGGCTGGGATTTAGCTCAGTTGGTAGAGCGCTGCTCTGTGGTCTCTGAGCTCCTGGGTTTAATTCCTAGCATCACAAAAATGGGAGAAGAACATGGCAACCCACTCTCGAGGCAATCCCAAAACAATCAGCCATTGACAACCCTACAAGGGTCACTATGAGTCAAACATGACTTGACAACACCTAACAACAACAACAACAACAACACTGTTCGGGGCATTGGACTGTGGCCATGGCTCTCAGTGTCCCCTTGGGGGACATTTGACAATGTCTGGAGACATTTGGGGGGAAAGGGGGGTCAGCTGAGTATCTTAAAATGCACAGAGCAGTTCCCCCCAGGAAGAGTTCGCCTGTCCAAATATCAAGGAGCCTCCTTTGAGAAATCTGGTAGGAAGGGCTTCATGTGCACCAGCTCCTTGACTCTTTGCAACAATTCTTCAAGCTAAGCATTATTTGCCCATTTTTCAGATTGGCTCTTGAGGTTGGGAGAAGTTAAAAGAAGCATCCGAGGTCCCTCCAAGATCTGCTAGAGCCAGGATACAAAGCCAGGTGTGTGGCTTGGGGAGGGTGCTCCCTCCAGACAGGTGTCACACCATCTCTGTGCACACGTGCCTTCGGCCTGGTGACGGGTGCACACACTCACCGTCCATGCTGACCCAGTTCTGGAAGGAGATGCGCCAACGTGTCAGCTTATCTCTAGGTTTGGGTGATGGGAGACTTTATTTTCATTTTATTCACACCTTGAGCACGTGCCAATTCTGAAGTCAGAACGAGAGTGATTCAAAGCCATAATCCACAGGCCACCTATGTCGTAATGTGGGATAAAATTTACTCTATTGTGGGACAGATAGGATAAACGGGCACATTTTTGGTGGCTGCTCTTGGCTTTGCAGGAATGTGACCGTGGGTGTCCATGGCGTGTCTACCTGGGCGGAGGAAATGCTGGGAACAAAGTCCCCTCTCTTTCCTAGGAAGAAATGTATGTTTTTCTTCTGTTTTAAGCTGTACTGGTGTGCACTAATATAGCGTTTTATCGTTTTTTCTTTTTTATAAATTAAAACATGCTTACAAGATCAGTGCAAAATGCCCCTGTGGATTAATTTTTAGAATACATTTAATTCACTTTTACATGCAAAAGTATGTAAGCATTGAATGTACATTTTCCTGAGGAGATTTTCTCTATAGATTCTCAAAGATGTACAAGGGACCCCCAAAGTAACCATTACCGCTAAGGTGTATACAACACTTACTTCGTGCCAACAATTACACTATGCCCATCCCACAGGCATCCTCTCACCTGCCAGCTAACAATCCTACAAGGTTGATGCTATTTTTAACCCTCTTTTATACCTAAGAGATGGAGAGAGTCTCAGAGAGGTTAAGTCAGTTGTCTAAAGACCCACAGCAACCGTCAGAACTTGAACCCAGATCCATGTGGCTCTTAGCAGAGCTATAATTGCGTACCTTATGACAGGAGTTAGGGAGCGTAGGATCCAGTCATTCCAGGAGATTTTTAGGAAATAGAATGATATGCATCTACCAAGGACTCTTCTGTCTAAGAGGTACAGAGCATCTGGCATGTATGCAGAGGAAGAAAAAGACACAGACCTTGTCTCTGTTCTTTCTGAGAGAGCCCTTAAGGTCCTCATCTGGGTCAGGGGTAGTGGGGGGAGAAGCTGGCTTCCATCAGATCGGAAGGAAGAGGGTAAATGCAAGAATGCGAAGAGGGAAGAGTAGAGTGGAGCATTCGGAATGGGTACGGGTATTTCAAAGCTGCTTTCAAACACTAACAAGACTGGGGCGCCAGGCGGTGTAGATCTGCCAATCAAGGCAGGGATTGTAAACAGCCTGTTCCCCCTTGGCCAGACTCCTAATTAACCACAAGCCACCACGTCCTGACTTTGGGTTAAGCCTTCCATGGTGGCTCCTTGGAGGGTGGAAGAGGGTGTTAAATATGCTGGTGCGGTGAGGGTGGATGGTGGCGAAACCTAGCGCGGGTTATTACCTGGGAACCGTGGCCAGATCTGGTCACGCCAAGGTCGGGGGGGAAGGTGCAAGGCAACTTGGACCAGATGTGGCGCCTAGCCAAGGAGAAGGTGAGTGAGGGAGTGGCTTCTAACATGGAATTTAAAGGGGCACCAGAACCCTCAGTAGGCCAGACAAATAGCATTTTAATGCAATATGTTTACAAGTCGAAATTAATGCAGAGCAATCTGTGACTTCAAATGTCATTTGAATGTTACATTTTAAATAAAAGCAAGATCTTACAGGGGCAAGATTAAGGAAGGGTAAGTAAAGGGAGAAAAGCAGGGCCCCATCCTGATTTATTTAAAACTATTGCTAAGGAATTAAAAAAAAAAAAAAAAAAAAGCAGCTCCTGTGTTATTTCACCCCGCACCACTTCAGTTGTTGGTGTTGTTTGATACCATCAAGTGGAGTCCAACTCATAGAGACCCGATGTACAACAGAACGGAACACTCTCTGATTTGACACTGTGCCACGCCAGGCACTATTGTCAGTGCTTCTCTGCTATTCATAGGATTTTCAATGGCAGATTCTTTTAGGAATGGATAGCCATGTCCTTCTCTAAATACTTTAGTGGACAATCCTAAATAACATGGACTTTTGTTCTTACATAATCTTGGTGCCATTAGCACATTGATAAATTTAGCAATAAGGCTGTGCTATCATCTAGTGCTCAGTCTAGAATCATTTTTTCCTGATTGTCTACAAAAGTCTTTCATACTTGAGCTGTTCTAATTAGGATCTGAAAGATGTGGGAAGCTATCTTTCCATCTAGCACAGTCTTGTTTTGTCACACCATTGGCTTGTTGTAGCAACTAGTCACAGATACCCTTGCCCCATATTCTGAATTTGTCTGTTTGCATCATAGGGCGGGGGTCCCTTTAATGTTATTTGCTTCCTCTGTTGATCTTGTGTCTTTGATTTCATTGATTTCTCCTTTAATTTTTATCATCTCTTTTCTTCTGCTTACTTTGGACTTATTTGCTCTTCTTTTTCTAGGTTCTTAAGGTGGAAATTTAGATCACTGAGTTTAGATTTTTTTTTATCCCCATGATACCTGCATTCAATAATATAAATTTCCCTCTAAGCATGGCTTTGGTTGCATTCCATGATTTTTGCTAAGACGATCTTTCATTTTCATTTAGTCCAAACATTTCTGTATTTCTCTTGAGACTTCCTTGACTCATAGGTTATTAAGAGACACATGTTGTTTAACCTCCAAGTATTTTGAAAATTTCCAAGTTTCTTTTGGTTATTGGTTTCTAATTTAATTCCATTGTGGTTTAAGGCCATATAGTGTACGACTTTTCTTCTTTTATTTCCTCCTCCTCCTTGTCTTCCTCCTCTTGTTGTTGGTGGCAGTGCTGGTAGTGTTCCTTCTCCTCCTCCCTCTCCTCCTCCTCCTCCTTCTCCTCTTCCTCTTCTTCTTCTTCTTCTTCTTCTTCTCCTCTTCTTCCTCTTCCTCTTCCTCCTTCCTCTTCTTCTTCTTCCTTCCTCTTCTTCTTCTTCCTTTTCCTCTTCTTCTTCTTCTTCTTCTTCTTCTTCTTCTTCTTCTTCTTCTTCTCCTCTTCTTCCTCTTCCTCTTCCTCCTTCCTCTTCTTCCTCCTCCTCCGCCTCTGCCGCCACTGCCGCCTATTATTGTTGTTGTTGTTGTTGTTGTTGTTGTTGTTGTTGTTGAGACAGAGGTCTCACTATGTAGCCCAGGCTGGCCTTGAACTTGCAATCCTCCACCTCAGCCTCCTGCCTGGAATCACAGGCGTGTGCTTCCATGCTTGGTTTCTATTCTTTTAAATGTGCTTAGCTGTGTTCTGTGGCCCAGAATGTGATCTAGCTGGTGGATGCCCCCTGGGAGTCTGCAGAGGGTATGAATTCTATTCTGTTGGCTGAAGTTGCCTCTAGATATCAAATACATCCTGTTGATTGACGGTGCTGCGGAGTTGACCAAGTCCTCACTGGTCTTCAGTGGGTGTCCATTCCAGACAGACAGGAAGGTCTCTGGCCACCGCAGGGGGTTTGTCTCTTCTGCTAATTATACCAGCTTTTGCCTCATGTATTTTGACTCTCTGGTGCTCCCCACCTTAAGGACCGTTATGACATTTTGGAGGCCTCCTCCTCGGTCATCATGCGATGCTCCTGGGGTGTTATTAACCTTGCTCCCCACCCCTCATGTTTTCAGCAAGCAGCAAGAAGTTCTAGAAAATTGCCTGCCTGCCTCCACCATGCCAGTTCACCTTGGCCCACTGTCAGTGGGCAGTGCCCAATTTCATTATCTTGCTTTCTGCCAGAAAGCTAAGGATTCACCCCCACCCCCTCAGAAACAGCCCTAAGCCATGGCTTAGGGAATCGCTGTGTAAATCCTCCAGTCGCCCCATCCCTGGGCAGGATGACCCAGGGCTCTAGTTTACTGTGGCTCTGAGAGTTGCCACGCTGGATAACTCACCTTATACTGCTGCCTCCCGTCCCTGGCCCTACTTCCTCACTCCCCCACCAGCACTTCCTGAAAACACCTGCAAGATATGTCACATGTATTTGGACTGTCCTCTTAAGAGGAAGCCCAAACTAAGACAGGGTTCAGGTAGATTCAGGTTAAACACTTTTGCAAGAATACTTCCTAGGCACCTCACAATGTCTGCTTACTCCACTTTCAGCGGAATGCTACAATTGATCAGGGGACTTGAAAGACGACAGCCTGATCCCACCACTATAAATTCCTTCCTCAGCCTTTCATCTAATGATTTCCTCCACAGATGAAACCATCTTGTTTACTTTTAATATTTTAAGGGAGACAGAACAAGAGAAATCTGACAATAGCATTTGAGCACCTGGATCAAGCCATGCCGGAAGCCATTACTGTTCTTGGACTTCCTGTTTTCAAGAGCTGACGCATTCCTTTTTGAAGTTCTTTGGGGTATCAACTGCTGTCACTCACAATCATACAAAAGTTGCCATGTATTGATGAGATTCCTGAAAAAGGCGATGTGAATATGGTCACCACCCAATGCATCTGCTACAGCCACTGAACTGTGCGTGACTCCTTCCCCTTGGTCCTGAAATGATCTCAACATTGGCACAATGAAAGGGACCCTCAGGAAGATGGCTGGTAGTCTTCTCTCTTCTTTCCCAAGCTCACAAGGCAGGTGGGCTGAAGTGGAAGGAGGGGTCCTTTCTCCAACTCTGTGTTGCCTGGGCGTCCCGCAGCTGTGCTCATGATCCCAGAGGAACTCCCTTTCCTCCGGCAGCCCTTCCATTTTTGCCCGCTCCTGCACCTCTCTGGCAAGCACCTCCCACAGGTACATCTCCCTTCTCATAAACGCCCCTCTCTGCAGAACAATGCCCAGCTCACGCCTGCGTCAATTTCCCTTGCAAGACAAATCCTGCTTTGAGCAACTTCCCACTTGCACATGCACAATAGATGTTTTCTCATTGTTTTGGTGGTTTCCCCAGAGCCCAAAGCTGAATTCAAGTCTTAACTTTAAAAAAAAAAATTATTGATCAATTTTAATTGACAAATAAAAATTATATGTATTTATCATCGACAACACGTGTTGAAATATGTATACATGGGGGTTGACTAAATCAAACTACTTTGTGCCTGTGTTATCATTCTTTTGTGAGGAGAACATTTAAAATCTGCTCTCTCAGCAATTTTTAGGATGATTAACTACAGTCACCATGTTGTAAAATAGATCTTTTGAACTTATTCTCCTAATTGAAATGGTGTGTCCTTTGCCCAATATCTTTCCAACTCTCCCTCAGAGTCACCATTTCTTTTTCTTTTTCTCTTTCCTTCCTTCCTTCTTTCCTTCTTTCCTTCTTTCTTCCTTTCTTCCTTTCTCTCTTTCTTTCTTTCTTTCCCGTGTGTGTGTATGTATGTGTGTGATACTGAGTTGAACCAAGAGCCTTGCACATGCTAAGCAAGTGCTCTACCACTGAGCTGCACCCCCAGCCCATTTTTTTACTTTTGTGAGGCAGGGTCTCACTAAGTTATGCAGACTGCCTCTGGTCTTGAACTTGTGATCCTCCTGCCTCTGCCTCCAGAGCCACTGGGATTACAGGCATGCACCACCACACCCATCTGGTGTTAATTCTTCTTTAAAGGTCTTGTAGAATTCAGCAATGGATCCATCCAGTCCTGGGCTTTTCTTTGTTAGGAGACTATTACTGCTTCAATCTCGCTGCTCATTATACGTTTAAGTTGTTTATATTCTCTCTAGTTAATTTTAGCAGGTCATATGTGTCTAAGAATTTTTCCATCTCATCTAAGTTTTCCAGTTTTTTGGAATAGAAGTTTTCAAAGTATTCCCTAATGATTCCCTGGATTTGGTTGGTACCTGTTGTAACGTTCCCTTTTTCATTTCAAATTTTATTCTATTTATTCTATTCTATTCTATTCTATTTATTTATTTATTTATTTATTTATTTATTGCAGTACTGGGGGTTGAACCCAGGACCTGGCATTTGCATGCTTTGCACGTGCTGTACCACTGAGCTGCACTCCAGCCCATTTTTTTACTTTTTTGAGACAGGTTCTCGCCAAATTATGCAGACTGCCTCTGGTCTCAAACTTGATCCTCCTGCCTCCACCTCCCAAGCCGCTGGGATTATAGGCGTGCACCACCACGCCCAACTCAAGTAACTACTCTTTGCCTCATCGATTCTTTATATTATTCTTTTAGTCTCCATTTCATTAATTTCTGTTCTGATCTGTATTATTTCTTCTTACCTACTGGTTTGGGGTTTTGTTTCTTCTTTTTCTAAGAGCTTGAGGTGCCTCTTTAAGGTATTTGTTTGAGCCTGCTCTGATTTTGTAATGTAGGCACTCATGGCTATAAACTTCTCTCTTAGAATTGCCTTTGCTGTATTCCTAAGGTTCTCATAGGTTGTATTTTATTTTTATTTGATTCTAAGAAATGTTTATTTCCTTTATGATTTCTTCAAGTACTCATTGATCATTTAAGAGTGTATTCTTCATTCTCCATATATTTGTATAGTGTCTGTGATTTCTCTTGCTGTTCATTTCTAGTTTTTTTTTCACTATGGTTTGTTAAGATACATTAAATTATTTTAATATTTCTATATTTGTTAAGACTTAATTTATGGCCTAAAGTGTGATCAATTTTAGAGAAAGTCCCATGGGTTGTAGAGTAAAATGTGTTCTGTGGCTTTTGGGTGGAATATTCTATATTTGTCTATTAAGTCCATTTGATCTATTATGATGTTTAACTCTGAAGTTTCTACATTGATATTTTGTCTGGATGTTCTATCTATTGATGAGAGTAGGGCATTAAAGTAACCCATTATTATTGTGTTGTTGTTGTTCTTAGGTGTTGTCAAGTCATGTCTGACTCATAGTGACCCTCAGAGGGTTTTCAATGGCTGATTGTTTTGGGATTGCCTCAGGAGTGTATTGCCACATCCTTCTCCCATTTTTGCGGTGCTGGGAATGGAGCTCGGGACCTCAGAGACTGCAACGCAGTGCTCTACCAACTGAACTAAATCCCAGCCCCATTGTTATTGTATCATCTGGACCTATCTGTCACTTTGAAGTCCAGTAGTGTTTTTTAAATGAAGTTGGATGCACCAATGTTTGTTGTTGTTGTTGTTGTTGTTGTTGTTAGGTGCCATCGAGTCGGTATCCGACTCATAGCAACACTCATAGGGTTTTCAATGGCTGACTGTTTTGGGATTGCCTTGGGAGTGGATTGCCAGGCCCTTCTCCCATTTTTGCAGTGCTGGGAATTGAACTCAGGACCTCAGAGACTGCAGCGCAGTGCTCTACCAACTGAACTAAATCCCAGCCCCACCAATGTTTGGTGCACATATATTTACAATTGTTATACCTTCTTGATCAATTACTCCCCTTATTAACATGTAGTGACCTTCTTTGTCTCTTTGGACTAGTTTTAACTTGAAGTCTACTTTGTCTTATATAAGGAGAGCTCCTACTCCTATTTTTTTGGCTCCTAATCTTTCGTATGTAAATTTCCATCCTTTCATTTTCAGTCTGTGGGTGTCCTTGCCAGTCAGATGTGTTTCCTGTAGACAACAAATTATTAGATCTTGTTTAAAATCCAGTCGACTAATCTATGTCTTTTACTTGAGAGCTAAGACCATTTATATTTAAGGTTATTGTTGAGAGGGGTTTGCTGGTTCTTGTAATTGTGTTGAGTGTTTTCCTGGTTGGTTTATGTTCTATTCATTCTTTTCTTTCTCCTTTACTTATATTCAGGATTTGTTGATTTTTTGAGCTAGACATGACTGATTCTTTCCTAGTTCTCTTTAGTTTGTTTACTCCTCCCATGAAGTTTATTCTTTCTTGTGCTCTCCTGGTAGAGACTGCCTTTCTTCCTCCTATAAGTGTAAGGTTATTTTAAGTATCTTCTGCAATGCTGTCTTGGTGGTCATGTATTGTGTTAGTGTGTGCTTGTCTTGGAATGTCTTTATTTCTCTATCAGTTTTAAATGATAATAATCTTGGTTGGCAATTATTTAATTTCAGGACTTGAAATATATCATTCCATCCTTTCATAGACTTTATGGTTTATGCTGAGAGGTCTGATGTAATTCTGCTGGGTTTTCCTTTGTAAGTAATCTGGTATTTTCTCCTGCAGCTTTTAATATTGTTTCTTAGTTCTGTAAACTTGGAATTTTAATTATTATGTATCATGAGGAGGCTTTTTTCTGGGCATGTCTGTTTAGTGTTCTAAGTGCCTCCTGTGGTTGGAGGTACATTTCTTTCCCCAGATTTGGGATATTTTCTACTATAAATTCACTGAATAAGTTTTCTGTGCCTTTAGTTTTTACCTCCGCTCCTTCTACCCCGTGGATTCTTAGGTTTGTTCTCTTTATCTTACCCCAAAGTTCTTAAAAAGTATGGTCAGGTTCTTTTATTTTTTTTTCTTTGTTAATATCCAAATGTAGTATTTCCTCAACTTTGTCTTCTATCCCTGGTATCCTATCTTCTGCTTCATCTAGTCTACTGGTGATGCTTTCCACTATGTTTTCTATTTGGTTTATTGAGTTCTTCATTCCCAACATTTCTGTTTGGGTTTTTTGTTTGTTTGTTTGTTTGTTTTTCAAAATCTCAATTTCTTGCTTCATTTCTTATTCATTTTCCTAACTTTGTCTTCTACATTGGAGACTTTCTAACCTGGGTCCTGTTTTGATTTCCTTGCTTCACTCATTTGCTTGCTTGTGTCCTCTTTAAAGTCATTGATCATTTTTACTAGTAGAATTTTCAATTCTTTGACATTCAACTGTTTCAGTATCTTTGGATTCAGTGGTTAAAGAATCACAATCTTTTGAAGAGATGTCTTGCCTTGCTTCTTTCTGATTTGTGATTTGCCTATCTGTAGGGGTGGGTATCACCCCTTATTTTATTTGGGGGTCTTCTTAGTGAGCCTCTTTCTCTTGAGATCGCAATCTCCAGTATCTCTCCTCTTTGGATGAGGGCTCTGTTTCTTCTCCCCCATGGGAAGCAGCAGCTAGCAATGTGTCCTGTTCAGTCCCTCTCACTGCTCAGCTCTGTTCTGCAGCCTGGGATCATCTCACAATCTCCTCTGTGGTTTCTGTGCTGCTCCAGATCCTTCTTTCTTTGGAAAAGTGTCCATTCCTTCCTATTCTACCCCTTTTGTTTTGCCACTTCACACAGAGGCTGCCTTTAATCCACCATCTTTACCAATCCCCTTAAGAGTTATTCTAGTAGGTGACTTTTTAAATGTTTAACAATAAATACGTCTGGGACATAAAAAAATCTAAACAGATTCTGGTCATAGTAAAAAAATAAAATTGGCATATGTTCATTTAATAGTCAGCCCTGGTTTTACCCTCTCAGTGAGATTTGCTGAGGGTTTTTTCTTTGTTTCTGTTTTTGTTTTTGCTTTTGTTTTTGAGACAAGTTCTCACTATGTAGCCCAAGCTGGCCTCGAACTCTCAGTCGTCTTCCTCAACCTCCAGAATGCTGAGATTGCAGACGTCCACTCCACACTTGACATCTACTCGTTGACTTTTACTCATGGGGCCCAGTTGTATCTAAGGTACCTGCTTGCATCTGTGACGCACCTGGGATGTTCTCAAATGACTATTAATGTTTCTACTCCTCCAATAAGGAAACCAGAGACTGGGGCACATCCTCCCCATCTTTCCCTGCTCCACTCTATACATATGCTCCATCCACTTGATTAAAACACCCAAAGCACTATGCACACAGGAAAACTGCCCTTGGTTCTGATTGGATGAAGCCCAGTAAACACCTCTCACTGTCTTTCTCCTCTACCCTGCGTGTGACTTCCTGTTTATGGCAGAAACAGAAACAGAACAGACACGAAGAGGAAATTTTTGCTGGTTTTAAACTTAGATTTCAAACCAGTTGGGTGCAGCTTGTTTGGTCAGCCAACTTCAAAGGGAAGACCATCCTGAGTGGATGGAGGACCAGGTCCCTGGAGGGCAGACACCTGGGGTCCTGATAGGCTGTAGTGGACCTGAGACCCCAAGAAGAGCAGGGCAATCATGGGGACTTCTCAGCCAATCACCCAGTCTCACTCACTTTTTGAAGACATTTCAGAGGCGCAGGGAGCTGAAGAAGCTAGCTGGCTGGTGGCCTGATGACAGTCATGGCTCCTGGAACTTGTGTGTCCTCTGAGAGCTGATCATTTGATGGAAGTCTTGTGTGTGTGTGTGTGTGTGTGTGTGTCTGCGTGTGTGGTATTGGAAAGTTGAACCCAGGGCCTAGTTTGCAAAGACTGTACCACTGAGCTGCAACCCCAGCCCCTTTTTTTTTTTACTTTTTATCTTGAGACAGGGTCTCACTAAGTTACACAGGCTGCTGCTGGCCTCGAGCTTGCCATCCTCCTGCCTCAGCCTCCCTGGCCTCTGAGATGACTCAGGAGTGCACCACTCTTCCCAGTTTGGCGTACGTCTTTGATCTGTGTTTATTCACCTGACTCCTTGCAGCCATCTGGGTGGGCAGTATTATTTTCCCCACTTGTGAAAGCTGAGGCTCACCAGATGCACACATCTTGCCAGGCCCAAGGAAGTGGAGGTTAGGAGGCAGCAGAGCACCCCCAGGAAACCCAGGATGGATATCAAGGAAGTGCTCTGTGTCCATCGAGCCTGGATCTGCCTCCCTGCGGTAGGGACGACAGCTTCCAAGGCTTGGGCCCAGGCAACACTGAGCCCCGATTCCCCTGGCCACTAAGAGTGAAGAGACGATTCCACCCAACAAGGAGTCTTTGGCCGGGAGGGCTCCAGGATGGGTCAGCTCAGCATGTGCCAGGGCCACCAAGGCCTCAGGCTGCTTCTGTGTCTTTTGTTCTGCCGTCCTCAGCGTGTGGCCCCTGCCTTCGCCTTGAGCTCCCTCGTGCCCACGTTGGCTGCATCCAGACCTGACCTATCTGGAGGAAAGTGGCTGTGTGGGGTGGGAGGTGGTCTTTCTCTCTATGTCTTTGTTAGAAACCTAGAAACATCCCCCAGAACTTTCTTCCTCATGGCTCTTCTGACTGGCCGGGTTCTGCTGGGCAGCTCTCCTTTGGGGTCTCTCATGAGATGGCATCGGGGGACAGCCAGGCGGCAGTCATTGGAACAGAGCCACAGGTGAGCTCTGTGTCTACGACATCTCCTCACCTGCTCCCCCAGCAGGGCTGAATGGAGGCTGGGGACAGCCAGGTGCCTCTCTTTGTCCACACCATCTCCCCCTGTAGCTGACTCGAGCCTCCCCACAGTGACACTCTTGGGCATTCGAGAGATCCAGGTGGGAGCCACCAGGATGCTTAGGACAGAGACTTGGAAGTCACATGGCATCGCTGCCCCCACATTCTGGGAGCCCGTGGCAAGGCCAGGACCAGCCCAGAGGAGGGAACAGGAGCGTGGAGCATGAAGGGCTGTGGAGTTGGTGGAGGGGCATCTTTGGAACGTAGTTATCAACAGCTCCCTTCTGCCCACACAATGCTCCTTAGATATTACCGGCCAGAATTAGCCCACAGGGCCTTTGCTGAACCAATCATGGGAGGCAAACAGGGTTCGTATATTGACCACCACACCAGGACCAGCCCGCCATGGGGGGTGAGCAACCTAGAACCCAGAGCTGTCCGCAGGGCCGGCCCCCGGCTTCTCTGATGCTGCTGCATTAGCCATTCCTCGTCCCTGCATGGCCTCTCCCCTCAAGGTCCTAGGCCTGCCCTGTCTCCTCCCAGAAAAGCCATTGCAACAAGAGCGAAGGCCTTTGCCCAGTTCCTAGTGGTTATTAATCCCTTGTCATGCAGTGAACCGGGATGGAACAACATTCCCTTAGACTTTTTTAAAGTTCCGGTTGTCCTCTAGGGT
Source organism: Pedetes capensis (assembly GCA_007922755.1). NCBI lineage: Eukaryota > Metazoa > Chordata > Mammalia > Rodentia > Pedetidae > Pedetes > Pedetes capensis. The sequence goes on along the minus strand of VMDO01001218.1, from coordinate 124,259 downwards.
GGCGTGGGGCCACCTTACAAGCAGGGACCGCTTCCAACTATGTATTTGTCTTCTGGACACCCATGAAGCTCTCCTAGGTGAACAGGTGCCTCTTTGGGGCCATAAAATAGGTAAATGAGAAGAGGGAGGGTCTAGGGTCACAGAATCTGATCAGAAGTCAAAAGGCTTCTTATTCGCTGGATGATCTTAGACCAAGGGGTTCCTGTCTGTGTGTCTCAGAGACTTCACCTGCACACGATAATGATATTATAATGCTTTTGCAGGATTGTGGTGAAGGTCACGTGAGTTATTATCCAGAAATGCTCTGTTGTTGTTAGGTTCCGTTGAGTAGGGTCAAGCTCATAGCGATCCTATGGACAACAGAACGAAACACTCCCTGGCACCGTGCCATGCCCGGCACTGTGTCAGTTCTTCTCTGTTATTCATATGGTTTTCAATGGCTGATTGTTTCAGGTGTGGATTGCCACATCCTCCTCCTGTGTTTGCAGTGCTGGGGATCAAACCCAGGGCCTCTGAGTGCACAGAGCAAGCATTCTACCCACTGAGCTAAACCCCAGCCCCAGAAATGCTATAAGGTGATAAATAAATAGAAGCTGTTCTTGTGAGAGACGGGAAGGGCAAACTGGTCTAGTGGACAGAGGGAGGTGTGGAAGGGGAAGCCTTGGATCTGGGCTCTGCTCCTCTCTAGCTGTGTGTTCCTGGGGTGATGACGATACCTCTCTGATCCTCACTTTCCTTATCTGTAAAAGGAGGGAGTGCCTGCCTATCTGTCCCACAGGTGGGGGGGAAATCCCCGAGAGGAGAGATGTGAGTGAGATTTGAGACCTATCCGATGCTCCAAGAATGGATGTTAGGTGAGAAAAAGTCTAAGAGAGAAGCAGATTTTTTAAGAGAGCAGAGGACGGAGACACAGGGGATGTGGTGGGCTGGGTCCCAAGAGGCACAGCCTGAGACAAGTTCCACGCACAAGGGGTTTATTTGGGAGGTGACGATCGAAAATACAGGAAGAGAGGAAAGAAGCAAGGCAAGGATGGGAGGATGTCAACCCAGTTAACCCCATGAGTACTGAAGCTTTGTCCCCCTGGGAGCAGCGGGCACAGACCACAGTTAACCCACCTGGCCCGGGCAGAGGCTGCAGGATTTATGGACCATGTACCATCGGCCATTGATCGAGTTGCCTCACAGTGAAGGAGGCACATCCATCCTCCAGCAATTCCAGTTTCTCTGTGAGCAGCCAGGACAGACTCCAGTAGCTAAAGAAAGTCTCCAGATAAGGAATTTCAGGTGCAAGCAGTTAGAAATTAGACTGGCTCGATGAAATAGGAAAAGTGAAAAGATATGAGGATGCACGAACCATAGCTCTATAATAGATGACCACACTTAATCTCTTCCCTCTAACCTACCGACAAGCCAGTACAGAGTGTAGCCATGATCGGTTGCAAGGGTTGCCCACTGCTCAAGGGGAATTCTCTGGTTTAATCCTCACAAAAAACCCATGAGGTTAAACAAGATAACGCAGGTGGCGTGTTTCACCCAGTGCCTGCCATGCAGTAAGTACTTGATTATAAGTAAAAGCTCTGAGGCTGGGCATGGCGGCATGTGCCTGTAATCCCATACATTGGGAGGCTAAGACAGGTGTTTGAGGCCAGCCTGGGCTACATAGTGAGACATTGTCTCAAAAAAAAAAACAAGTGACAAAACAAAACAGTTTGAAAAATTCTTGTCATCATTATCACTGCAAAGTCCATCCAAGAAGGGCGACTAGAAATCTTCTCTCTCGGGTCCTGATGTCCTTACTTCATCCAGTCTCTGGGTTTGTCCATCCTTGAAAGGCGGTCTTTTGTGGAGGCGGGGTTTGAACCGAGGGCCTCCAGCATGCTAGGCACTCCAGCACAGAGCTGCACTCCAAACCCTTTTCTATTTTTTTATTTTGGGACAAAGTCTCCCTAAAGTATGCAGGCGTCCTCTGGTCTTCAACTCACCATCCTCCTGGCCCCACCTCTGAGTGGCTGGGATAACAGGCGGCCCAGCTGAAAGGGGATCTTGATTTCTCCTCGCCTCTCTCCATTTCCCGCAGGGTAGTCATCATGAGCACCAGGCATGTGGGGTCCTTCTGCAGAGAGGCCACAGAGGCAATGGTCAGAAACCGCAGAAGCGCATCTCCCTGTTCTCAAATCTTGGCACTCTCACACCTGGAAGTCCTTCACATTCCACCCAAATGCCCATAAACCTATTTTTATTAGCTTTTCCCTGTTTCCCTCTGTCCTGGTCAGTTTACAGTGACTACGTCAGAGGGGCCTATAGCCTTACCAGTGTGGCATCAGATCTCGGAAGCTAAGCACGGTCGGGCTTGGATAGTCCTTGGATGGGAGACCGCCTGGGAACACCAGGTGCTGTAGGCTTGGGAGAAGGACTTGGCAACCCACTCCCAAAAACTAATCAACCACTGAAAACCCTATGAATAGCAGAGAAGCACTGACAATACTGTTTCACTTGTTATACATAGGGTCACTATGAGTCAGAACTGACTTGACAGCATCTAACAACTTCAGAGATATCGAATGCACATACAAAGGAATCCACACCATTCAGAGAGAAGGGAAAGTTGCTTGCTTGCTTGCTTGCTTGCTTGCTTCCTTCCTTCCTTGCTTCCTTCTTTAAAAACAAATCCATGAAAGAATACTGTCGGGAGCCATAGGCCCGACATGAGCTAAAGGCAATGCCTGCATAAATGGCTACGTGACAGACTGACCATAACAGGAAACTCTGCTACCTGTGGAGTAAGAAATCAGCACATCAAGAGGCTTTGGTTCCCTCATTGTCTCTTTAGGTTTAATCTGTTTCTGCAATGCTAACTAAGTTGATTGTTAACTTTTTGACTGCAGTTACCTTGTGAGCTGTCTCTTTTATCTCCCTGAGTTACTATATAAACTAGAGTTTAGAGAATAAAGTTTTGCTCAAGACCATCAGTTTTGGCCTCTTCGTCTCCTTCATCCCCGGCTTTCCCCTTCACCCGGCTGGACCATGGCGGAATACCTTGTGTCCATTTCAAAAAAACAATAACAAAAAATGTGGACAAATAAGAGGAAAAGTGTGAGAGCATCTCAGAGGACACCGCCCCAAAACACCCAGCTCAATGTCTGTCTTTTTAAACATTCTTCTTGCGTGAGGATGCATATTCTTTCACTATGGCATTTATGATTTTATTTGTTTGCAATAAAAAAGCATTCAGATGGGTCACACTTCAAAATGTATAAAGGAATAAAAAATGAAAACTCAGCCGGGCATGATAGTACATGCCTATCATCCCAGCACTCAGGGGGAAGAGGCAGGAGGATTGAGAATTTGAGGCCAGCCTGGGCTGTATAGGGAGACCGTGTCTCAAAAAAAAAAAAAAAAAAAAAAAAAAAGGTAAAAACTGTGCCTCCTGCCCTTGATCCTAGCAGCTCAGCTCTCTCCATTCATAACCTTTGGCCTCTTCCTTGGGATTCTGTCTCCTTTTCTACTCTGGCGCATAGTAAAACTATGGGGATGGATCCTTAACTCCTTCCTTAGCAAAGTATCTCAGATTTGCTTCCTCTTTTCCTCCTGGTAATGGTCCCGAGTTCAATTTCCAGCACCATGAAAATGGGAGAAGGATGTGGCAACCCACTCCCAAGGCAATCTCGAAACAATCAGCCATTGAAAACCCTATAAGGGTCACTATGAGTTGGACACAACTCGACCGGCACCTAACAACAACAATGGCTGTATAGCATTCCACTATAGACAAGAAACTGATTTCTTTAACTTGTCTCCTACTCTTGGACATTCAAAAGGTTTCCAACCTTATTTTATTCCAAATGATGCAGCAATAACAACAACCTGTATAAACACACTATTGTGCACCTGTAAGTGGAACTGCTGGGCCAAAGGGCAGAGGCATTTGTTGTTTTGATAGGATGTCAGGATATTTTGAAAAATAAAATCAAACTATTTTTACAACAGATCAGTCCTAGAAGAAGTGCACCCAGAGTGCTCCTTGGAAGCAAGGATGACTAGACTTCATCTTACGTATTTTGGACATGTTGTTAGGAGGGACAAATACCTGGAGGACATCATGTTTGGGAGGGTGGTGGGTCAATGAAAAAAAAAGGAAGACCCTCAACTAGATAGGTTGACACAGTGGCTGCAACAATAGGCTTAAACCTAAAAAAGATTGTGTGCATGGCATTGTGTTGGGGAGTGTTTCGTTCTCTTGTATATAGGGTCAATATGAGTTGGACCCATCTCAACAACACCTAACAGCAACAACATATTTTTGCTTAATGATTATGATTATGTGTGTGTGTGTGTGTGTGAGAGAGAGAGAGAGAGAGAGAGATAGAGAGAGAGAGAGAGGGATCAGAGATGCCAAAGCATTCCATTTTGTAGATGTATTGTTCTTTATTTAACCTACTATAAATTTAAGAACGGTTACTCTTTCCACCTTTGCAGAACTACAAATTATTGTACAATTATAACTACCCTGCTGCCAATGTCAAAGGGATTTTTCTACTGTGAGATTAGATGTGAACTATTATAACTGAGAATCAAAATACCATCTACTTAGGCTTCAAAGAACCTGAAAAGGAGGAGAAAAAGTCCATGTATAAAGAGGCTGTATTTTAGCTAGGCATGGTGGCACATCTGTCATCCCAGTGACTTGGAGTCTGAGGCAGGAGGTTGGCAGGTTCGAGGCCAGAGGAAGCCTGTGCAACTTAGTGAGACCTTGTCTCAAAATAAAAAATAAAAAAAGGGCTAAGCCTGGTGATACACACCTATCATCCCAGCGACTTGGGAGGCAGAGGCAGGAGGATCACAGGTTCAAGACCAGAGGCAGTCAGTGTAACTTAGCAAGACCTTGTTTCAAGATAAAAAATAAAATAAAAAATGGGCTGGGGGTGCAGCCCAGTGGTACAGTGTTTGCAAAGCATATGTGAGGTCTGGGTTCAACACTCAAGAACCGCGAGAGAGAGAGGGGGGGGGGAGTCAATTATTTTTTGCCATCAATAAAATGTAAGTGACCCTTTTAGCAATTTTTTTCCTCCAATAAGGAGTCAGTGTTTTAACTCATCCCTTGCAAATAAATTATTTATAAATTGCATTCCTCTCTTTTAAAATAAACACCATTCCTCCAGAAATTTAGATAAATAAAATGTCATCTATTTATCAAAGGGACTCTCTGTGCCTAATAACCCACGACGTAGCTAAAGGAATTGTTATCTCCCAGCCAGGTCGAAAGTGCAAGAGTCCAGACTTATTAGTTCTAAGCCTGGCCAGGCCATTGATTAGCTCTGTGAAGGGGAGGGTGGTGGGTGGTGGACAGGGACATTTCAGCCCCCTGTGTCTTCTGACTTCCTGGATGATACAGTTTTCCCCACCCTCCCCTGCGCTGTGTGTTTAACAATGTTTGTGTAGCACTCAGATAAAAGGCACAGGGTGAGACTTAAGTGGTTGTTAAAATTGTCAGCCCAGAGTCATCAGAATTCCAATTGATAACCCGCACTTACAGTGAGAGCAGAATTTGTTTCCTTAGGGAGCCAATTTTCCCTTCTTCATGACCTTGAAGGACTTTCCTTGTCCATTCCCACTTTGGAGAATTTGTCCCCCAAATCTTCTTTTTTCTGTAAGAACCAGGTTTCTGAACTAACAGAAAGGGCTCAGAGAGAGTCTGAACTGGAAGGTCGTGAAAAACTGGGGCTCGGGAACATAGGTCTCAGAATGACTAGGCAGTTGTGGGGGCTGAGGCCCAGAAGAGAGACTAGGTTGCTCTTGATGAGTTGGTGCAGAACCCTGGTTTCTTGGCTCTTGGTCCATCGTGCTTTTCCTTTAATTCATTTTATTTTATTTTATTTTATTTTATTTTATTTTTTAAGATAGGGTCTTGCTATGTAGCTCAGGCTGGCCTGGAACGCACTATGTAGCCCAGGTTGGCCTCAAACTCATGATCCTCCTGCATCAGCCTCCCAAGTGCTGGGACTCCAGGCGTGCATCATCATACCCAGCCACAATTACTCTTTTCCTTAATGATTCCTTGAGTCTCCTGTTTAAGCCTCACTGGACCATTCTCAGAGGCCCATCTTCCCACTTCACAGGTGGTAAACTGAGTCAGAGATGACCTCATGAAAATTCAAGGCTAACATCCCAAATGCCAAGCTTTTGTGCCACATCTCTGTTTCTTGGAAAGCTTGAAGCACGTTTCCACGTTTTGCTTTATTAAAAGTGGACCTAAGGTGTGAAATTAGCTGCATGCAAGGACCGTGGCCGACTTTTGGGATGTACCTTGAAAGCAGCCCTAGCTCCCATATCATTGCCTGGAGTGTTTAGAGGTAAAGAGTTGGAGTCAAATCCTGTCATGACTGCTTCCTGGCTCTGCGGCCATGGGAAGTGACACTCCTGGGCTTTACTTTCCTCATCTGTAAAATGGGGGTAATGATAATACTTACAAAGTTGTGAGAATGAGACTTTCAAATCCATGTAAAATTAAATTACATGGTGTTGTGGTCTGAAAATGAAATGTCCACCACAGACTCACACACTCGGGGCTTGGTGGGCAGCTGATGGGCTTTTGAGAAGTGATTGGATACTGAAGAATCTAGCCTAATCAGTGGCTCAACCTGGATAGATTCATAACACGATGGCCTTATTGCAAGATGGTGAAAGGTAGGAGGAGGCGGGGCCAAGGTAGAGGAAGTAGGTCAGAGGGGGCGTGTCTTTGGGGGCTATATCCTGCCCCTGCTCCTTCCTGTGTTCCCTCTATGTGCTTCCTGTCGCCCATGACATAAGTAGCCTCTGCCGCATTCTCCAGCTGCAGTGATGTTCTAGCCAAGCACTTGGGGCAGATGGCCACACACAGAGCCCTCTGAAACTGCAAGCCAAAATAAATCCTCCCAGAAACGGGATCCGTATTGTAACTTTGTACAAAAATCAACTCAAACCAGGCCGGGTTCCATGGCGGACACCTGTGATCCCAGTGACTTGGGAGGTGGAGGCGAGGAGGATCTCAGTGTCTAAGCCAGAGGCAGCCTGCATAACTTAGTAAGACCCTATCTCAAAACAGAAAGTAAAAACTGGACTGAGGTGCAACTCAGTGGGAGAGCACTTGCAAAGCATGCATGAAGCCCTGGGTTCGACCTCCCAAAACCAAACACACACCAAAATCACCTCAAAATAGATCAAAGACCTCAATGCAAGATCCAAAAGTTTGAAGCTGCCAGAGGAAAACATAGACGAAACACTTGTAGATCTACGCATGGGGGAAAAGTTTCTCAAGTGGACTCCGATAGCTCCGGAAATAAGAGCAAGAGTAGACAAATGAGATTTCATTAAATTAGAAAGCTTCTGCATAGCAGAAAAAAAAAAATTAAAAGAGTAAAGAGACAAGCCTACAGAATGAGAGAAAATCTTTGTCATATATTCATCAGAGGGTTACTATCCAGAACATATAAAGAACTCAAAAAATTAAATGAAAAGTGATCAAATAATCCAACCAATTACATGGACCACGGAGGCCGGGTGTGACGGCGCACATCTGTAATCCAGGATTCAGGAGGCGGAGGCAGGAGGATTGCTACAAACACAAGTCCAGCCTGGGTTGCGTAGCAAGTTCTAGGTCAGTCTGAGCTACACAGCAAGACCCTGTCTCAAAGAACCAAATAAATAGATAGATAAATAAATAATAATTTTTTTTTAAAAAGGGCAATGGAAATGAGCAGGTCTTTTCAAATGAAGAAATAGAAGTGGCCAATGAGTGCATTTAAAAGATGCACAACATCCTCAGCCATCAGGAAAACGCAAATCAAAACTGCCTCGAGATTCTACCTCACCTGGCTAGCATCAACGAAACAAAAAAAGATGCCTGCTAGGATCTGGGGAGGAAGGAACTCTCATTCACAGCTGGTAGGGATGGGACTTAGTCCAGAATTACCGTCAGTGTGCTACAGAGATCCTTGTTCACTCACGTTTATTGCAGCACCATTTACCATAGCAAAATTGTGGAACCAGCCCATGTGGCCATCGCCAGAAGAGTGGATAAAGGAAGTGTGGTCTATGTACACAGCGCCTGCAGCCATAGCCCTGTGGCATCCGATCCCATCAGATCTCTGAAGCTAAGCAGGGTTGGACCTGGTTAGTACTTGGATGGGAGACCGCCTGGGAACACCAGGTGCTGTAGGCTTGGGCGACAGACCCAGCAACCCACTCCCAAAAATCAATCCGCCATTGAAAACCCTATAAACAGCAGAGAAGCACTGACGATAGTGTTTCGCCTGTTGTATGGAAGGTCGCTCTGAGTTGGATACCGACTCCACAGCATCTAACAACAACAACATATATCCAATGGAATTTTACTCCGCCATAAAGAAAAATGAAATCATGTCATTTGCAGGAAAATAGACAGACCTGGAGCTCATCATGTTAAGTGAAATAAGCCAGGCCCAGAGAGACAAACAGGGCATCTTTTCACTCATAGGTAGAAGCTAGGGGGAAAAAGGAGGATTTGAAAAATAAATACATAAAATAAATCCCTCTTCCCTGAAGCTATTCTGCCAACTCACAGCAACAAGAAAAGGAACTACATGTATGGATGAGATGAAACTAAAAAAAAAAAATTCATGCTTAGCATAGGGCCTGTCCCCTGGGATGCCCTCAATAAACAGCACCTTTCTTTGCTGCCTCAGTTGTTGCTGTCCTTATTGAAAACTGTGTGACCTTGGACAGATCACTTCACCTGCCTATGCAAGACTTCCCCTCCTATAAAATGGGTACAGTGTCTGCAGGATAGAGTTGGGTGGAGGATTAAATGGGAAAATATATACATGGTTCTCAACACAGTGCCCGACACGTACCCCTGGAATAAGTGGTACGGATAATGTTTACCCATGGTGCTCCAAGATAAATGGGAAAATGATACCTATTATGACGCGATTTTGCACAACTTGTCTCTTCTGTACCTCAGTATCTTCTGACAGGGAGTGTCAGTGCTGTCTGTACCTGTATTCTAATTGTGGGAGGCATAAGAAGGACCCGGGGTGGTGGTTGAAATTGTAGGTACCTGGGACGGGCATGCAGCTCAGTGGTAGAGCATGTGCCTGGCATGCTCAAGGCCCTAGGTTTGATCACCGGCATTATATAAAACAAACAAACAAAATTATAAGCAGAAGAATAAGCCATAGACACTGTAGATCAGAGATCTGGACTCAGTGAGGTAGCTGGGGCCTCAAAATAATAACAGATGATGCTCTGCCCTTCCCTGACCCTCTTCACCCATTGCAAGCAATAGGTCAGGTGATGGAGGAACAGGTTTTAGAGAAATGCTTCAGTAGGAGTGAGGTCGTTTTGCATGAAGCCAAAAATACTGATAATTGATCAACTACTCTGTTCTATGCCAAGTATGTATCAGTGCCCATGGGTCTCAGACACTGCAGAGGAGTTGGCTAGGCAGAGCTCATGGAATGCCCTTCCATGAGAGCTTCCAGGCTCCATCCTAATAGGTGCCATGAAAACTTCCTACCTCGTCTCCCTTTTCTCAAAAGCTAGCTGGCAAACAGGGTGCCGTGGTACATGTCTGTAATCCCAGCAACTCAGGAGGCAGAGGCAGGAAGATCGCAGGTTTGAGGCCAGAGGCAGCCTGTGCAGCTTAGTGAGACCCTGACTCAAAATAAAAAATTTTAAAAAGGAGCTGGGAGTGTAGCTCAGTGGCAGAGCACTTGCAAAGTACTGCGAGGCCCTGGGTTCAACGCCATGTCCAGGAGGTAAAAAAGTCACCAGAAGCCTTCTGCAGCTGAGGGACTGAGGACACCTGCTGCTATTTCCTGTAAGGGCTTGGGCAAGAGAGGGCAGGGGGAACCCTCTCAATGGCCCAGTGCCTAGTGCCACAGCCTTTGTACCGGGACCTTCAGCCCCTCCCCTGTCACGCCCAGTTTCCTGCAGCCTCACTCTCCAAAGTTTTCACTTAGTTCCGAGATCGCCAGGCCTCTCTCCAGCTCACAAAATGCCCACCTTGACCATTTTCCTGTTTCAGCTTTGCTGGGCTTGTTCACTCATAATAGCAACCAACTGTCCCCCACACCTAAAAGACCTTTCTTCTCCCTCTGCTGACTGCGTGAGCTCCTGGTCTCTTGGTTAAGATAACCTCTCCCTGCAGACAGAGCTGCTGGAACCCGCCGGGCTCTGCACTTTGCCAGCCAGCTCATTAGGAGAAGCCAGAGCGGACGGCAGCCCTCCTTCTCTTGCCTGAGCCCCCTCAGCTTAGCAGAGCAGAAGCTGAGTTTGGGAATCTGAGCAGAGAAGCCTGGCCGCAAGGGCAAAGCAAGCTCTGGGGAACATTCTGAACCTAGAGCCCCCAGAGGGGAACAAACATGGACTATGTGTTTCTCATTTGGCCACATTTACAAGAAACAAACAAAACCTCTGCGAATTCATAAATGTCAAAAAAGGTTTTATTGTGGAAAATTGTCAAGCATACACAGAAATAAAATGGACAAGAGAATGAACCACCATAATTTCATCACTCAGTTTTGAATGTAGACATTTGGATGAAGGGTATTGAAAAGAATAAACCATCCAAAACTATGCCATCCTGCCTCCCAGGATCAGCATCTCAGTGTATATTGTTGTTGTTAGGTGCCATTGATTCGATATCCAACTCATAGGAGTGGGTTGCCAGGTCCTTCTGCCAAGCCTAGAGTACCTGGTGTTCCTAGGCAGTCTCCTACCCAAGTACTAACCAGGTCTGACCCTGCTTAGCTTCCGAGGTCTGATGGGATCAGATGCCACAGTGGTAGAGCTGCAGGTACTTGGTGTATATATACCATGTTATTAATTCGTATGCCATACACACATGCAGACACACACCTACAAAGACAATAGAATCACCTACTACCTTTAATCTGCTTTTCTCATGGAAGATTGCATTTTTGCTGGCTGCATAGTATTCCATATGTAGATATAAGTTTACCAACTTCCTATTTTAGGACATGTACATTCTTAAGGCTTTTCTTATTATATGTTTCATTGGTACGAATATTCTCGTAGATGCCCACCTTCCTGATTATTTCTTCAGAAGACTTTTCCAGAAGTGAAACAGGCATGTATAAATCTTGAAAATAAACTACAAACTGCCTCGGGTCGGATGGCTTCAATTTACACTCTGCCCCCCTTGTGTTATAAAAGGAACTTGTTGTCTTAGTTAAGGCCCTTTCTCGAAAAACTTTTGAATTGAAAGGCCTCAGAGACTTGGCATGCATTTCTCATTATAATTTCCCCTCCCAAATAACAGAGCTGTAAGGGGAGAAGAGAAATGGGGTAAGAGGAAGGGGGAGAGATGGCTATGGAGAGAAGACAGAATGGGGGGGGTGAAGAAAGGGAGGGAGAGAGGAAGAAAATGAGGAGAGAGTATAGGAAGGGAGGGAGAAAATGAAGAAGGAAGGAAAGGAAAAAGGGAGGGAAGGAGGAAGGAGGGAGAGAGGTAAAAAGAGGAAGAAGGACCACATGGGGCAGAGAAAGAGATAGCGGTGAGAAAAGGTGGAAAATGGAAGAGACCAAGAAAAGGGGTCATCATCCCTTGCTCGACTGGGATGCTGGGCCAAGAGGGTCAGGGAAGGGCAGCGCATCATCGGTTATTATTATTTTGAACAAGGGACAAGCCACTGTGGATCCCGGCCGACTTCACAAAGCCACTGCCCTTTGCTTCCTTGCTTCTACAGAGCATTCCGCAGGCCCTGGGAGCCGCGGTGCGGGCCTCCCCCGCCATGGCACGGCCGAGAGCGGGCGCCAGCCTGCACGCGCTCCCTGGGAGCGTCCTGGGTCTGTTAAGGGGAGCATCGCGTGTGGAAGGCGCAGGAATGGAAGCACAGGCGCCATCTGGGAGAGTCTCTGGGTGGGAATGATTGGAAGCAAAGCAGATAGAAGGGAATTTGCAAAGCAGCGAAGGCTGAGGTGTTGGGGGTGAGGATGGCGGGAGACAGATGGGAAGGCAGGACCGAAACAGGCAGGGCTCACCCCCGGGGACCTGCGGTCCAAAAAGGTTGCTGCCACTGTGCGCCCAGCCAAGACCGAGGACGGCTCTGCCCCCGTCCTCGGTCTTAAATGGGAGACCATTTAAGGCTTTGAAAATCTGCTCTGCAATGCAGCTCGAGTGTCCCCCTCGTGCCAAGAGCGGATGAGCATAGTTTGTCCCCAGGACATCTGCTATCTCCCGCTGGAATGCGAGAGTTGTCTCCGCTCCCTGATACGCTCTCTCCTCCCAGGCTGCTTTCTCTGTCTCCCTCTCCCTCCCTGCCCACCCCACTCTTGTCTCTCCTCGGCTGGAATGACCCAGAGCAAAACTTGACCCTGCACCTATGAAACCAGCCCCACCAAGGCCCAGTTCTCTTTGTTTGGCAAAATCTCCTTCTCTGTAGGGCTGCTAATCAGCCACCTAAAAATGCAAGGTGCAGAGCAGTCTGTACTGTGTGTTTCATTTGCAAATGAGGAGGTGGTTCTATACTTACGTATTCTTCCTGCATAGGCAGAATATAAAAAAGATGCATAAAACAAACTTTGGTATCAGGTGGTGGTGGTGGTTGTTCTTAGGTGGCCTGGAGTCAGTCCCGTGCCTGACTCATATCAACCCTGTGTACAACAAGTGAAACACTATTGTCAGTGCTTCTCTGCTGTTCATAGGGTTTTCAATGGCAGATTGATTTTTGGGAGTGGGTTGCTGGGTCCTTCTCCCATGGTATCAGGTTGTTGTTAGGTGCCATCAAGTCGGGTATCTGACTCATAGGGACCCTATGTAGAACAGGGGAAACACTATTACCAGTGCTTCTCTGCTGTTCATAAAGTTTTCAATGGTGGATTGATTTTGGGAGTGGGTTGCCAGGTCTGTCTCCCAAGCCTACAGCACCTGGAGTTCCCAGGCAATATCCCATCCAAGTACTAACCATGCCCAACCCTGCTTAGCTTCTGCGATCTGATGGGATGGGATGCCACAGGGCTGCAGACTGGTATCAGATTGGCTGGGGGGGCGGGGATGAGGAGAGGTAGAGGTCACTGCTACTTTTCCTGCTCAATTTTTTTTAATCACACACATTTATTATTTCTTTTTTCTTTTCTTTCTTTCTTTTTTTTTTTTTTTTCAGTACTGGGAGTTGAACCCAGGGCCTTGCACTTGCATGCTCTGCAAGTGCTGGACTACTGAGCTGCATCCCCAGCCCATTTTTTTACTTTTTTTTTGACAGGGTCTCGCTAAATTACGCAGAGTGCCTCTGGTCTCGAACTTGCGATCCTCCTGCCTCCGCCTCCCGAGCTGCTGGGATTACAGGCGTGCGCCACCAGGCCTGGCTACATTTATTATTTCTTAAGATCTTATTATCATTGTTATTTTGAAAGCCTGCTGAATCTGGTTCAAATCTCACATTTATTATTTCTTAAGATCCTATTATCATTGTCATTTTGAAAGCATGCTGAATCTGGTCCAAATCTCACTGAATCTATTACCCCTGACTAGCTCTAGGGGCACAGGGGTGACTTCAGCCTTCCTTGGCCATAAACCAAGGTGAGGGCCCATCTATTGCCTCCTGAGGGTGTTGCAAAGGAGAAACGGGCCAGCCCCTAGCACAGAGCCTGGCGCGTGTGGCGAACACATAGCGCCCCATGGCCCATCATCATTATCGTTAGGGTTACTGTCTGTGGCTGTTACCCGCACCCAAATAACCGGCTCCATCATTTGTTTCCTGGAAGCCAGGAAACGCTGAATGTCACCTACCGGCCAGGGCTTTGAAGTCGGGCTGCCTGTTTGGCCCGCAGTGGGGGAGGCGGGAGCCATGTGCTAGGGCCCCGGGGCATATAGATCTTCCCCTGCAGATCATTAGGCTCATGTTTGTCACATTTATTTTAAGGAAACTGGTAGGGAGAGAGGGTGGGCAAGGTTAATTGCTCCGAGGATCCTGGGCCGCCCTGTTCTCCAGATGGGGGGAGGTTCCACCGAGTCTGGGTGACCCCAGCAGCTTGCCTTCAGTCCTGGCTCCTAGGACTTGCTGCGGAGAGGGAGGAAGAGGCCGGAGCTTTTGTCTCAGGTTCTCAGGCCAACGAATGCGTTGGGCACAGGGATGAGGGAAACAGTGAAGACACATTGGACCTCATCTTATCAGTGGTTGGGCTGAGGCTCCCTCCCAAGCCAGGGAAGCGCCACACTGCTTGGGAGTCTTTTCAGGCAGGAATCATGCCACGGGGAGAAAGAAATGATGTCCTGGGAGGTCCATTGTCCTTTGGGTGGCAGATAGCTCTGCGAGACAAGTTACTGGGGGATCTGCTCCCCTGGTTGTCAAACTTAGGCTTTTCACAAACCTTTATCAATGTGGTACCCAGCATCTGGCTGAGGCCATAGAAGCCCCTGGGAGGCTTAAGTCCCTCCAGCTCTGTAATGCTGGGACGTCCCTTCAAGTCTCTCCCTCTGACAGGGGTAACACAATAATTCCTGTCTCTCCGACTTTTTGTTTTGTTTTGTTTTGTTTTGTTTTTTTGGAAGGATTAAAACCCATAAGCACTCAATAAATGGTAACTATTGTATGATGGTGGTGATTTTCTTTTTTCCTCGGGCTACATCAGAGCCAAGTGTAGCTTTGTCCTTCCCCTTCGCGACCTCTGAACGAGGAAAACACTCGGTGAAACTGAGCTGCAGCTCTTGCAGCAAATAATCAGGAACGCACAGCAGTCCGGGTTAATTGGGTAGAAAATTTAACTCCTGGTGGATAGGGGAGGGGGCGGGAGACCTACTCGATGTTGATTTTTCTGACCACCAAAAAATATGCCTCTGCCGGGCCCTGCCGGGGCGCTGTAGATTCAGCACCTTGGCGCGCGCTCGTCCCCCACGCGCGGGCGAGGCGCCCCGGCCTCGGGGAAGGTGTGACTTCAGCCCTCGCGGTAAGGGTGGGGGCGGCGGAATGCAGGCCCGTGTGTGAGGTGATTGTAACCAGAGACGCCTCGGCAGGCATCTCGCTGCGGTCCTGAGCGCCGCTGGCAGGCAGCCGGGCGAGGAGCCGGGAGCCGGCCTGAGGTGCCCTGGCTCGCCCGCCGCTGGCAGCCCCTCCCTGGCCTGCAGATAGCTTATCGGACCCATTCCGGGGGCGCCCCGGGCTACAACCGGAAACGCGGCTGCTGGCCAGGGCGCGCTTGATGGAGCCTTTGGCGCCCCAGAGCGCGCACGCCAGCGCTTAGGGTCGGGGGGCGCAGGCCTGGATGCATCCATCCATCCATCCCCGGCCACCAGGTAAGGCACCAGGTGGGTGGGGCGCACCCCAGGCACCACGGTGCTGGGTCCGGTTTGCTCCTCCTTACCAGCAGGTGAAAGGCTGGTAAGTTAGGGCACCCCAAGGGCAGGGAGGGGAGTGGAGACGGTAGCAAAATTAAGGATGCGGGGCTCAGTACCACCTCGTGGAGCCGGCGCGACAGCTTGGGGGTGGGATGCCAGGCGCGCAGGGCAGAGAAGGGGTGCTAGCGTGCAGGCTGGGCACCGAAGGCTGGGGGCAAGCGAGAGCCTGGGAAATGCACCTGGCCTGTGCACCTTGTGCCTGGCTCCTCCCCACCCCTCAGCCTGAGCCTCCTGCTCTCGGTACATAAGGCGGTATTCGGTATTCGCCCTGTCCCACTGCGACGTGTACAGATCCCGGTGCCTAGCACGGGGGCGGAGGGTGGGAGGCAGTAGACCTGTGGCAAGAAACTGTGAGTTGTTGTAAGTGCGGTATAAGATGACAGGAATTTGGAGTCAGAAGCCCTAGATTTGAGTCCAGACTCAACTCCTTGCTACTGTGCGCTCCTGCGTGGATTGCTTAACATCTCTGGGCCCAGCCTCCTCTTGGAGGGGGAAATTCTAAGAGCAACTAAGTGGGAGTCTAGTAAGATGATGAGTTCCTTATGAAATTATGGTTGGTTAACTGTTTTTAGGAAACGTTGGCACTTCCTAGGGATAATCAGAGAGCTTGGCTGATGGAGTGTGCACTCCCTCAGGAGAGGTCTCAGATGGGGCCGCACAGGTTGGGATGTGGCCCACGTGTCCTCTGAGCAGGTGTCTTCACACTCAGACATGGCGTTTAGGAGAACGGGTGGAGCTAGCGAACGGTGATCGGCCCAGGTTTGGAGACATCAGCTGCATACACCTCCGAGGCCTTTAATCCCAGCATCCCGAGTAAGCCGCTGCTGCTGGGATCTGGGTCCCCGGAAGATCTCCGCCAGCGCTCAGGCCCCAGCGCACTTTCCAGCGCTCAAGCATTGCTCCGGCCAGGGGTGAGCGCTGGACGCGCAGAGTTCACTCGGGGCAGCCTCGACCCGCTAGCAGACACGCAGACAGACAGACGCCTCGGTGCCGGGCGGTCTCTGTCTGGCTGCGCCCGGGTCTGCGAATCAAAGGAAGAAACGTTGCTCACCCTCTGCCCTGCTCTGCTCGCGGGAAAGCGCCGAGCCTGCTCTGACCGGCACCTTGCAGGGTGGGGCCTTTCCTGAAGGTTGGTCAGGATTTAGGCTCCACGTGTTGGCTTTAAACTGGGAGACTCCACCTATCCGGGCATCCTGGAACGGTGCAAAAATCACCTAAGAGCTTCTTTCTAGTTTTGATTCCAAAGAAAGATTTCTTTCTTTCCTTCTGTCTTTCCCTTTCTTTCTTTCCTTCCTTTCTTTCTTTCCTTCCTTCCTTTCCGTTACTTCCTTTCTTTGTCTGTCCTTTCCTTCCTTCCTTCCTTTCTTTCCCTTTCCCATCCTTTCCCTCCCTCCCTCCACTCGCCTCCCTCTTTCTTTCTTTTCTTTCTTTCTTTCTTTCGTCAGTTTCTCAGTGGGTCCACAGTCTCCCAAAAGTTAAGGTCCACTCTTCTCCACCAGGAACTCAGGGTGCCATCCTCAAGCAAAATGGAATGATTACAGGTGTGTATTCTTCTGCATGTACTCCCAAGACAGTGGGTGTCACAGAGAACATGTGCACACACGCGAGCGCGCACGCACACACACACACACACCTCAAAAATGTCCCTTCCAAACGTTTGGAGGGAGAGCTGGGCCTGGTGCCACACGCCTGTAATCATAGCACTCTGGAGGATGAGGCAGAAGGATCTCAAGTTTGAGTCGGGCTTGGGCTACACAGGAAGTCTCTGTCTCAAAAATCTGGAGGGAACTTGAGGCCCAGAAGGGCGTTGCCACTGGCTCAAAGGTCCAACAGCCAGTTGGAGGCTGGAAGTAATGCACAGACCCCTAGGCTGTTGATCTGATGCTCCCAAGAACACTCAGAGTCCAAAATGTGGCCAGAATTGTCTTCCAAACAGCTCTGGATTATGGCTCTTGGTCATTGGTACTATTTAATGGTGTGTACTGACCTGGTTTACAAGATAAAAGCTTGAGTGGGCTGTGCAGGCTGGCAGAGGCACAGGCAATTGAAAGGGCCACCTTAGCCCTTTCCTTAATGACGGTTTGCCCTTTTGGAAGAGCAGGGATCCAGAGGGAAGCTGATGAAATCTATGGACTTTCTCCATAATAATACACCAATATTCACAATTTTGAGAATAGCATTTCAGGGGTCCCAAGACGTTTGATGGGGATTCAAGTCATCAGATAGAGAGCCTTCACTGTGACCCAAAGATTGGAGCCAGTTTTGGTATCCAGCCATGGCTGCCTCCATGTCTTTAAAGAGGCTTGTCCCCAAGAGTGTATAGGATCCTTGCTCAGATATTAGCACACACGCGCGCCGTCGGCAGGCTTACACACTTGTCAAGTACTGGCTTGGTCCCTCTAACCCCTGCCTGGGTATCTGCAGCCCAGCTGAGGGAAGCCAGGAGAAAAGTTCAAGTCGCCAGCTGAAGTGGTCTTTAACACCCCCAACCCTCTCAGCCACACTGTTTACCCATCTGAATGGGCTCGCCTTCCCTGGCCCATGTCCACCCCCACCTTTCCGAGGTCTGCTATAAAAATAAACTATTTTTCCTTGTTAATAAATCTCCACCCCGAGCCCTCTTTTAAAGAACTCAAAAAAAAAAAAAAAAGTCACTGCACCCAGCGAGAGGGGGAGATTAATCCTGAAGCAGGATTTATGTTGCGCGGGCATCCTCAAACAATTGGAGTCATAAAGTAAAATGAGATTCGTTGGTGGGTGGGGGAGGGGAGGGCCTCGGGAACCACAAACACTTTTGTGTAGCTAAACAATGTGGAAACTCTTAAGGACCCTTTTTCTGCAGACATCTTGCAGCCATGGCGCTTCGCTGTCAGCCCACGGGAAAGGGAGAGAGATATATTAACTGAAGACACAATCTAAAATTACTTAGGGGCTTTAAACATGCAGGCCATGGGGGCGGGGGGGCGCTGATAAACTGTTGTCCATGTTTCCTTCTCGATGCGTATTATTTCCAACCTATTTCACCCTCATCGAATGTCCCCTCCCTGCCCGCCCCCTCTTTTCGCTCTCCATTCATTACATTGACTAGTGTGCAGCCCTCCAAGCCGAAGCCGGGCGGGACTAGAGGCTAACCCAGCCAGCACGATCCAGGTTTGTGCCAACGCGCCAGGCACAATTCTGAGTGTAAAGAAGGTGGTTGGTGCTTATGGCACCAAGATGCACTGGGCTAGGTTGATCACATCGGCCTCTGGTGTGACCTTTCTCTAGAAACGCTGTGCCTCACCTAGAGACACCTAAGGTCTTAGGGACTTTAGGAATTCTGGTCTTTTTATGCGAGGGGTCTACCAGGATCACAGGCAAAGCCTTTTCCTCTAGTCCTGAGAGTAAAGAATGGGGAGCCCAAACACCCAAGAAGTTCTGAGTCCCAGCCTTGATCGGTACTTTAGAGATGGTTACAGGCTCCTCTCTGAAAGGGTCCTGGCTTGGTCTAGCTGAATCGTTTGACTTTAGATATACAACTAGGGCAGAAATGAGGGCTAAGGCTGACCCGCTGGGCTGTTGGCAGGACATGCATAGGAATTAAGCCTGGCGAAATGGGCCACGCTATCAGCCCACATCATGCACTGTAGTAAGACCCGCACAGTATTCAAACGGTTATCGATTCTCCGCGTGCACTGAGGGTCTGAGGCTGTTTAAGCTTCAGTTCGAAATTCAGGAAACCCCATCTGTAAAATGGAGGTATAAGGGTACCCACACCCCTAATGGTTGTTAGGAGATTAAGTGAATGTAAAGCTGTGGAAAATATAGGTGGCCGATTAGTGTCAGATGTGTTGTGGCTGTTACTTATGACCGAGTTGTAAGAGCCTAGCAGAGACGGACAGAAAGACACTGTCCTGTTATGCAGAGGATGTGGGGCCAGAAAGAGATATTCCGTATCCCATGGGGAAATTTGACAGAGTTAAAATTGGATACAATCTTAATTTCTGGATACACTCAGTGATTCGATAACTATTCCATTAGTTTCAGGCTCTGTGCTGGGCTCTCAAGCCCCAGCTGTGATCAGGATGGTCCTCTGTCCTTGGAGCCCGCCAACGAGTGGGAGAGACCCCAGTGGAAGGCCACAGTGCCTCACTGGTGCCAAATTCTTGCCCGCCCGCTGCCTTAAAGCCTCTCTGGTCGCAGTTGGGGCGCTGCACGCTGCACGCAGCCCCCCACCCCCAGGAGGCTCACAAATGTGGAGGGAAAAAAAAGGAAAACAAACCGATCTGGCAAAGGCAGAGGCGTTCTCTCTCCTTCACCGAGGACGCCTGGGGGGCCGCCCCTGAGCGGAGGCCTGTGACCAGCTGCGCAGCCTCGCCAAAGCCGCTGCCTGCAGCTGTCGCGCTCGCGGGGCAGGCGTCCAGCAAAACATTTCTAAACGTGTCTGGGCCCGATTCCGGAGTGTGAGGCAATCCCCGCGGCCCACAACGCGGGCAGACCCTTCATTTAGTCGCGTTTCGGCGGGGCGGGGCTCGTCAGTGCCACTTACGTCATCTTTTCTGGGTCCGCACTGGCAAATTTGCTCTTCGCGGCTCCAGCAACCCACCCTCCCCTCGAGGTGGCCCCCACTGAGGCCCATTGGTCCCCAGGGATTTTCTCTGCAGCCTTGGCCGAGACAAGTGACCGCCGAGATGGGCTGCTCAGTGCCTCCTGAATGTGGCCTGGGTGGAAATTCCAACCTACATCGCGCATTTTCAGTGAAAACGAAAAACTCAGCTAAGATCAGCTCCTTTAGAATGGCATGGGTTCGCTGCAGAATAATAGATTCCCTCCTCATATATCTCTTCGAATCACCCAAGGGGAGTTGCCAGTTATCTGGACATTATGACTTCATTATCTGGAATGTTCTGGACTTGCTAGGCAGTCGAATGGTGCCCATATGGGGACCACTGTCCAAATTGTACAAGCCCCGGTGAAATACGCCCTTCTCCAGCTGTGAACCCAAAGGACCCACTCTCTCCTGAATTTTCCAGGAACATCTGCAAACTCTCTTGATGCCCACCCCCAGGCTGGGATGGAGGCAGGGAGGGTGAAATGGACGTAGCCATGGTTGTGGTGACCAGAGGGGTGACCTTCACTTTGGCCTTTTCTCAGAGGCTGGTTGGCCTCTAGGAGCTTTTGTAGCCTGGGGTAGAGCTTCAAAGAGTGCCTACTAGATTTCCCAAATGCAAGTGCCCCCCAGCCCCCTAATATGCACACACAGTAGGTCAACTACTCCCTGGATCTCTATGTATTCCCCATGATATAGTGTGTAAGGGAGCTGGGAAGCCAGGCCAAGATTTCCAGGTAATTCTCTTACTTTCTTTCATCTTAATTTTCTCATGAGAAGTACAGATGCACATATTTTATCTTGAAAGATAATAAAAGGAAAAAAAGAATGAAAGAAAGAAAGAACAACAGAAAGCAGAAACAAAGCAACCTATATTTCTTTTCACTTGCTTTCCTGCACTTGGCAGCTATGTGTTCCTTAATCCAAGCCAGGGTGGCCAGGCAGTGGCCCAGTGGATCTGGCTGTAGTAGTACCATTTTGGCCACTTTTTCAGGTTAGGCCAAGGCTGTCAGATCTTATCTACAGTGGGCAGATTTCACCAACTGGTAGCATTTTCTAATCCTTTCATTTCCTTTGGGGCCTGTACAGAGAAGAGGATTTCAGGATTTCTTTTGAATCTTTTAGCCTACGACAGACCTCAAAGATAGAGATGGGTTTCTGTGCTAACCAAGTCCAGTGAATCTGTTCATGAAGTTTCCCCAACAGCTTAGATGATTGGAAAGGAAAATGCAAGGCCTCCTCCGGCAGGAGTTGGAATAATACTGGTGACCTGGATACCCCATTCCTTTCCCTTGCCTGTAATTGGCCAGTGTAGACCTCTACTTGAGGGTGGGAGAGTCTGAGAGAAGAACCCATGTCCCCACCATGAGAGCGTCTTGAGGATGGTGGTGGGTTATTGTCTTCCATTTGGGGGGGACACCTTTGAGGGCACTATCACCCCTGACTTCTGCAGCTGGAGAGAAGATTAAACACTTGTCCTCGTGTTGCATGCTAGGCAGCATCCACCCTCTTCCCCTCCAGTAGCACAGAAGAGCAGGGTGTGTGATGAACCCAGCCTCTGCCCTGTTACCCACTGAGAAGTCTGCAGTTTTCCAACTGAATTTCAGGTGGGAACCCAGGCCACCTGGCTGCACAGTCTGTAGTCTGTGTTTATGAGCCCCCACCCCCTTAGAGGGGAGATCCTGAGCTTTTATTGCATCCTATGGATGTCCCTAGCCTCCAAAGCCTGAGTATCCTCAATAGAACCTGAAGCTCAAACAGCCTCAGACTGCCCCAGGGCCTGTGGGGGAAGGGAGGCTGTTGTCCAGGTAGTCCCCCATGGACTTTCCAACTCTAATTAAGTGGGGAACCCTTGAGTGGGGGTCTGGAATGTAGTTTTCAAAACAAGGGCTCTGGAGTCTGAATGCCAGAGCCGAGCCCCTTCCGCACTTGCTGAGTGATGCCAGGCAAGCAGTTTAACCTCTCTGAACCTGGTTCTCATCTGCTGGTGATAATAAGGGACCTCCCTTTGAGGTTGTTTACCAATGAAGAGGGCAGGAGGAAGAGGAGGAGGAGGAGGAGGAAGGCTAGACCAAGATGGAGTCCGATCTTAGGTAGAGCCCTGTCCATTGTGAGTTCCCAGCCAGAAGGTTGCAGTGTGGAGCCTGGCTTCGCTCCTTTCAGCCAGATGGTGAGAATGTAATAAAATCAATGCATGTTGCCGGGCTGTTCCAGAAACAGCCGCGTGTGGTGTGCGATTGCTTCCTGTCCAAGCTCTGTGGGTGGATGTCTAGTTTTCACTCGTGGGCTAGTCTCCAGGCTGTGGGGTCCAACCCAAGCCCTGCTCCTTTCTAGTTTGGTGAGTCTGGGCAAGTGCCTTCCCTTCTCCTGCCCGGAGACATGAGCCCTGCCTGGAAGGGTCATTTTGTTCTGAGGATCGAATAAGGGAGTGGGTGCGCTGACACCTGGCAGAGGGGTTGAGAGACACAATATAGCATCACGTCGTAACAAACACATAAGCGCAGCCTAACACGGCACATGCATCCTAATGGAAGGTAAACGCCGCATAATATCCGATATTACGATGTGTTATATTGTATTATAATTCTGGGCACACGTGTGCGCTCTGGGAGAGACTGGCTGCCTTCGTTAGGCCCGGTTTCGCCACTGTGGGGACGCGTGGTCTTGCTGTCCCGCCTCTTCCTCAGCGATTGTGGACGGAGTTCTGCAGGGCGAGTCAGGGAGCGCTGGATGAAACGAACGGACTTTCACTTTCTGCCGGTGCCGGTGCCGCTGCTCAACCCAGGTTAAAACATCCGAGGGACTATTCTTGGAGGTTCCTGAGCACCGGAACATCCTGGGAGGGCTCCGCGGCAGCTAGGAGCCTTCAGGGAACCGGGGAGAGCCTGCGTCTCGGGAGAATCCGCGACCGAGCACGGCCGCGCAGAAGTGTGGCAACAGAAGGTGTAACCAGAGCGCGCTGGACCTCTAGGAGCAAAAAGTTTGTGGGAGGCAAAGACAGGATCCGAAAACACCGCTCCTTCCACCTTCTGCTAAGCGCTCAGCTCCAGGAGCGGGCGATGGCTCGAGGAGACCTCGCGGTTGAAAGTTCGGCTTTGTTCGCTTGTCCACGCTGCTTCGCAGGACTGCAGAAGCGTTCTTACCAACCAGGGAGAAACGATTAGTGGAGCCCTTTCCTCGCCTTCTAAAAGCATCCACACACCCAAGCAATGGTTTGTCGCGGTCGAATCGTGAGCGAGCGTACCAAATCGCTTGCACACGGAACAATTTGCCCGCAGAATGACATGCACACAGAGGTACTTGCGAGACAGCTCGTTGGCACGTGGGTGTGGAATTCCTTTGCACACCCACAATCGTTTGCACATGTTGTTTGCACTTTCTGAGCCACGGATAATTTACACATAATCATCTGTCGACAGAACCATCTTTGCGCACACACATTATTTGTATGCGCCTTAGTAAGCACATACTTCGTTACATGCGCGCAAATCAAGGCCACGTTCGCGGGTATTGTGCCTGCACACACCCACACGCGCAGACATAGCGTGTAAGGAGGAGCGAGATCTCATCCTCTTGGGAAAGTTCCCGACTTTAAAGATGAAAACTGCCCAGTCTGCGTTTGTGTTTTTGTTGTTATTGGGGTGTGGCGTGGTTTTTGTTTTGTTCTTTGCAGAGATCAGAAGCTCAACAATTTTCCTGTTAGGAAAGGCAGCAGAAGCAAAGGCCCACGGGTCACCCTGTTTTGAGGACAGCTCAGGAGCAGTTGTAGGGTACCCGGCAGCGCTTTGTGCACAATGCGAGCAGGGTGCGGTTGCGCAGCCTCCCCGCTCCCGGGGCTGGAGAGCCAGGTGGGTCCGAGAGAGACCCGAGGCCTTCGCTTGCTTAGAGGGCCAAGGGAGCTAGCTTTATTTTCTCGTTTTCCTTGGCCACTTTCCACGCGATTATTTGTAGCACCGTAGGGAACCTCAGGGAGAACTGGGCTCTAGAGGATGAGGTGGGATCCCTTCGCCTGACCCCACGGATTACATGGCATCGAACCTCGGAGGGCGAAATTGAAGGCAGAAACAAAATGTGTAAATGACAGATTTGTGTTATTTAAAAAGAAAAAAAAAAAAAAGCGGTGTCCTCTGGCCACTCAAGAAAGGTGGGGGGTGGATTTTCAAGCTGACTCAGGCGAGCGCCGAAAGCGCCAAGGCGCCTTGGATTTTCGCCGCTGCCTCCCCAGGCTTGGGCAGCCTCCGCGCTGGGGCTCTGGGAAGGAAGGCTGCGAAACAGGCCTAGGGCTCTGTCCCAAACCTTGGTGGCCTCACTGGCTGAACAGAAAAAGGGCCGGGCAGAACATCCCGACCTAGGATGAACCCAGGCCCCGAAGACCTCCTAGCCAGGAGGGTGGCCTGGGCCACAGCGGTCTGTTAGCTCCGGCTCGGCTCGCTAATTAGAGCTAATGGAAAATGCTTTCATATGCATAGCCAAGAGCTAAGGTTTGTTTAAGGGGTTCGATGTGTGTGCTGCCGAATTCCTTGAAAAGAATTTCAGAAACACTACAGCTAAGAAACCTCTCTTGACTTGTTTCATCATCCATGCTTTTTAAAAATTTTCTCCTTCTTTCTTCTTTCTTCGATATCTTTCTTATTACCTTCTGGATTCCCATTTTCTTTTTTTTTGTTGTTGTTGTTTTTTCTTTTTCCCTCTTTTCCAATTTTCCTTCCTCTCTTCCTCCTTTCCTTCCTTTCTTTTTCTCTTTCTTCTTCCTCCTTCCTTCTCGGATCCCTCTTTTCTCATCTTATGCCCGATTTTGTTTCTTTTTCATTTTTTTCTTTCCAAATTTGCCATAATTCAAGATTCGCCTCCTTTCTAGTGCCTTTTTCTTACCTTATTTACACTTCCACGCACCCGTCTTTCTCTAACGATATGCTATTTTCCCCTCCTTCCTTTTCCATTCTACTATTAGTTCTCCGCATCCTGGCCCCAAATTTGCTGCAATTGAACTTAACATTTTCTTGATTATGTCAGATCCAAATAAACCAGATCGAATTGGCCTGGCAAAATCTGAAAGGGGAGGCAAAGGCTTTGATAACCACATCAAGGGGTTCTGCATTCAGTTAGCACCACCCTCCCTGTGCTGGAGAGAAGAGGGCCTGAAGGATTAATGGGCACTCACACTTTCCATGGCCATCGTGACTGTCCTTTGGAATGGGTGAAACATTTAGTTCCCAGTGGTCCACTGGGTGCGTTATTAGCCACGTATCCACCACCATCCTCATATATCAGCTGCCTGTTTGTTTTTGTTTTTTTCAGTCCTGGAGGGTTGAACTCAGAGTCTCCTTCATGCAGGGAAGTGCTCTATCACTGAGCTGCAGCCCCGGCCCGCCCCCCTGTTTTTGAAAGAGTTTTGCTGAGTTGCAAGAGCTGCCTCTGGCCTTGAACTCCCACTGTCCTCCCCTCTGCCCCCTATACACAATTTCCTGGGGTTACAGACACGTACGAAGGTGCCTGGTTTCCACTGCCCATTTGCTTCCCATTTTTGTCTCTTCCCAGAGACAGTGAGAAAACATTGCCAAGGGTTTGCAAGAGTTCGAAGAAGACAAGCAAGCCACCCAAGATTAAAATCCTGCTCAGACCACCTAGCTCCATTCTTGGGTGATAGATTTCTATATCTCCCCCCCCCCTCCATCAAGCCCAGGTCTCTCCTTCTCAACAGCTGTTCATCCATTGTTCTATTTATTAGGTAAATATCAATCCATAAGTACACATGAATGAAAAGCTTCCGTAATGTTCTGTAATATGCTGTTCAGAGTCACCAGCATCCATCTTCCAACTGTTTCCCTTCTTTGGTTTGACAAAGAGCACAGAAATTCTACACTGCTGGCTCTTTTCCTAAGTGATGAGAATATTAACAGCTGATCACTCTGCCCCCAGGAGTAGCCTCCTCCCCTACCCGCCTTTTCAAAGCTTCCTGATTAATCAGAGGTCATTTCCTCCCAGGCCTTAAGCTCAGCCTGCAATATAGAGCAGACAAAGGGAAAATGCTGGCATATCTGAGCCAGGGCCCTACCAGTTACATCCTCATCCTCATGCAGGGCAGAGGCTTCCTGGGGACCCACACTGAGGACCCCGCGGGCTTCTAGAGACAAGGAGAAACAGGCTATTCCTATGTGGCCTTCAAGGGGTAACATCAGAAAAGGACTCCTGGTGGCAGCTCACAGCTCGTTTTCCTGAGCACATGTTCTTCCTGTCAGGCTTTCTGGAAGGACCCAAATGGCTAGCTGCCAAGCCCTATGTTTTAGCCATTGATTACTTAGCGTTTTGGAAGCTTTATTGGTGCAGACCAAAATATGTGGTTAACACACAGTGCCAGTGCCGTGGAGGGCGCAGAAAGCAGGCATGGCTGAATGGGTCAATAGCTGTAGCCACTCTGAGGGGACCATGTGCTTTATACAATGTGCTATAGCCATCAAGAAAGAGAGCAGGACCCTTTGGCATAGCCCTTTGAGTCCTAGGTGTTTATCCTGCAGATGTGACCATTCATTTGCAAAATGACAGGTGTAAAGAGGATGTTCAGTGCAGTGTTGCTGTGATGGCAAAAGTTTGAAAACGACTTGATGGGTATTATGGGAAGCTGGTTAGTGTAATCATGGTAAAAGGAGAAGTGAAATGTTGTGCTGCTGCAGGAAAGATTTCGAGCTTTGTGTATATAGAGATGTAAAAGAATGTCTAAGCTAAAAGTAAAAGATGATAAAGTGGAAAACAAGGGCAGAACAGTCTATGGCACACAGGCAGACGTGTGTATGTGCACGTGTGCGTGTGTTAATGGGGAGACTCTGCAAAGGAATGTGTAGGACACTCTCACCGTGGGTCTCTCTGGAAAAGGCTAACTAAATAGTTGAGGAAGGAAATTTCACTTCTCACTATATATCCTTTTGTACTTTTCCAGGATATTCTGTTTGTTTGCTTGCCTCTTACATGTTTTACCTACCTCTATGCCCTTTAAAATACAAAATAATAATAATAAATGGCTCCTGTCTTCCTGGTCTTTTTCTCAGAAGCCCCAGATGGCTGCCTTCTCTCTTCTCTTCCTTTCAGAACGATAGTCACCATCTGATGGACACTTGCCCCGTCCAGAGGTTGTGCCAATTGCTTTAAAAACCCCTCCCTCATCTCCACATCAGCTCTGTAAGAGAGGCATCCTTCACCTTGTTTTGCAGGTGTGACTAAGCTTATATACCCGGAGACACCTTCAAACCCAAATGCTCTGTCTCCTAAACAAAATAATGACAGCCTAACTCTCCTCAGTTGGTAGAGCGCTGCACTGCAGTCTCTGAGGACCGGGAGTTCAATTCCCAGCACTGAAAAAATGGGAGAAGGGCCTGGCAATCCACTCCCAAGGCAATCCCGAAACAGTCATCCATTGAAAACCCTACGAGGGTAGCTATGAGTCAGATACCGACTCGACAGCACCTAACAACAATAGCAACTCTCCTCTACTTCAGCCTCCTCCACCTCTCCTTGACGCCTGCCTTCTCCAATTCTTCTGCCATCCACCAATTTCTATTCTATCTCCCATCACTCACAACTGAATAAATGAGAGTACAGTTCTGGAAAGCAAACAACCAAACCCAGACCCAAGCAACCCAACTGGTTCTAATGAAAATCCAGAGATAATTTGCTGGAGTACATGGTGGCATTGGAAGGTAAACCTGACAGAGGCAGAGAAGTCAGGCACATCCCTGGACTGTTCACGGGACACCCACCTATGGGCTCTGGTGATACAAGAGGAGTTTGGTTCTTAGCCTTCTCCTTTCCTCCAGCTCCTATAGCAGTTCCTGT
The DNA here is from genome assembly GCA_007922755.1 of Pedetes capensis. Classification (NCBI taxonomy): domain Eukaryota; kingdom Metazoa; phylum Chordata; class Mammalia; order Rodentia; family Pedetidae; genus Pedetes; species Pedetes capensis. Next base: position 96,471 of record VMDO01001218.1, on the reverse strand, counting down.
AAATCCTGGCAGGTCCTAAGCCCTGAAAGCTAATAGGGTGTGAGAATTTGACTGTGGAGCAATTCTCAGTTACGACCAGGATGTGGGGCCAAGATTGCTGTGGGGATCCCTTAAGCCGAGGCTCTGGGGCTGTCGCCAAATTTCCTCTTATCTGAGGCTTGGGCTTCTGCAGGTGATGGCTTCAAACTTCAAATGCATTCCTTTGCTGCCAGAGCAACTCCCCAGGAAAATACCAGGAATCCTATTTTGGGCCCATGAAACTAAGTCATGCCTAAGTCGGCAAATAGCTCCTATACACCAAAGTTGTCCAAGGCCCTGTGCATCGGAGGGGCTAAAACGTGCGTTAGTTTCATGTATATTTCTGTGTTATAAAAGTTACCTTCAAATCCTACTTTAAAAAGTTACACGTTGAAAACACATCTCCATCCCAGCCCCTCTCCATAGACTCCGAGTTTCCTTCTTCCAAGGCCATCCCCACAGTTGTCCCTTTTTTGTGTGTTTTCTGGATCTAATCTAGACATAATTAACCTCATCTTATTTGACTCATCAGTTTTCAAAGTTAATTCCACATATCCCCATAGCCTGGGGGATCAGTGAGTGCCCAGGTGCCAGGATCCACAGACCAGTCCATGAATGTTTAGCTCTGTGACTTTTGGCAAGTGTTTGATGTCTCTGCCCTGGTTTTCCCCTCCGTAAAATGGGGATGATCCTAGGACCTGCCTTAAAGGTTTGCTATGAAGATTAAATGTGGCAAAAGATACAAAGTATCCAGGCCTGTATCTGGCAGGAGAAAACACTCAGTGGCTCTTAGCTGTTATTACCGGGATGAAGAGTCCTGTCTGGTGGCTATATGTTGCTACTCATTATCTCTGATGCAGTGTAGGTGACAGTGTCTTAGACTTACAGCTAGAAAAATAATTGAGGAAGAAAGTTCCTCCCATAAGCAGAGATAGCTCACAACTTGCAACATTGGAAGAGGAGAAAGATGTTCAAATTCTCTAATCCTGACTTCTTTTCAAGTGGTGGGATGGGAGGTGGTCTTCTGCAACACAGAACTGGAATTTCTGTTGCCTGCCGTGCACGTGCGCGTGTGCGTGACTTTAGCAGCTGAAACAAAAGTCTGAACAAGGACCTGGTCATTTTGTATGACTGTAGACCCTCAGTAAGGAAGGATATTTGCATTAAACTTGAAAATGTTTGTGGCCACGCTAAGAAGTTGGGCGACATTTACCAATTTAAGGCCACACACAAACTATACTCTAACAATTTTTGAAGTGAATTCTTTGAGAGAAAAATTCATTCCCTTTTACAAGAGGGATAAAACATTTACTTAAATTGAATCCCAACTTCTTATACAATATTGGTGAGGCTACTGGAAGATAAGATTTCTCCTGAATTTCTCCCGAGGTCTAGGTGGTGATGGGTGTTCTCCTCGCTGGTGCTTCAGGTCTATGGGTCCGAGTGTGGTTTAAAGTCTCTGTGCTTTATAGACATGACAATGAAGGTTGAGCTCTTCCCTGGAGATACGTTTAGAAAATGACTTCATAGCACTTTGCAAATGTTATTGCACTGTTGGATGATCAATGATGCTTTTCATTTTCAGTCATTAGCAACAACAACAACAAAAATCTATCCCTGCCTCTATAAGGAAAGAAACCAAAAAAATAGAAGAATGGCAAGATTACAAATGTACTATGTGTGAATTTCTTATAGCAATGTAAACATAAACTTTGTGAATTTTTTCTTTATACTTGGAAAAATGTTTAAATAGGAAAAGTCCATCGATTAATGTTAACTACCTAGCTACTCACACTCAGAAAAAAACACATATTAACAATGGTCATATTGACTTCCATATTTTTTAATAACATAGGCAAAATATGATCAAACTGAAGTGCTTTCCCCTCTTCTGACATCTTCCTGATTTCTTCCTCTTCTTAGAGGCAACCCCTATCATAAGGCTGGCAAATTAGCTACAGTCCATTGTTCTTGTACTTTTACAAAATATGTACCTCTTTATAAGCAATACAAATATAGGCTTGTGTTTTTTAGTTTTCATAAAGTTTATACTATCTGAAGTTCTACGATTTGCTTTTTCCAAAATGCAACATTACATTTCTGAGTTTAGTTTGTCTTGATAAATAGACATAATATATAATTGCATTTTTGTATTATATATATGTAATCTAATCGTGATGTGGAAATCTATTACATAATAATACGTGTAGCTCAAATACACATAAAACTTTCCATCTGCCAAACACTGTTCTAACCAGATTATAAAATGAATTCACCTAATCATTACAGCTGCAAGATAGTTGCTGTTGTTACCCTCATTATCCAGATTAGAAAACTGAGGCATAGAAAGTTAAATAACTAGCCCAAGATCACTTTCTCTGTCAATATATTCCTAGGTAATTTCCCTTGGGGGCGGGGAATAAAACAAAACAAAACACTACTTATAATGATACCGAGAACATCTTTGTACTTAGTTCTTCATATATGCCAGTTATTCTGCACACAACAGATTTTTTTTAGTAGACAGACAAAAGTAGAATTGCTAGAACTTGGGGGCTGGGGGTACAGCTCAGTGGTCCAGCACTGGCAAAACATGCAAGCATGAGGCCCTGGGTTCAACCCCCAGTACCACAAAACAAACAAACAAAAAATTGCTAGAACTTGGAACATGCATATTACTGAACATTTTCAATGTCAATGCTTGTCTGTGTGACCTTGGACAGCCTTCACCTGGAGGAGTCTCAGTTTTTCTCCTGTAAACTGAGAATGTAAGGACTAGCTCCTAGAGGTTAAGGTGGAGAAGACGTGAGCTGTAAGACGTGGTAAGCAGGCAGTAGCTAGTAGCTGTTCCACGCAGTAATATTACCATTGTGTTATACTACAGTGTGTCAGCCAGACCCTAATCAAGGTTAAAACTTCCAAAGCTGAGAAAGTGATCTTTATGACTGAATTAGGTAATCCTTACCGATTATCCAATTTATAGGCTTGAAAACAAGCAACAGGAACTCTGGTTTAATATGTATAGCAAATCACTCCAGACAACAGAGAGGAATCAAAAAGAAGCAGGCACTTGAAACACAGACAGGGCTATTTGGGAGTAACAGGCAACTGCTGGCCTTAGGCAGATCCCTCAGCCCTTCTGGGTATCTCATAATGACAATTTCTTGCCTTACAAAATCAGGTCTTTAAGAAGAAATATAGAGCCAGTGCAGTGGCTTGCGCCTTTAATCCCAGCAACTTGGGAGGTAGAGGCAGGAAGATCACAAGTTCAAGGCCAGAGATAGCCTGGGTAACTTATCGAGACTGTCTCAAAGTATAAAGTAAGAAATGGGCTAGAGGTACAGCTCAGTAGTTGAGTACTTGCAAAAGCATGTGTGAGGCCCCAGGTTCCACTCCCCAGTACAGCAAAATAAATAAATAATAAATAAAAATGAAGAAGAAGAAGGAGGAGATGGAGGAGATGGAGGAGGAGGAGAAAGAGGAAGAGACGGAGATGGGAGATTGGGTGACTTCCTTTGAATTATTGAAAAGAAAAGACCAAGCTGAGTGGTAGAGCACATGCTTAGCATGAGCCAAGCCCTAGATTCCATTGCTAGCACAAAAAAGAATAAATAAATAAAGAAAACACCTGAAATCGATTTAAAGATATTTTCTATACATTAAATTTGGCTAGATATCCAGAAACCATTTTTCTGTTGCATATACATCCAAAACATTTCAGAGAATTTTATCCTAACCTTTGCAATTTAGTTGACTTTACAAGAGGAAGGAAACAGGTTATACTAATGTTAATGGGATTTTATTCCTTGCCATGCCAACTTCAGGCTCATGAAAATATGAAGGCTTTGTTTGCCCACATACATGGATTTAGGTAGTAGAGAGACAGGAAAGAGGAAAATAGATGCAGCACAATGGAAGAGCTGTTTTGCAAACAGTTGGTTACTTGCTAGGATTCAGTTCTTTTCCAAATAACTCTGCCTGCCCAAATTCAGTATCTTTCCTTTGTTTATCTGCCACCATGACTGAGATATTAAAACCTCAACTAGCTGTGTTTAAAATTTCTTTAATCAGTTATCAGCTAAATTCAGCTTCTTTTTATGTCAAAAATAGCTCGATGGTAGCTTGAGTCAAGCCAACTGGCTTCTCTTCAAACTGGTTTCGTCTGAGGCTGGGCTACACAGGAAGTGCTCGGGTCTTGCTCCTCGCTGAGACCCTATTGATGTCAGCTGGAGTTGGGCCATTTTCATCTGCTAATAAAGCCCCAGAATCCATGGTGAAGACCTGATGAAAGATGCTGGCTGCGGTTGGTGGCAGAGAAACAATGCAACATGTCCTCAGGGGAAGAGAGAAAATAGAAGTGAAACTTCACCAGTAGCTCAGACCGGCTCCGCAGCCAAGTCTTAATGGTATAATGGCTGCTTTACTTCTCCCAAAGCTGGTGACTGGGGGATAACAGAGCGGGCAGGGCCGAGGGGGCAGGGTGAAGGAAAGGTAAATGATGAAATGGGTATTTTACCTTCCTGCAGATCAGCAAGATGAGCAGGCGTTACTCAAAAACCAGGGGAGTCTGGGGGCTCCCGTGGGAAGGGTGAGGATGTTTTTCACCCTAAGTGAGAGGTTTACCCTCTTAGGAAGAAGGGTGACTTTGTTGTTGTTCTTTTCTTTTCTCTTTTCTTTCCTTTTCTTTTTCTTTTTTTCCCTCTCCTTTTTCTTTTTTCTTTCTCTCTTTCTCTTCTTTCTTTCTTCCTTTCTTTCTCTCTCTTCTTTCTTTCTCCTTTCTTTCTTTTTTCTTCCTTTTTTCTTTTCTGACAGAATCTCTCTATGTAAGCCAGCCTGGTCTCAAACCCACAATCCTCCTGCCTCAGCCTCCCAAGGCTGGATTTATAGGCATGGACCACCAGGCCTGGCCCTGTTATTGCCTTTAGCTGGAGATTAAATGCACTTTAAAGAGGTGGATGTGGGTGTGAGGGTGATCAAAGGCGGACTGCAGTGCCTTTCTCATGTGTTTGTATGAATCTGTATGCTATGGAAATCATTGCTTCTTAAAATTTAGTTAATGTTGAACTTGCTTCATGAATTTTGCCACATCCAGACACCACTTATTTTAGTTCCCTTTTTACTCACTTTTCTTTTCTTTTTTCCTTTCTTTCTTTCTTTCTTTCTTTCTTTTTTTCTACATGTTGTTCATTATAAACCCATATGCAATATAAGAAAGAAGCTTAGAATAACAATCCTAACATCCAATTTTATTCACTTTTCTAAAGCTAAACATCCAGTTGCCTGCAGCTGTACCACTCTGGTGTCCGATCTCATCAGATCTCAGAAGCTAAGCCGGGTTGGCCTGATTTAGTCCTTGGATGGGGGACCACCTGGGAACATCCAGTGCTGTAGGTTAGGGAGAAGGACCCAGCAGCCCACTCCTGATGATCAGCCATTGAAAACCCTATGAATAGCAGAGAAGCACCGACAATAGTGCCGGGCCTGCCATGGTGTCAGGGAGTGTTTCATTCTGTTGTACATAGGGTTGTTATGGATTGGACCCTACTCGACACCACCTAACAACAGCAAACATCTGCTTGGGCTTTATCCGAAGTCATCATGTTTGATGGATTAGCCTTTAAAAAAATATATATATATGCATTAAAATAAATACACAAATGTTAACATTGTCTTCTACAGTTTGTCTGGTTACAGGCAAAACCATCTTGAGAATGCTGGACATGTTAGCATGCTGGACACGTTAGGGTGACAGTTAAGAGCAGAGGGCTCGGCATCCCTCAGACCTTACTTAAATCTCATTGCTAACATTTAGCAATAGTGGAACTGTGCTCAAGTTATTTAGTTATCTCTTCAAGCATCAGCATGGAGGGGACAGTGCCATCTTGATGCAGTTATTGTGAGAATAAAATAAGATTAGGCACACAACCTGTTTAGTATAGCATGGTGCCTGCCACATGCTTTGGGGCTGATGGAGTTCAGTGATAGAGCACTTGCCTCACATGTGCAAGGCTCTGGGTTCCATTCTCAGCACCACTACCAACAATAAATAAATAAATAAATAAATGAAAAAGAAATGCAGATGTTGTTGTTAGGTACCGTGGAGTGGGTCTCTGACTGATAGCGACCCTACGTACAACAGGCAAATCACTATTGTTAGTGCTTCTCTGCTATTCATAGGGTTTTCAGTGGTGGATTATTTTGGGGAGGACTGGATTGTTGGGTCCTTCTCCCAAGCCTACAGCACCTGCTCTTCCCAGGTGGTCTCCCATCCAAGTACTAACCAGGCCCAACCCTGCTTAGCTTCTGAGGTCTGACGGGATCAGATGCCACAGTGGTACAGCTACAGATAAGAAATACAGGTAGACATAATAAATGGTCCAATGAATAATAAAGGCCCCTTTATGGCTGAATGTCCTGACAAAATACATAACCTTCAACATCTTAGAACATGACTGTATTTAGCAATGGGGCCCTGAAGGGGGAATTAAGACAAAATGAAGTCATGAGGGTGAGCCTTAACCCAACAGGGCTGCTGCCCTTAAAAGAAAAGGCTATTAGGACACACAGACACACGCCACAGAGGAAAGGCCCTGTGGGAACACAGTCAGGAGACACAAGGCTGGGAGAGAGGCTTCAGAATGAGGCCAAACCTACCAACACCCTGACCTTGGACTTCCAGCCTCCAGAACCGTGGGAAAACAAATTTATGTCATTGAAGCCGCCAGTCAGTGACCCTTTGTTGTAGCAGCCCTAGGAACAAATACAGAGCATATAAGGGGCTGCTCCATGATGGAGCATGTGCCTAGCATGCACAAGGCCTTGGGCTCTGTCTCCAACCCTGGGGGCTAAAGTGTGTGGAGCAAGCATCCCCCGGGGCTCTGGTCTCTGCTCCTGGTGATCAGCCAGGTATCCATGTGGGGTCAAGCCTTACTTAGATCCAGGTTTCAGACGATGGCACAGACCTCAGAGATTACAGTGGGGTCTGGGCAGGAGCAGAGCCCTCGTGTTGTCTTCTGAGCAAATCACACAAATGTCATCATCTGGGAACATGGGTTTCACTCAGGGGAGTGACTGACTGCCAATGATTCTGGCCCATTGTAATTTCAAGGTAGGGAATTCTAAGGCTCTAACGAAGTGCAGTCTTTTGGTTGGTGTGTTTTTTGTAGTGCTGAGGACCTCCCTCATGCTAGGCAAGTGCTCTACCTCTGTGCCACACCCCAAGCCCAAATGCAGTCATGTTTAGTAAGACTACCATGTTCTAAAGAGCTGCTGGCCCAGATTCACAGCTCAAGATGCAGTGAGACTTGACAGATGTTTCTAATGATCTATTAGGCCCGAGAAATTAATGTTCTTCTACGAATCTGTTCTCAGCTACTCTCGCCCCACCTCACTACCACATACCCCCTACTTTTGATCCATTCATCAACTAGATTATTTATAAAGTTTAATGAACTCCAGACACATTCCTTTCTTCTCTTCTCTCCTCTTCTCTCTTCTTCTCTCCTCTCCCCTCCCCTCCCCTCCCCTCCTCTTCTCTCTCTCTCTCTTCCTTTCTTTCTTTCTTTTGTACTGAGGAGGGTTGAGCCCAGGGCCCCACACATACTTTGCAAGCGCTCTACCACTAGGCTACATCTTCAGCCCATTTTTTATTTTTTATTGAGCCAGGGTCTCACTAAGTTTTTACACAGACTGACTCTGGCCTTGAATTTGTGATCCTCCTCCCTCGCCTCCTGAGTCATTGGGATTACAGGCATGTGGAACATCATCCAGCTTTAGATGCATTTCTTAATTATTATGACACATCAGTTTCCACACACATTATTCCCATGGGTGTTAGTTGGCAAGGTAGGGCATACTGTTATCTATCATTCCTCACATAAGGAGAGCCTGCAGCTGTACCACTGTGGTATCTGATCCTGTCAGATCTCGGAAGCTAAGCAGGGTCAGGCCTGGTCAGAACTTGGATGAGAGACTGCCTGGGAACACCAGGTGCTGTAGGCTTGGGAGAAGGACCTGACAACCCACTCTCAAAAAACAATCAGCCATTGAAAACCCTATGAATAGCAGAGAAGCACTGACAATAGTGTTTCACCTGTTTTACATAGGGTCGCTATGAGTCAGACACCAACTCAACGGCACCTAACAACAACATGTAGGGAGATGGTTCACTCACTATGGAGACAGTGGCTAAGGAAGGCTCATGAAGGGGGTGGGGGCAAAGCTGCCAGTCTTTGAAGGAGGAGAATTTAGATAAGTGGAGCAAAGATGAGAGGCTATTTCAAGCAAGGCAGGGCATCTTAGACAATCAGATGGTGATGTGCAGCAGTTTGCTTGTGTGTCCCTCTCCTTATTTGACCTTCATGAGGCAACTAAGAGGACCAGAACTTACCCAGCTTTGTACACCTATTGCCTGGCACAGGTAATGCTCATTTAATATGACATGGCAATAGTCAGGAAGACTCTGTATGCTCATCTGATCTGCTCAACTGATAGAAACACAGCTCTAACGGGCCTGAGCAAGAAAAGAAAAAAATTACAGAAGAGGACTTCATTGGCTCATGGAATTGACAAGTCTAAGGGCACATTGACTTCAGGTTGGATCAAAGGACCCCAATAATATCTCTTCATCTTTTGGTTCTTTTACCCTCTCTGCTGGATTCATCATTAGACAGAATCAATCTCTCTCTTCCTCTCTGTCTGTCTGTCTGTCTCTCTCTCTCTCTCTCCCCCTCTCTCTCTGTCTCTGTCTCTTTCTCTCTTTCTCTCTCTCTCGTGTGTGTGTCTATATAGAGAGACACACACACACACACACACACACACACACACACACACACATATACCATCTAAGTTAAAGGCATTGTTCTCCTTTCTTCTAAAAACAACAGCAAGTTTTTGCTAAAGGCAAGGATGCTGTCTTACATAATCACAGCTCAATTGCCCAAATAAAAAACTTGAATATTACAATAAATGCTAGTTAGGATATGGAGCAAAAAGAACCCTTTTACATTGCTAGTGGGACTGTGAGTTATCGCAGCCATTGTGGAACTCAGTACGGGCATATCCCCAAAGGAAGATGAGTCATCGTACACAGGAACACCTGCACTTCCATGTTTATTGCAGTGCTTTTCACAATGGAAAGGATATGGAATTAGCCCAGATGTCCATCAACAGATGGTCAGGTTAAAAATGTGGTATATATACACAATGGAATATTATTCAGCAGTAAAGAAAAATGAAATTATGTCATTTGCAGCAAAATGGATGGAACTGGTGATGATCATTTTAAGCAAAATAACCCAGACTCAAAAAGAGAAATACTACATGTTCTTACTCATATGCAGGAGCTACATCTACCTTAAAGAAAAAAAAATGTATAGATACACACACACACACACACACACACACACACAATTGTATATCTAAGATTGGAAAATACGAGAGGACCCATCATGGGGAGAGGGGAGTAGTTGGAGGGGGAAGGAGGTGGTAAAATTGGGAGGGGGAGGGAACAACATAGAAGGGTACAGAGGTAAAGAATAAGGGCAAAATTCAGAATGCAACTCTATGAAAATCCCCATCAGGAAGCTCACTATACCATATCCAATATTTAAAAAATCACACTATACCTCAAAAATATGTACAATTATCATTACACGTTAATTAAAAAATTTTGTACAATGTTTAAGAAGATGGAAGTATCACCAATCCTCATTTGATAATTACAACTGTATATATAAATCAAATTATCCCTCTGCACCCCCAAAGTACACACAATTAAAATACTACAGAAAAACTTCAGTATTGCTTTAATCCTGTTGCCAAATCCACAGTTCCCATTTCATTGCCCTTCGTGTTTCCAATAATGGTTTTTGCAGCTCTCCCACCCCCACCTCACCCACCGATTCAGGATGCAGGCATTACATTTGCAAATCATGCATTAGGATTAGCTGGCATATTCTTTTTCTCTTTTAATCTAGAAGCTTTGGTGTGTCTTTTTTTTTTTTTTTTTTTTTTTTTTTTTTTTTTTTTTTTTTTTTTTTTTTTTTTTTTTTTTTTTTTTTTTTTTTTTTTTTTTTTTTTTTTTTTTTTTTTTTTGACCTTGACATTTTTGAAGAGTACAGACCAGTTGTTTTGGAAGAATGTCTCCTACTTGAGTTTGTCTGATGTTTCCAAGTGTGACTTTGTGGTGTAATACTTAACCCTCTGGTAGGTGACAGATTTTTCACTAGGCATCGACAGTAGGATTGCTGTGAGCCTTTGGCTCCTGTGGAATTCGTGGAAGTGGGCTTTGGAGGAGGTCTTTCGAGTTTCCTGTGTCTCCCGACTCAGGGTCCCATGAGGTTCATTGGCCAAACCTTTGTGGGTGCTGGGTTTTCAAGGGCATCCAACTGTTTGGACCTATGTCAAGACCACAGCCCACTGCAGGCTATCTTCAGCTAGGTGTGCTTCCCTGGATCTGCTCACTCTTTTAAGACTTACTCGGAAAGGCAGCCTTTCTGCAAAAACATAGAGGTCCCCGATTTCCTTCATCCAATTATTTGCCCTCAAACCATTTCCAGTGCTCCATATACCAACTGTCTGCAGGCACTTCATGCCCTCTAATCCATTCCAGCAATTGAGGTTTTACTCCCCAGTGCCCTTACCCACACCAATGGGAATGGAGTTCTGAAGCAATTTTTTATTAAATCAAGTCAGTTTTATTCACTGAGCCTCAAATATTTCTGTTCATAAACAGGAGACAGTGATGGGACTAATCTCATAGGTGGTGGTGCGGTTAAAATTTGAGATAAAGGAAGTCAAGCATTTAGTAAAATGCCTGCTACAGAGTCAGCATTCATGGCTGTATGTTGAGCTATGTATTTATGTGTATGGATATGTATCTCTGCCTGCAACCATACCACTGTGGCATCCGGTCCCGTCAGATCTCGGAAACTAAGTGGGTTCGGGCCTTGTTAGCACTTGGATGGGAGATCTCCTGGGAATACTGGGTGCTGTAGGCTTGGGAAAAGGACCTGGCAACCCACTCAAAAAAAAAAAAAAAAAAAAAAAACCATCAGCCATGGAGAAACTTATGAATAGCAGAGAAGCATTAACATAGCGTCAGGCATGGACAGTGTTGGGGAGTGTTCCATCTGTTGTACATAGTGTTGCTATGTATCAGACCCAACTTGGCAGCACCTGACAACATATATATCTCTATTTATCAATATGAGTAGATTCCAGACTTTGCATAGCAAATGAAGATCTGCATGGACATTTTCAGAATGGCATATGAGAGAAGGCTAAGGATGATGCCCTTGATAGGGAGTCGTGCAAGCCTCTGATTGGTGGTTGATCGCCATGACGTTAGAAGATGAGCTACTTTTTTTGTTTGGTGCTGGAGGTAGAATCCAGAGCCTCATGCATACTAAGCACATGCTCTACCACTTAGCTACATCCCAAACCCATAGAATAGGAGCTTCTTTTTCCCCCAGTAATCTTATTTTATGAGTAATTTTTTAGTGTACAACTTAATGGGTCTCATTATGACATTCCCATACATGCATATCATTGTACATGGCTCACATTTACCTCCCCCATTACCCTCTCATGATGCCTCTTCCCCAGCCCCTCCCTGAATATGAGCTTCTTGAGGCCACAGAAGTTCCTTTGCTTTGGTCCCTGCTATAGAGCATTAAATTAATTCCAGGTACAGTTCAGATCTGCATCTAACTTTCTTTCAGTAGTTTGAGAGAAATGGATGGAAGAGATGTTCTCAGCCATAGACCAGTGTGATATTGGCAAAGACACTTAGGTAATAGCTGTGAACTAAAGCAAAGCCCAGTCAGTCCCATCAGCTCCTTGGTTTTCCATATATTGCCTTTAGCCTTGATACTCAGTTATTGGACTTCTTCGTGGTGCCAACTTCTCTGACAACCTTAACCTCTGCTCCTTGCAATAGCTGGATATGGTAGGCATTCGCGGCTTCATGTTTTCTGATGAAGTTGCAGAGGCTGGGAAACAACCTATTCTTTTCCCTCTTTAAAGAGGCCTGAGGACTTTTTTGTGTGTGTGAGAGTTAACTTTTCTTATTCTACACATGGACCACATAAAAGAAAAACCATTTCACCACATCTGGTAACCTTCTGCCAGGAGTACCTTAAGTGTTATACATAAGTATCTTATTTAATCCTCTCAGCAACTCTGGAAGGCAGGTACTGGAATGTCCATTTTATAGAAGAGGAAACTGAGGGTCTAAGAGGTTAAATAACATATTCATGATGACCCAAGTCGGCTAGTCTATGTACTGATCCAAAACCTAATCATCTCTGCCCAAGGGGATCCAGATACAAAGCTCTATGTGAAATGTGCTTTTGGATTGGGGATCCTCTTCCCATCCCTTCCTCCCAGCCCCCCAAAAGACCAAGAGGAATTAGGTGGTTTTTTTTTGTGTGTGTGTGTGGGGGGGGGGGTACTGTTGGTTGAACCCAGGGCCTTGTGCTTGCATGCTCTGCAAGTGCTAGACCACTGAGCTGTACCCTCAGCCCATTTTTTCACTTTTTTGAGACAGGGTCTCGCTAAGTTATGCAGACTGCCTCTGGTCTTGAACTTGCCATCCTCCTGCCTCTGCCTCCCGAGCCACTGGGATTACAGGCATGTGCCACCATGCCCGGAGGAATTAGGTTGGTTTTATACCACACTAGAGCTTGCTAGAAGCTTTACCATTCCTTTTTCTCTCTGTCAAAGAAATGAGGCATTCATTACATGGTGCATGGTTCAGAATGTGTCACAGTACTTGGTTCTAAACCAACATTTGGTGGCTGCATGAGCAGCTGCGTGAGTGCCTTCCAGGCAACTCTGCTGGGCTACTGGGACGGAGCTGTGAGTGGGTCACCAGCTCACCTTTCTAGCCACCCAGTTCCAGGCACATGATAATGACTTTCAATCAGAATGCAGACAGAGATGGAAGGTCCCTTTTCACATTTCCCACTCCTTAGGCTTGGGCCACTCGCTGAATGCCCTTTGTAATCCAGCAGAATAGGTCAGCTCTGAGCAAGACTGATGGTGGGTTTTGGTTAATAGTCTCTCTGAGGTGGGGAGATCTCATGGTATATTGCATCCTGGTACTGGTTGGTTCTATTTTTAGGGGTGTGAAAAGGGAAATAAGGCTTTCACATAAATAAATGGAGGCTGATGAGTATAGGAGAGAAGGATGTTGTACCTGTGATCAACATGGGCTGTGCAAACATCTCCTTTGATTAGAAGGTAGATTGTTTCAGGTAAATGACAAACCATCCACTGACAATGGTCAGAAAGCCCCTTCCTCCCTCCCTCCCTTCCTTCCTTCTTTCTTTTTTTTATTTCTCTCCCCCCCTCCCCCCCCCCCGGGCTAGGAATCAACCCCAGGGGCTCCCACATGCTAGGCAGATGCTGCACTACTGAGCCACATCCCCAGCCCATTCATTGTTTTTGTTGATTTTTTGCTTTGTTGTTGCTGTTTTATTTTGCTTTCTGAGACAGAATCTCACTATGGAGCACAGGCTAGCCCTGAACTCGTGATCCATCGGGCCTCAGCCTCCTGAGTGCTAAGATTACAGGCATGGCCACCATGCTTGGCCACGGTTTCTTCACATAGAGTGAGGCATGGCTTCTTTATGAGCTGTGGGATAGGAGAGCAAGTGGATGGGGACAGCCAGCCTGCAGCTGCATTGCCATCACACAGTGCCTGAGCCACTTTGGGTGTTTCAACCAACACCCTTGCTTTGGGGGCTTCAGGCTGCTAAAGCTATTTTCTAGTCTCAGCTTCTTTCATGGCCCAGAAACAGGTCTTGGGAATACAACATGAGCTGGTGTCTCATCTGGAAGTTTCCTCTTTCCAAAGAAACATTTCCCATTTCCCCCTAGACACTTGAGTAGAGGGTTTTTGCTTGTTTGGTTGGTTGATTTTTTTGTTTTTTTTTTGTTTTGTTTTGTTTTGTTTTGTTTTTTTAAGCAGAATTCAGATGATTTGTCCTTTTCCCCAGACTTAGCTCTGAGAATGTACATTATGGCACATTTGTGCTTTGCTTTTCTTTAAAATGGAGATTAGGCAAATGTCAAGGGGGAAAATGAGGAGGGAAAAATCAATAATATTTATGGAATACTCCCTATGTGCTAGGTATTGTGCCTGACTCATATTATTGTCATTTTAACTATGGCCCTAGCAAATGAGGAGTGTCCTATAATTACCCTGGTTTGAGACACAAAGAAACTGAAGCTCAGACAGCTTATCAACCACCAGGACCACAGTGTGCAATTGCCAGTGCTGGACTTGAACTCAGATCTCTGGACTCTGAGTTCACCGTATTATTCCTGGCTTCATGCCAGGCGCTGTCACTTCCCCAGCATGATCCTCATTGATTCTTGAAACACTTTTTTCTCCCATGAGGTGCAGGTCATAGATGAGGAAGCTAAAGCTTGGCAAGAGCAAGTAACTCATCCAGGGTCGCATAGAGAAAGGAAGATCCAGGGTCAGAGCATCAGCTCCTTGTCTTTCTTCCACTTCCTGTTTCAAAAGTCCCTGTCTTGTTGGCATTGCCCTGGTAAGGTCCCTCTGGTCCATGGCTGTGGATTTCAGTTATCCCTACTGTGGAAATGAGCTCACACACGTGGACATGCTCTGAGGGCAAGCACCAATGGCATGACCCTCTTGTTATGGGTTGACTTATGTCTCCTCCCAAATTCATCTGTTGTAACCCCAAACCCCAGCTCCTTCAGAATGTGACCTCATTTGGAAATAAGGGCTTTACAGAGGTTGTTGGTTAGTTGGTTGTTAGGTGCTATCAAGTCATGTCCCACTCATAACAACCCTCATAGGATTTTCAATGGCTGACTGTTTCAGGATTGCCTTGGGAGTGGATTATCACGTCCTTCTCCCATTTCTGCAGTGCTGGGAACGGAACCCAGGACCTCAGAGACAGCAGAGAGGCACTCTACCAACTGAGCTAAATTCCAGCCCCCTTTATAAAGGTAATAAAGCTAAAATGAAGTCATAAGGGTATCTTTATAAAAGGGAAAATGTAGACACAGGCAGGCAGATGGGGAGAAGACCACGTCAAGGTGGAGACAATCAGGGCAATGCACCTGCCAGTCAAGGGTGGCCAGCAAACCCTCACTGCTTAGCAAGTCAAGGAGCGTGCCTGACAGAGCGGGGGCTCTCTCTGCTTGGGAAGACTGGCCTGAATTCCACCAGGCATCTGGAAGTATATGCCATACAATATGTTCCCCAGCACACGCAGGAACGTGGGAAGCATCTCTCTCACCCACACGTACACACACGTGCTCATTTTTAGTTACAAGTTAAATATCAGCTACTGATCTAGATCAATGGTTGCACCAAATTCATCACAATAGCTGACGCTCTGGACCACGTGCCTGGGACTTCTCATTATCATCTCCTTCATACCCTCACCACAGGGGGAGGTAATTAATATCTGCTTTTTGCAGATGAAGAAACTGAGCTCTAGTGCTGCCAGGCCACTTGCCTGTTTGGATGAGTTCTTCCCTCATGGTAACGATATGGTGACCATATCATTACACCTTCTAGCCTCAAAAATCTAAGACCAGGGCTGGGGATGTGGCTCAGTGGTAGAGCGCTTGCCCAGCATGTACAAGGCCCTGAGTTCCATCCCTAGCACGGAGGCGGGGAGGGGAAACTCTAAAGCCAATAGAGAAAGGCGTTCTCTTCCCAGTATTTCTGGCCAGTGTCCTACAATAACCTCTGATTGACCAGAATTTGGACACATATCTACCATTGAACCAATCATTGCAGCTGGGGATGGGATATGCTAATCAGATGCCTATTGGGTAGCCAGAGGGAAGAAGGGGAAGTCAGGATGCTGTACCGGGAGGAGGAAATGGATATTGTTTACTATGGCATCACCTGTGCTGTGGAAAATCTTGCCATCCCCTTTCCCAGAAAGGCTTCTGGTCTTCCTACCACACTAAACCCAGATCTGTGCAAGATAGATGAACCAAGAAATCGCTTCAGTATGGAGCCAGCCCTACTGAATTCTTGCCAGTTCCTGTTTCCATAGTTTGAAGTCAGAAGCACCAACTTATTTCTGATGCTTTAAATAACTAATCTTTGAAATTAAAACCAGGGCCTGAAATTTTGCAACTAGAAATTTAAAATTCCTTTCCTGGGCAAAAACTGGGCTGTGGGCTGCTCAGGACCAGGTTCAGCTCAAGGTCTTGTATCAGCTACCTATTGGTGCAATAAAGCCATGTAACAACCAACACCAGAGACTTGTGAGTCTATGATTAGGTGGATGGGTCTGCCAACCAGGTCTTACTCAGATGTTTGTGGCTAGCTGTGGGTCACTGGCAGTGGACCAGGTGCCTTTGCTGCTCTTAGCTGGGCTTTAGCTGGGACAACTGGGTCGATCAGCTGTGTGTCTTACTGTCCAGCAGGCTCGTCCAGAACCATTCACACGGAGAAGGCAGAGGGACCAGGGCAGAGACATGCAGATGTTGGGTTTGCTATCATCCCATTAGCAAAGCAAGTCATAGAGCCCAAGTGTAGACTCAGAGTGGGAGAGGATAGCGGCATAAGGTGACTTACAAGATAGAGTTGTTAAATGCAATCAGTTTTGCATAGGCCCTCAATGTATTATTTTTCCTTCCTGAAAGGGATTGATCAGAAGTGAGAACGATGCCAGACTAGCAGAGAAAAAGAATGCTCGATGGTAGCCCCTGACTCTGGCCTCGTCAATACCAGATGTTAGGACTAAAGGCCAGAGGATCTCTTCCAGCCATTAATTCAATGAACACTGTTTCTTTTCCTTTCTTTCCTTCCCTCCTCCTCCTCCTCCTCCTCCTCCTCCTCCTCCTTCTTCTATTTTTTTTTGCAGTACTAGGGATTGAACCCAGGGCCTCGCGCTTGCATGCTCTGCAATTGCTGGACCCCCAGCCCATTTTTTTACTTTTTGAGACAGGGTCTTGCTAAATTACACAGACTGCCTCTGGTCTTGAACTTGCGATCCTCCTGCCTCCGCCTCCTGAGCTGTTGGGATTACAGGCGTGTGCCACCGCGCCCGGCCCCCTTTCATCTTTACTTTTCTTTCCCTCCCTCCCTCCCCTCCTTCTTTCTTTCTTTTTTCTTTCTTTCTCTCTCCCTCTTCCTTCTTTCTTTCTTCCTTCCTACCTTCCTTCCTTCCTTCCTCCTTCCCTCCACCCCCCCTACCACACTGCAGTGCTGAGAATGAAACCCACGCCTTGTGCATGCCAGGAAAGCCCTCTACCACTGAGACATGGCCCAACCCTCGCTGAGCATTTTTTTGAGGTAGGAGACTGCAGAGTCCCTGACCCCGAAGGACTGCTTCCCATGGAAAGAAGCCCTGGGCATCCATGGTGACAGCTTAGGTTGTTAAGAGCTGAGCAGAGATAGAGGCAAAGGTTGTAGTCACCCAGGGAGGGCCTGGCCTCAGATAATGAGCTTGCAAAAGAACAGCCCCCACCTCCCACCCTGGAACTGGGGGCTGGTGGGTCTGGATCTTGGGCATTTCTGGCCCCCTCCTCCCTGCTGCACCTGCCTCCCACTCTCCAGAAGCCTGTGGCAGAGAGGCTCAGCGCCTCCTTGCAGATATCAGTAAGCGGCACTAACTTCGTTCCAGAGGACCAGCAATATCCGTGGTCCTGAGTCCCTGCACATTTCCAAAGACCTACCCCCACCGCATGCTGCGTGTTTGACATACACAATGCTGTGTCTTTTTCTTTGACCACCACTGGAGGCTGATATTCTTATGAGACTCATTGTACAGATTGAGAAACTGAGGCTGGGAGAGGTAAAGAGCCTTGCTCATTGCTCATGATGAGGAAGTGATGGGGTCATGATTTGAACTCTAGGCCATGCCCAGGAGCCCAATGCCCAGCCTTCTCTTTGGCATCTCCCACCTGAGTTAGGTGCTCTTTCTTCCTCATTCCCTAAGGCACAGGGTGGCTTAGAGCAGCTCAGGTTGCCATACAGGAAAGTCCTCCCACACAAACCCAGAAACGGCCGGTGGACAGACTGCAGTTTGGAAAACCTGGTTTGGTTTGAGCCCACCAAAATGCTGCTTTTCTCTCAGTTCCTTAACCTCCCCCGCCCCCCCATCCCCCACCCCAGGGAAACCTCCTTCTCCTTTCTGCTCCAGGGACCCTCCACCTAGGGAAACCAGGCGGTCAGAGCATGGGCGACAGGCCAGCAAAAGCAACTCGAAATGGCTCTTTCTTTTCTGTTGGCAACAGGCAACACCCTGGATGCATAAATCCTTTATTTTATTTTTATTATTATTATAGCTCAGGGTCCAGTATGGGCCATAAACGGATTTAAGAGGCTGCTAGAGTATAGAATTTAATATAGTTGGCATCATTAAATAATGGCACAGCAAACCCGCTTGGGAAAGTCCGGATCCTCCCTCACCTCAACCCCTCTCCCCATCTCCTCTTACCTCCCTTCTGGCCACAGGGTCCAGGGGCACAGCCCTCCCTGGGGGAAGGAGCAAGAGAAGGACAGAGCAGAGGCATGA
Organism: Pedetes capensis; assembly: GCA_007922755.1. NCBI lineage: Eukaryota > Metazoa > Chordata > Mammalia > Rodentia > Pedetidae > Pedetes > Pedetes capensis. The sequence goes on along the minus strand of VMDO01001218.1, from coordinate 77,926 downwards.
AGGCCAGGGAGACTATCTGGGGTCACCTTTCCCAGGGTGTCTGTAGCCTGGTAGAGAGAGCATTGGGCAAATGGCCAATTAGGGACGCTTGGGGAGATGGGACAGAGCTTTCTAGATAAGCAGGGGGCTTATCAGCCTATAAAAATACCACTTTCACTTATCTGCCAGCTCCTTCTCCCAGGCTCCCAGGAAGAGACAGAAGAGTGGACAAAAGAAAGGGCTGAGGACAAGGAGCACTGGAGGCAGGGGGAGAGGAAGCAGCGAGGGGAGCAAGTCCCAGCTCATTTCCCCCTTCTCTGCTTATCGCCATTCAGCCTTTCATTCTCATTCTTATTGCAAGGAGGGGAGTGCTCCAGGGTCCTGTGCATTTTATTGGTTCCTTCTGTCCTGCTTGTCTGTGTTCTCCCATCCTTGGGTGTGAGCACTTCTACCATCATGGCACTCATATGTGTGATTTAATACCTATTCACCTAGTGCCAATGACTTGGAAGGAACAGTAAGTGAATAAAACAAGCATGTACTGAAAAGGACAGATTGGTAGCCACTGGTACTCTGGGCTTGACCTTCAGTAACTCAATTGGGTGCTGTTGTCAATTCCATTTTGTAGGTGAGGAACCAAGTAACACCAGCAGAATAACTTCTGCTAGTGGCCACTGCTATGAAAAAAGAAAATAGGGTGATGGTATGAATGGCGATTGAGAGTGGAAAGAGAGAGGGAAGCTAGGCTGTCAGTGGTCAGGGCTGGCCCAGCTGAGCAGAGCCGACAGTGGAGGCAATGTCATGTGCAAAGGCCCTGGTGGTTGGTGCAAATAAGAATCAGAGAAGGAGGTGTATAGAATGTAGAAGCAAAAGGGGGCAGGGTGAGAGGTAGGCAGGAGCCGGTACCTGTGTAGCCTTATTGACACGAGGAGTTTGCTGGGGAAAGTGTAGGCTGAGGGCTGAGTAGACAGCTGGAGATGAGCCCTTCCCTCTCCTGCTCCAAGTACACATGTCCTTTCTCCTCCTGATGGGGAGCCTCCAGTCAGGGTAAGACCCATTGAAACGAGGATTCTCCCCAGATAGACCTCCCCATGCATGACTGTGTTCACCCAGTTACTTCTTCCAAGCTGGTCTGGGACACCTTAGCTATGTGGACTCCCCTGGGCAGCTGCCGGAGAGGAGAGGTCAAGTTCCTAGGCCACCAAGGTGGGCCATGGACTTGGTAATGGAGTGTGCATTGTGAATGCACGTGAACAGGTCTGTGGTTGTGCAAATAGACCCACGTGAGACGCATGACTCGTGGTGAGACACTGTTACCACGGATGTGGCTGACCTGTGTCTGAATGCACACGTGACTATACACACAAGTCTGTGCACACCGCCAACTGGGGGTGCATGTGAGTAGCTCCTGTGTAAGTGACTGAATGAGTGTGCTCACCGCCGGGGCTGTGTCGTGTGTGCCTGACACGGAAGGGTGGGCTCTCCTGGTGGTGTGGGCCCAGGTGCCGCTGGTGGTCGGGTGTGGATGCAAGTGTACCTCCTGGGATGTGTGTGCACCTGCGTTATCAATGTCCACACACTTGTAGGTGTGAACCTGTGTGATCACTGTGTGTTGGAATCCATGGGGTCTGTGTGGTGGTGACTCTGAGCACGTGGCTGTGTGCTGTGGTATTTGCCTGCGTGAGGCTGAGTGAGACAGAATGCGTGTGTAATTGAATTGATGTGTTTCTGTGGAGAGCTGTGGGACGTGCCTGTCAGAACGGCAACGTGTTTGTGATCGGGTCACTGTGCGTGTGTGTGGCCATGTGTGACTTTGAGACTTCTGCGTGTGTGCCCATGGCTGTATGTGTACACACGTGGAGGAGTACAGGCGTACACACAGGTGTGCATATGCATACATGGGTACAGGGCATTATGGGTCATAACGAGCCTGGTGAGCACTCTGTGCCAGAAGTCGTCGCACCTAGGTAGGCGTGGCTGCCTGACAGGACCTTCATGTGTTATGTGCGTGGGGCAGAACTGCTGCACCACGTATGCAGCGGGTGGCTGTGAGTGGCCATGTGCATTGTGACTCCTGAGTCGCTGCATCTGGGACGTCTTGTGGCTGGACTCGCGTGGGGGGGGCAGACAGCCAGGTGATGTCACTGATGAAGATCAGGCTGCTGGAAGCAGGTGAGCCAGGCTCCACCCAGGAGAGGGCACAGAAGAGGCCAAGGGCACAGGCTCCTCCAGCCCAGCCCAGCCCAGCCCAGTCCAGGGAGGCTGTGTGAGCCCGGGAGCCCCAGAGGCTCCTAGGCCTGCACACCTGGGGTTAAGGTCAAAGGCCACAGCCAGACTCATGCCTCAGATCCCCTGGCACCAAGTCCAGGGAGTAAATGGGTCAGAGCTGGGCTTCGACTGCCCTGTCCTGGCACTGGGCAGCTGAAAGAGGCATGAAGGAGCAGCGCCTGTGGTCAGCAAGGGTCTGGGAGCGGTGTGTCAGCCCCGCCTCCTCCATCTGGCTGGATAGAGGTCCTGCACCTGCCTCCTCACTGGCCAGGTGAGTGCCATCCAACCTGTTCACACTCTTTCACCCATCTTCCAATGTGTAGGGGGCTGAGAGGGGCTTCCCCTCAAGGTGGGGGACAGCAGCAGGCTTGCATCTTCTGTCCTTTCCTCTCCACTCCCAGGCACCTTTCGCCCACTTCCCAGGAAGTGGCTGTGGACTCTGTTTCCAAATATAGCCGCATGGTGGCTGCAGCTGCCTGCAGCCAGCCCCCCACCCCCACCCCGGGGCCTCCGGAGCCTCGGAAGCACTGGGGCTGCTCTCCCGAGGCCTGGCCCACCCCTACCTGGAGCTGTGGCAGAAACAGTAATCAGAGGAATGGCCAATGCAAAAGGAGGGGTGCTGAGCCCCAGGTTAGGAGCCCAGGACGTGACTTTAGGGTGCAGGGGACTCGCAGATAATTCCCTGTGCACACACAGTGCTTTCCACAACACAGTGCCACACGTGCTCACACCACACAGGGCCACAGGTGGTGTCACCCTCAGGGCTACACAGAAAATAAATTTAATGTATATACGTTTATATAGACTTAAATGTACATATATTCAAATGACCTTCAAGGAAACTTACACAATGATCCACCACATACACAATAGCACAGAGACACCAAGTCCCTTCTCAAAGGACACACATTCATTTGTCAAAGCTCAAGGATAGGCCAGGCCTGGAATCCTGGCACTTTGGAGGCGGAGGCAGGACTGGGAGGCTGAGGCCAGCTTGACTACAGGGCAAGTCTTTGTGGAAGGAAGGAGGGGAGGGAGGGAGGGAGGGGGAGAGAGGGAGAGAGGAAAGGAGGGAGGGAGAGAGGCAAGAAAGAAGGAAGGGAGGAACAGGGAGGGAAGGAGGAAAGAAATAAAGAAGGAAGGAAGGAAAGGAGGGAGGGAGGAAGGAAGGAAGGATAGGAAGAGGGAGCAAGGGAGGAAGGAGGGGGGGGAGGGAGGGAGGGAACGACTTGATGTTGTATCAGCCACACAGGCCTTTGGGGGAGCTGTTTGGTGGTGAGGAGCTGGGCAGTGTGAGGAATCCGGGAGACATCCCAATCCTGAAGAGCCTGGTGTCCGCTTGCGCTGGGGGATCCCCGAATCCTGGAGATGTGGAGGCCCCCCAGGAAGGCGTTTTGCATGGCGTGGAAAGACTGCTTCCTGAGCAGCACCCCCAGTGCAGAGAGGGCAGGGGCGGAGGAAACTGGCTGGAAGGAGGTGGGAGAATGGGGACCCCTGTGTTTCCCTTTGAGGTGTTACCCCCAGGATTGGACTCTAAGGCCCCCATTCTTAGGAGATACTCCCCTACCTATCTTAGACCCGTGGCAGCCAGCTCAGTGCCCAAGCCTGTGTGAGGGTGGGGCAAACAGAGGGCAGGAAGATGAGCCCAAGAAACGGGTGCCAAGGGCATGGCTGGGAGCCAGGGAGGCTGCAGGCTCTGGGCCACGGCGGGTCTCTCCTCCTTCACATCCCCTATGAGGTCTGGGACCCTCCTGTGACACTGCCTGACAGGACTCCACCGCCCCAGGAAGCTGGCAGATCACAGAAGGGCGAAGCCTGTCCTGGTGTGCTCTCCACCCTGGGAACAAGCCTTGGAAGAGAGAGCAAGGCAGGAACTGGCAGACCTATCAGCTCCACCCCCAATACCAAGCTGTGGCTCCCTGGGGCTCCCTCAGCAGGCTAAGCCACTGCAGCTGGAGCTCCTCGCTGGATCACTGGATCACAGCTTCCCTTGCACTCACTCAGAGGCAGGTGGGGTTCCCTTGTAGCCTCTACCTAGGGTGCCAGAGACTAGCAAAAGGCAAGGAGCTGGTGCATTTCCAGCAGCGACTGTGTGACCCTGGGCAGGTCTTTGCTGCCTCTGAGCCTAATTATTTGCTTTGGAAAAAAAAAAAAAACATGAAGTCAGGTATATCTTCTCTCCTCTCCATTTCACCCATCCACCCTCCCAGCCTCCCTCTCTTCAGGGGACAGTGTGGACTGGCTTTGAGGCTCTGATGACTGTGGGCCAGGATTGGGGAAGAGCATACTGAGCTTTGGAAAGGAGACCACTAGCATCTCCTGTCACTGACTCCATCTGCTACATGCCTGTGAACCTGGGCTGTTTGTCTTCAGGTCCTTTTCTGGTTCCCGTTTCCTCTGTGAGAGTGGGACAAATGGGTGGCACATCACAAGTTCAAAGCCTCCCTCCCCTCCCAGGATTCCCACAAGCGACTACCTCCAGCTTTGGACCTAATGTGCTTTTAGAAGCTGACAAAATGTTCTGTGCCCTCACCCAGTCCAAGAGAACTCTTCTCCCTCCCCTAGCTCTGCAAGGAAGCCCTTTCTGGTAAAAGAGGTGCTCCTGGGCTCTGGAGTCAGATGACCTGGGTCCAAATCCCACCAGAAGGCGACTATGGCCAGGGCTCCAGACAGCTCTGTGGTAAAGTGGTTGTTGTTAGATGCTGTTGGGTCGATGTCTGACTCATATCAACCCTACGTACAACAGACAAAACAGTATTGTCACTGCTTCTCTGCTATTCACAGGGTTTTCAGTGGTGGATTGATTTTTGGGAGTGGGTTGCCAGGTCTGTCTCCCAGGTCTCCCAAGCCTACAGCACCTGGTGTTCCCAGGCAGTCTCCCATCTAAGTACTAACCAGGCCCGTCCCTGCTTAGCTTCTGAGATCTGAGGGGATCGTATGGCTGCAGGCTGTGGTGAAGTTGTTGTTGTTGATGTTATTGTTGTTAGGTGCTGTTGAGTCGGTATCTGACTCATAGCGACCCTTTGTACAACAGGGGAAACACTATTGTCAGTGCTTCTCTGCTGTGCATAGGGTTTTCAATGGCAGATTGATTTTTGGGAGGGGTTTGCTAGGTCCTTCTCCCAAGCCTACAGCTTCTGGTGTTCCCAGGCGGTCTCCCATCCAGGTACTAACCAGGCCCGACCCTGCTTAGCTTCCGAGATCTGATGGGATTGGATGCCACAGAGCTATGGCTGCAGGCCTGGTGAAGTTAGGGAGACCTAAACTGTCTCATCAAGCTGTTTAGAGCTGAAAGAGAGAGTGGCAACTGTGTTACAATAGCTCTTGCTTGGCCTCCCATAAACGTTCACAATGATGGCACCTCAAATGCTAACAGATTCTCCAGGCTAAAACAGCCGTATTTCTCTCTTTCTGTAGACAAGTGGGATTCTTACAAAAACATTAATGCAAGATGAGGGGGAGGAAAGAAGACAGGGGATCCCTTAGGCTCTCAGAATGGAAAGGAGGAGATCAGGCACCGTGGGGCCAGCCAGGAGCTTGAAGAGGACATTAGCTGTCCCATCAGAATTGGGCAAGAGAATCATTTTTGTCTTTTCTGGCTGGTTCTGAGAAGGATGGGGTCCACCACAAAATGGAGCAAGGCTGGGAGGGCCAAGCAGAGGACCTGCTCCCATCCTCTGGCCTAAGGATTTTGTGGGTACCTCCAGCCTAGACCCCTTCTCCTGCCTATGCCTCCCTCAGTCAGTCTTCCACTTCCTTGATCTCCCACAAGCCGGGCAGTCAGAGCTGGGCAGCACCCAGGTCTTTCTCTGAGCTTGCCGCCTGGGAACTGGACACAGGAAATTCGCCCTGTGTTGTCCACTGTGCACCCCCAAAAGAAAGGCGGCCACTTTCCCTCCTCATCCTGCAGATTTAAGAAGTAACGCAACAAAAATATTATTTTAATGTTATTTGTATTACAGCCACAATAGAATTTTTTTTCTCTAAAAGGAAAAGAAGCATAATTTACTCTCCCTCAGTAAGGCCAGGCAAATGTTGATGTTGCAATTTTTTTTCCCTGTACTAGAGGACTGAACCCTGGGGCCCTGAGCAGGCGAGACAAGGGTCCTGCCACTAAGCTGTCCTCCTCCCCAAGCCCCCTTCCTTTTATTTTTTATTTCGAGCCAGGGTCTTGCTAAATTGCACAGGCTGCTTCTGGCATCGAACTTGCAATGCTCCTGCCTCTGCCTCCGGAGTCGCTGGGATTAAGAAGGTGCTGGACATTCCGTTTCCAATTTCCAACTTTCTTCTTTCCACTGGGAAGTTGCTCCAGGCCAGCGAAGGGATGGCTGGACCAATGAAGAGAGGCCCAATGCAATGAAGGAACGAGAGTGGGCAGTAGATGGAAAGAGACACCTAAGCCCCCAGGTCCCCGGCTGAGCGCTCCGTGGCGCTGGCGGGTTTCCACTAAGGTACTCACCCACCGCCTGCGTGCGGTTCCTGAATGTCCACTTTGCACTCAAAGGGAGCTTTTGCTAAAGATCCCAACCAACCTGGTACTAGACCTCCATATTCTGCTCAGTTTAAAAAATCAGAGCGTTTTTCACTTTGCTCTGGGCGCCTCCGGAAAGCCAAGAGATGGCCGGAAGGGCCTTCAGGCCCCAGGACGCGCTGCAAAGTGCGCGACTGTCCCCAGCGCCTCATTGTTGAGAGCGTGCCACCAGACTTCGGGTTGCCATGGTGACCGGAAAAGCCAGGGGTCCTTGCAGAAACAATTGCCAGGATCTTTTCCACTCAGAACCTCAGTGGGTCCGTTGCTCACCAGTGTTTGACCGTTGTGATTTGGAAAGAGGAGAGAGGCGTCTCTGGTTCCCGCTTCCAGACCCTTCTATCAGGGCTGCTCCCAAAGGCCAGAAACCCAACATTCGGAGGCCAGAGGGGACTGGCTGGGGCGCTGGAGGTCCAGGCTGATGGGGAAGAAAAATTAGAGGTCTCGACCAAGCAATCGCTTTGGTGACGGATCCTTCAATTTGGGATCTGGCCACCCTCGTGCCCCGAACCCCTACTCATGGCCCTTCACCTTCTCAAGGTCATTACTAGAGTTTTCACTTGCAGCTCCAGGCAGGAGTGTAAACTCCCTCCATCCCTCCAGCAGCCCCCAGACCCCAGACGCTTGTCTTGCAAATTTCTCCTGGAAAAAGATGGTAAGAACAGGCGACCTTAGCTTCAATAGAATAGGGTTTTAGGTCCTCTTGACCACCCTAGGCCTGGGTCTGAAGTCCTGATCAGACCTTAGGAATTCCAAAGCCACTGGCCTGGCCCATGTTGACCATAGATTGAATGCTGCCTGAATCTTGGGGCTGAATTGGGAAGTATCACACTGAGCCTTCCTAAAAGGGGTGATTATTCGATACTTGCTATCTCTTTTGTTCTCTTTGCCGGGAGGAGGGCAGCTTGGACTCTGGGAAGGGTCCACACCCCCACCTCTTAAATGCAGAACTTTAAGAAAGTGGGGTCACATTCTCTCCCGTGGGGACGCTTGGCTCTGTGGGGCTGGGCTGGCTGGAAAGAGGTGCGCAGACAGCCAGCAGTGGAGGTGCAGTTTCATCTCTGGTCTTGAATCTGGCCTTTTGAGCAAGCTCAACACTTGTGGATTTAATTTTCCTTTCTTTCTTGCTTTCTTTTCTTTCCCCCCTTCCCACCCGGCAAGGGAACAAGAAAAATAGTCTTCGGTGTCGACAGCGCGACACTGTTCCCTTTGCCAAAGAAAATTTGTCTTTCCAGAGCTGGGAGAACAGCGGCTCCCAAGTTTCCACGTCACCCTTCGCTTGAGGGAGGGAGAACCCAGACAGCACCCTCACCCACCGCCCCACACCCCAGACCTGGAGGTATCAGCCTAAGGCTCTATCCACAGGGCCAAAGGCCCGGAATTCAGCACACCCTCCTTGCCCGAGTCTCAGGGCTGCCATAGGTGTAGATGGGGTCCCCACCTCCAGAAGATTTTCAGCAAGTTCTGGGCTGCAGATACGGTTCCAGGTCTCAGGCTCTGTGTGGCCGACCAACAGAAGCCCTGGCTTGTTTCAATTCAGACCCTGACCCTTCTGGACCGAGGACTGCCCAAATCAGAAGGGGCAAGGACAGCAGCTCCATGGCCACGGAGAGCTGCTGCCTGTGAACGTCCCCACTCTTTGGGGAGTGTGTGAATCCCCAGCCTTGTTACCTCTTGGCTGCTGGATCTCTAGAAAGACAATTTCCTTCTCATCTCATCACCCTTAGCAGGAAACAAAACAAAACATCTCCCATTAGCACAGGAATACGGACAGCAATGGCAATCATTCTCGGTAGGGAGACTGGAGAATATTGCATATTGAATAGTCATCATCATCACAACCACCACCACAGCCAATGCGCTTCCCACAGGTCACAGAGAAGAAACTGGGAGCTGAATATAACATTATGAAGGGAATCCCTGTAGTCCTGGGAAAAATATAACGGAGCCAGATTTCACTAGGCGAAAGGGAAAGTGACCTCCTGAGACGTGAGGGAATTTCCCACCCTCCCACAGACCCTTTTCTTTTGCAAAACAAGTTGGTCAACTATCCTTTTCTCATGGTTTCTATTGTTATAATTCTGGTTAATTTTCCCAGCCCCATTTGCACTTCTCTCTACTTGGTGACCCCAGTGGAAGCACTGGAGAGGCAGGGACAGGGGCCACCGCCAGACCTACGTGGAAGGAAGCCTGTCCTTGTGTCCTTGTGCGTTCCCTTTTGAGAGGAAATCTATGTGGCAGCTTGGGGTGCGACTTTCTTAAAAACAGAAGGCAAAATCGAACAGCAACAAAAATCAACGGCATTTGCTCCCTTAAGTCTGGCTTTAGGACTTTTGAAAACTAGGATCCTAGTCTCTCCTATGCATCCAAGCATGAAAAAACAAGGTGGGGTTTCGCAAAAGGAAGACAGAACACTTCAAGAGAAAACCGAGCTGGGAGCAGGGCTCGGGACACTGCAAGTCTCTGAAAGAAGTTTAAGGGAGGGAGGTGTGCGTTGCGGCGGGCTCCGAAGCTGACTTCCCAAATGAGCGGGGGAAAGAATAGGGAGGCTAAAATCCAGTCGGGATCCTTAGTTTTTTTGTTTTTTTGCTTTTTTTCTGTTGTTGTTTGTTTTTTGTTTTGTTTTTTCTATCGGTGCTTTCTCGAGAGCTCTAGTGAAGCGAGTTTGTGAGTGGTAGAATGGTGGAGTGGTAGAATCCAGGTTGTTGCACCCAAAATGGGCAGAGAAAGCCGAACAGAAAGGAGCTGGCCCTCTTGGAGTTCGCCGTCCCCTTTGGGCCCGGCGGGGCCTCGGCCTTCCTTTCGACCCAGAGGTCATCCGGGCATCCGCCTGGGCTTTCGGGCTGCATTCTTGGCGTCTGGGAGAAAACTCTGGTTTGGGCAAAGAGTTACGATTAAGCTGGAAACCGAGAGCGAAGCTCGGGAAAGCGGCTGCAGCCCGGCGGAGGAGGCAGACGCGGCCCGTGCAGCCGGGAAGCGCGTCTGCCTCCGGGCGCCCGTGGCCGCTGCCGCTGTCCCCGCGGGCCTGACCTTGGCTCTGCAGCTGCTCGGCCCACTGCGTCTCTGCGCTGCCGCTTCAGTCCCAGGCAGATCGGGCCGGAAGCCAGGCCATACTTTGGAAAACCCTGGGGTCTGGGGCGCGCAGAACCCAGGACCGAACCCCGAAGCCGGGGACAAGTCCAGATTCCTAGTCGGGCTCCCTCGGGGCCCCGCGGCGGGGAACTCACCCTTGCGGAAGGCCTAGCGCTCGCCGGCTCGGTGCTGGGCAGGCCTAGCGCTCCGCGCCGCGCCGCCAGGGGCGTCTACGCTGTACGTTTGGCAACTCAACGCAGCGAGTTTCCCAATGCGCGTGTACAAGCCTGAGCACGTCCACGGCACTGCTTAGAAATGATGCCCATGGACCAAACTAGAAAGAATCGTCGTTATTACAAAACAAAAATAAGAGTGTCTCAACCCCGGGCAGGCCCCGGCGCAGCCATTTTTCACTCCAGAAATCACCCCCCTCCGCCCCCATCCCCACCCCATCAACCCAATCGCACCCCACCCCGCCCCTGCCGGGCCACGCAGGGACCGATCGCCTCCCCAGGCCTCGCTAAAGGAGCATTCGAAGGCCGGCTTTTCTCTCTGCAAGAAACGGTCTGGGCAACTCTTTCTCTCTTGGAACTTCTGAGTTAGGATAACTCAATCATTTCTATGAAGTTCTGCGCCAGGGCACTGAGCTATCGCGCCCCGCACATAGCCAGCTAGAGAGGAGTCTTGCTGCCCATTTGCCAAGAGCTCTTCCTCAGGAAAAAAGAAATAATAATAATTTGTACATAATAAGAATCCCTTGCCTCCTGCAAGAGACTGCGTCGCTCCGGAAGAACTTGTTTTCTTTCCAGAAGGGGCTAAGGTGCGCTCCCACCCCGCTCTGCTAAAATCCCCCCTCGCCTCCCCCTTCTCTAAGAAAATCAATCTTGGCTCTATTTTGTATCTTATGTGCACCACCCCCGTTTCCCCGGAGAGCGCTGGGTTTGTTTATTTCTTTATTTATTCCCCGGGGTCGAGGCCCCAGCACTTGTGGCTATGCAGACCCAAGACTGATAGAGGAAGACGTGGAGAAATTAGCCTCCTGCCGCTGCCCCCCAGCCGAGAGTGACAACGCGCGCGGGCCCGTTGCGTGACTCGTGACGTTTTAAAGTCCTATAGGTGCAGGAGCTGGTGAGATAGTCGCTATCGCCTGGTCGCCTCTTTATTTTATTGGGGTATGCCTGGTAATAAACAGTAATATTTAATTTGTCGGAGACCACAAACCAACTGCGAGCTGGGAGGTACTTGCTCCTCTTGACAGACCCAAGAAGAAGGCCTGGCCTAAAAGGAGGGGTCTCTTTTGGGGGGTCCTTACAAAACTCTTCATCTGAGCCCCCAGACTGAGTGAGCTCACGCTTCTGGCTTCTGTGCTTCGAAGAAGAGGTGGGATCTTTGGAGGTGAGTGTCTCCCTGAGAATGGGGGTGGGAAGAAGTTTCTCTCCGCACTCCCTCTGTCCTGGGACCCCTGGCTTCCCAGGCCAACTTGGCCTTGTTGCAGTTCCAGAACAAATGAAGAATGCAATCTCTTGGATTTTGCCTTTTGGTGTCACCTGCAAGAATGCCCCCCAGCCCGGGTTTAAAACCGGTTTTGCGCGGTGACCCCCGATACACCATCTAAGCTCCATGCAAAAAGTGAGCGAATCTGGGCTGCTACTGAGCGAATCTGGGCTGCTACTTGAGCGAGTTCAGGTTTTCTCTCTCGGGAAAGGGCCTGCATATTATTTATGGGAATTAATTTTATCCACAAATCTCCGAGACTTTAAAAGAGATCGGAGAGGTCTTTCTGGATTTCCCCTTCCTTCTCCCAGAGATGTGGAGAGGCAGGCTCCTCCCGAAGCTGTATCTGTTTTCCATCCTCCACCTGAGATTGCTTCCTGCACAAGTCCAAAGGCCTCAGAGCTGACATTTTGGAAGAGTGAAGGTGTTTTCACAAATAAATAAATCGCCTTCGCCAAGGTCCGTTTGGAAACAAATCTGGATGGTGGAGGGTTGGCGTTCTCCTTGGTTGCCCCATTTTTAGGGCTGGGCAATCCACATAGGAGTTTTGCAGGGATGGTCTGGAGGGACAGCTGTGGAGGGCTACACAGCTGCTGGTCTCCCATGTCTCTGGGACATTTCTTCTCCCTCCATCCCTCTCTCCAGACTTTGACTTGTAGGCTGATGTCTTTGATCAGAGCCCCCGAAAAGAACTGGACAAAGGGGTACAGTAGGCGAAACCAGGAGCCCAGTAGCGGATTAGGATTGTTGACACTTATTTCAAGCACCAATACTCTGTCCCAATCTGGATCTGCTCACAGGAGACCTACTGACTGTGTTTATGCTTCTGCTGACCACCTGAACTCACCCTGAATATAGTAATACATTGAGGAGAGGGACAAGCAGAGAGAGGAGCAAACAGAGGTGGAAACTGCAGCCAGTCTCCTATGGCTCTTTGGTTACTTCAGCAAAAGTAAAGGCATTGCCTCTTTGCACACCTCCAGCCAGGGTGGACAGGGGTGGGGACCCATAGTGATTTCTTGATATCTTTGATGTTGGCCCCATCCCAAGGCACCTTCACTCTGCCTTCACCCCCAGTCATTGAGAGTGGGAGTCATGATTGAGGGTAGGAGGAGGAGAAATGTCAGGCCGGTTAGGTCCGGCTCCACGGGGCCAGGTGGGGTCACACAGCCTCCCTCTGAGGTCAGCATTGGAGAGCAAAGGCAGGCAAGGCTGCAGAGGCCCATGGGTGGCCGAGTGCTCCTAGTGCATCCTGACCTGGGTCTCTGCAGGCCCTGGTCACCAAGATCGATGTCCTTCCTCCCGGGTACAAGCCACCAGGGTTTTGCCATGATTTGTACAGGGATTTTTGCAGTCCCCTCTGGCTGAAAGCACCAGACATGGAAGAAGATGGGGAAAGGGGTGGGGGTGGAGGATCGCCAGGTCTGGGTTTGAGAGTCCTATTGTGATTTGAGTGTTCGGGAAATCTAGTGGAAAAGTGGAAATGGTGGTGGAGGAGGGAGGAAGGGAGGGTGGGAGGGAGGGAGAGAGAGAGAAAGAGAGAGGGACAGAGGCAGGCAATGTTCTGTGGGAGCTAGTTGGACAGGCAATTCCAGTACTTTGTAAGTATCAAGGCAACCCAACGTCACTGCACTCAGCTGAGTTGGCTTGTATTTCTGAGTGAGAGGGAGAGGGCGAGGGAGAAGAAGAGAGAGAGAGGGAGAGAGAGAGAGAGGGAGAGAGAGAGAGAGAGAGAGGGAGAGAGAGAGACTGACAGACTCTTACCTTGGATTCTAGAACTTTAACCCCAAAGAGTCTCTGGGAAAGGACTTAAGACAATTCCCACGGCTCTCTCTTGTCTCCCAACTTTTCTTCCTTGAGGGGGCAAGAGTGGAGCGGGGCAGTGAGATTGCATGGTTCCGGACTCTCCCGGAGCTGGCGTCTCCTGTTCTTCAGAGCCCCTCTGGAGGCTGACAGCTTGGAAATATTTAGGGAGAGCGAGCAGTAGCGAGCAGCGGAGGAGGTGTGTGCTGGAGGTGGGCAGTCGCTGCGAGACTCCGCGGTAGTGGGTGCTCCTTTGTAGCAGCAGGAGACGCTAGGCTGGGCAAGCATTCCCCTGCATAAACCCCGGAGTCACCATGCCTGCACCCCCACCTGGCCGCCGGCTTCCCTGCTAGGAGCGAGAGGGGCTTTGGTGAATGCACCAGCTTCAGCGAACGAGGTAACGGTAACAGTCCTGCCTGTGGCCGGGGAGGTTTGGGAGGGAGCCGCTGCCCTGGAGTCGGCTCTGGGAGGCTTGAATGGCGGACTCCAGCTTTCATCCTGCAGAGCCTGGCTAGCAGAGGTTTTGCATGGCGGCCCGGCCCGGGCTTTCCCAGCAAGTGGAGCCCGGGAGGCCACCGAGGCTGAGGAAGCAGCGTAGAGGTTTGCAGGATGCGCGGCCTGGTTCTGTCAAACCGCATCTTGTTCGACTCCGCCAGCCTTGAGCTCCCGGGACCCTGGCAAGGGCGCGGGGTGGGATCCTCCCCGAGGCCGGCGGTGGAGTGCTTGCCAGGGCGCCAGCCTGGCTTTCTTTTGTTAGGAGCAGACTGTGGGGGCTACAGTCCCTGAAACCCCAAGGGCGAGGGGATGGAAACTGCCGGGGAGTCTGGCCTCAGAAGCTGTCCTCGGCCCCATTTAGGTCTCACGCCACTGTAGACCAGGGTAGGATCCAGCCTTTTGCCTAAGTAGCTGCTCAGATCGCGGGCCGTTTGCTTGCACCCGCTTTCCCAAAGCCTTCTGGGGTTGGGAGACGCAGGGGTTGGTGGTAGAAATCCCTCTTTGGGAACGTAGAGGGGATTGGAAAGAGATCAGAGAGCAGGGGACAGACTCAAGCGGGTTCCAGCAGCCCAGCAGCTGTTATTTTGCAAACTTCATCCTCTGACGCCTGCAGACTCGGGCTCTGGTCCGTGCTGCAGCGGACCAGTGGACAATTCCATCCAATGCTGGTAAGGATTTTGTTCTCAACCCGAGCCAGGCTCACAGTTTCAGAGAGCCAGGCCGGGTTGAAACTAGAAGCTCCCTTTGGCCTGGCTGCTGGACCAAATGCCCAGCCCAGAGTGGACAGCCAAGAAAGCAGGGAGAACACAGGTACCCGTGCCCTGCCGCAGAGCACTGGTACCCGTCACCCAGTCACGCTCTGCTTTCTGATCTGTGGCTGTCCTCAGCAGGCTTCTGCGTGCCAACTTTTTATTTTTTTAACAAGTCTTGCCTAAGGTTGGAGGAAGGGGAGGATTTTTAATTTTAAAGGATTTTTCATTTTAGGGTCCGTAAACTGATGAAAGATGAACACGAGTTCTCTTTTGAACCTGCTCACCCAGTTTTCACATCCTCCCTCTCCTTGTTTTTGGTTTTGCAAGAGGCGGGTTATTTCATCATTTTGCCTTCTGCAGAAAAATATCCCTCCTCTTCCTCTGGTGAGGTTTAGCACAAAGAGCTCCGATGGCCTCCTGTAATTTGGCAAAGCAAAATTCTCAAAAAGACACTGGGCTTTGTTTTGTTTTGTGTTTGGTTGTACCCAATGGCTTCCAAAAATACCGACGCCTTATCTTTATTGGCTCTTCCAGGAGTTCAGACAAATTTGACGGGCAGCTCGCTTATCGCTCACAGCCTGCGCAGGGGAGATGCGGGCCTCACCACCTCCCAATCCGACAGGGGTCTTTTTGTAGTTGTGTGTGGTGGTCAGAAAGTAACAGTAATGATGATGATGACAATAATAATAATAATAATAATAATAATAATATTTTTTGTAGCCTCCTTTAGCTGGGAACGGAGGTGCTGGTAGCAGGAAACTGAGGGTCAAACTGCTCCCTCTGCTCCCTCTTGTATCTGGAACTGCTGGAACTGAATGCTCTCTCTCTCTCTCTCTCTCTCTCTCTCTCTCTCTCTCTCTCTCTCTGGTCCTCAGAGGAGAATCTTGCGCGGGCACAGGGCCCCAGGCACACCATGGCTGACGCAGAGGAAGGCTTTGGCCTGGCACACACGCCTCTAGAATCCGATTCAAAAGACCTATCCTGTGATTCAAAACCCGAGAGTGCACTGGGGGCCCCCAGCAAGTCCCCGTCCTCTCCACAGGCCGCCTTCACCCAGCAGGTAAGAAAACCCTTCTGTCTGAGGTGGCCCTATGCAGAGACCAAAAAAAAAAAAAAAGAAAAAAAAAAAAAAGAAAAAAGAAAAAAAAATCACAGCCCATGATTATCCCCTTGTTTTTCCCACTGGGTCCCACCATTCTCTGCCTGTCTTCCTAAATACCAGTATATTCCACTCCATTTTATCATGGTGACTGTCTTTATGGCATGAGGAGTTTTGAAACTGATTTAAGTTGTTGGAAAATCTTAATTATCCAACTCTTTGAGGTCAGCCAGCAGTGGTCCAGATAATTTCTTTCCTGCGGCACTAGGTGTAGAATTGGCCCTTATTAAGGGCTGGGTCAGCAGCCGCTTCAGGCCAACATGAGCGATGGCTTGACCCCTCTTCAGATCTTTCCTAGCCTTCGCCTCCTCCTGCCTCCTCCGCGCAGCCGCCGCCTAGACCCGCGCACAGCACCATTTGTCTTGTGGTCCGGGCCAGGCAGGCCAGCATGCCCCAGCCAGCCAGCCAAGGGGCGCTCACAGGACTGGCCGCAAAGGGCAAAGGGAGCAGCGGCTCGCTTGGCTGGAAGTTGGGCCCAAGCGGAGGGAGGCGCTTCCCCTTGCTCTCTGCACCCTAAACCCCGGCTCATTGTTTGCTCCAGGTGACCCTTGCAGACCCTGAAGATCTTTAAACGGGTGTCACAGGGCACCAAAAGCACTGACTTCATTAGAAGAGATGGGTACCTGGAGCCAAAACCCTTTCTTGGGATTTCGATATCCTCCTAGGCTTTTTAATGGAGTCTCTCCTTTGCCTTCACATCTCAGGAAAATGTGGGTCTCTCTTTATTGAAGCAGCTAGCCATAAGCGTGGTTTGAGAAACATACAGAAATATTTTTTCTCTGAAGGAAAAGCAAAATTACTTTTTAGAGGATTCCTCCTTGTTTCAAAAGAAAGATTTTTTTATGTGACCTTTTTGTGTCGGTTTTGCAAAATAGCTTCTAGTTGAAAGTGAAAATGTGAGCTGGCTTCGGCGGTGCCCTATAATCAAAGTTGGTGGAAGGGAACAGAGCTAGGGGTTGTGTGTGGGGTTATTAGGATACTCACTGAAAATTAGTTTTTGTTCTGGACTGTGAAAACATGTAATACGAACGTGTTTTAAATTTAAAATTTCCCATGTGTTCGAATTTGCACCCATAGTGACAAAGTAAACAGATGCACAGCACACTGTATTTGCACATGCCTGTGTTTTTTGTGAGTGCACATCTGGGTGTCTACATAGCAATACCCTAAGCGTGTTTTTCTAGATTGAGATTTTTCTCCCCCAATTGTATGTCGGATACATGGATTGCAACGGGCCAGCTTGGTCCTTCCCACAGGAGCACGATGGTTGGTGATAATTCTACAGCCTTATTGCTGGCATTAGGAGACATCAGGACACTGGGGTCCAGAGGTTGCCCGAGCCCCTCCACACTCAGCCTGCACAAGGATTCCTGGGCAGAAGCTGTCAGGTGCCCCGGGGCCCCGATCACTCCACGCTGCCTTTCACCCCCTGAGCCTACAGGCTCCAGGGTGAAGGAGAGAAGAAGCCCCAGAGTTTTGGCCGGGGGGAGTTTGCAGAAAGAATGCCCACTGCCACGGAAGTTTATCGCTGTGAATTTCCTCTCATTTCTGCAGGGCATGGAAGGAATCAAGGTATTTCTCCACGAAAGAGAGCTGTGGCTGAAATTCCACGAAGTGGGCACGGAAATGATCATAACCAAGGCTGGACGGTGAGCTGGCGAGTGGGATTAGACAGAGTTGGGGGAACGGGGTTAGACAAGGGTGTGTGGCTGGGGAAGAAAGAGAGAAGGCAGAGGAGGAAAGGAGAGGGAGCAGGGAGGAAGAGTAGAAGAGGGAGAAGGCTGTTGAGTGTGAGTATTTTGTTTGACTCCTTTCTGGTTAAAGAGACACAGGGAGAGTTCTTGCGCCCATCTTCAGCAGAACAGGGGAAGACTCAAAACATTCAACTCCAGAAACTGGGTATTTCTTCTGCCTCGTTTATAGGAAGAAAAAAAAGCGGCCAGGGGCCGAGCTATCCGGACGGGTTAGTAATGAGAGAAGGAGAGAAGAGAGAAGAGGGAAAAGGGAAAAGAGAGGAGACAGTGGAGGGAGGCTTTGGGTTTCACAGGTCTGGCCTTGATCCCTTGCCCCCACCCCCATTCCCACCCTCCCTGACCTTGGAGCGGTTCCAGGGTCCCACCCGATTGCCAAACTCAGAATTGTTGAATGTATTCGCTACCTCGTTCATTGTTTATAGAAAGCAGGCGAAGCCTTTGAAACTGAGACGGGGCTCGGCGGAGCTCTGTACACAGACACCGATAAACACGGCAGCTTGGCCAAGACACCCGCCCGGCCTTACTCTTCAAAGCCCCAAGTTTTAGCTGGAAAGGCGAGGCTTCGGGGGAGGGGCGGCGGCTCCGGATTCCAGGGTGCGCGCGCGGGAGCCTGGCCCGGCCTGGAGACCCTGCCCAGGCCGCGCGGGTCCCCCTCGATCGGCGGGGGCGACAGGCCCCGGGTGGGCCCGCAGCAGGCGCGGGAAGCGAGAAGCACCCGCAGGCTCGAGCTGCCGGCTGTGTGAAGGCTGAGGGTGGAGCTGACTCTGCAGACGCCCGGGTTCCCCAGCCCAAGCCTCCCGCAATAAACTGACAACCGTGACATTTATTATTATTTGAAATTAAACAATGTCGGCTCCTCCGCTCGGCCCAGGGCCTGAGTGAAGGAGGAGGCGGCGTTGTGTTTACACCAGCGAGCTGAGGTCCTCTTCCCATTCCGCCCGGGAAGGAGAGATGCAGCCGGCGCCTCTGCGACTCGTCCGCGCCGCGAGGCTTTAACTATAAAAGGCCTTCGACCGGTCCCGCGCCTCCGCCTCCGGATAAACACGGCGAGGCCTCGGCTGGCTCCCCGGCTGCACGCTGGAGGCCTCCATTCCCCCGATCCCAGCGACGCCCCGCGGCCAGCCATCCTCCAGCACCTCGGCCTTGCCCCCTAGGCCAGCCTCAGGGCTCTGGCTTTTTCCGGGCGCAGTCCTCGGGAGGCGGGCGGGGAGTCTGGAGCGCGCGCCTTGGCTGTCCAGCGACCCCAGCTCAGGTCACGCCCCAGCTCTAACACCCGATCGTGATAAGGTCGCCGTCTCTTTGCCGTGGGCTGAGGAGTCTGGGCTCTCCAAGGAAGTGCCTTGGAGAAGGTGTGGGTCCTTTGGGACTAAACTCCAGCCACAGACCGGGGCTGAGTCACCAATTGAGTTAAACTGGGAATCGCCTTGGGAGCCGCGTGCTAGCCCCCACCTCTGGGGAAGGTGGACCCGAGCCGGGAGAGAAGGCAAATGCGCACTCATCTGTGTGCATCCCTAGGTTGTGCACCTTGGTGTCCCCACAGGCCACAGCTTCGGGAGGCCGGGCACCTGGCTGGAGTAGGAAGGTGACTGTTTGTACCTAAGGAGCACCCTCTCTCCTAAATAGTAGGTGGTGGGCTAAGATAAGAGCAGTTAGTGGGAGCCGTTGCGGGTCTCTGTCAGGCCTTCTTCAAAACCAGTGCTCCAGGAGCAGCAGCCTCCTGGGGTCGGTTTTCCCCCTGGTACCTAGGGTCGCCTCCTTTCCTTTCCCTTTGCTTTTCTCCTCCCCATAATTTCCAGGCAAACCTGGGCTGGATCTCAGGGAGAACGGAGTGGGGCCAGATTTCTCTTCTACTTTTCTCAAGGAATTGCTCTTTGAAACGTGGGGACAGCTCTTTCGGAAGACTGGCATTAATCCCTCCCCTCCTGTCACTGTGTCCCTCTGTCCCTCTCCCCTCTCCCAGGCGGATGTTTCCGAGTTACAAAGTCAAGGTCACTGGCCTTAATCCCAAAACCAAGTACATCCTGCTCATGGATATCGTTCCTGCCGACGACCACAGATACAAGTTTGCAGATAATAAATGGTAGGTCCCGGAGTGGCATGTGGGGACAGTAGGCAGGGAAGTGGACTGCCCTCTCACCCCGCCTCCTGCAGTTGAACCAACAGATTCTTTTGTGCCTCCTGCTTTGTGCTCCAGGCTGGTGCCTGCCTACTCTGGTGTACCTGTATTGCCCACCCTGAGCATGAGCTTCCATTTTCTAGACCAGAAAACTGAGGCTCAGAGAAAGTGAGGTTCCCTCTATCTGTTGCTACACTGTCGGCTGTGGATTTTTTTTTTAAGTGCTGGACATTATTTCTGGAGGCATAAAGCCATTTATGGTTATTTTTTATGAGTTACCTTCTTTGAACATTGCCTTTTTAATGAAATTGCAAAATTCGCCCTTGGCATTTGAGTTAAAAAGGTAAGAGAGAAGAGGTCCATTGCTGGGATCAGTTGCACCCACGGCTGCTAATAGTGCCAAGGCTGGAAGATGAAGCCCCTTTGAAAGCATGTGAGGAGTTTGCAAGGTGGTTTTGTTCTTGTTTTTGTTTTTGTTTTTGTTTTTTGCATATGCAGCCGTTCAGATCCCACTGCCAGTTTGTGGGCAGCCTTCAAGGCCCCAAGCATGGCGGGAACTGGGGGAAAAATGAGGAGGAAGAAGAAACAGCAGGGCCCGGGACGCTCTGGGCCAGCTGGGAATGCAGAGGCCTAATGGAGACAGGAGGGTCAGGCCCATCCCAGATCAGTCCCAGCTCCACATCCAGAGCGCACATCCGGTATGCTACTTCTGGGCCACCCTAGGCTCCGGTCACACCTCTTCTTGGTCTAGGTCTGTGACTGGCAAAGCGGAGCCTGCCATGCCGGGGCGCCTCTACGTGCACCCGGACTCGCCGGCCACCGGGGCGCATTGGATGCGGCAGCTCGTCTCCTTCCAGAAGCTGAAGCTCACCAACAACCACCTGGACCCATTTGGGCATGTAAGCACCATATCCTGGGTGGGCTCTCTCCCATCTCCTCCTGGGCTGCTTCTGGTTTCTTGTGCCCACCCTTCTCCCTTTCTTTGCTTTGTGTCTTTAACCTCTTCCTTGGTCTTTTCCTTTCTTTCCTTTTCTGGTTCTAAGGTCGTTCCTCCCTCCTTTTCACCTTCCTTCCCATCTCTTCTCTGTTCTGCCTCACCTCCTCATCCAGATTTCCCACGGCTTTATTTTCCTCTTAATAATTCTTCCTCTATCTCTGTCTCTCAGAGGCACACCCTCTGCTGTCCTCCCTGTGGTCCAGTCCCAGGTCTCTTTTCCCCAGGTAGCTGGAGATACGACCTCTGTTCTCCCTGGCTGGTGCTGCATGGATACCCCCAACACCAGCTTCCTGCATTGCTGAGGGACAGGGGTGCAGGGTCACAAAAGCTGCTCTTTCCAGGGCTGGACACTGGGGTCTGTGAAGCCATCCTGTGCCTTAGTCCCAGGGGAGATGGGGGGTGGGGTCTGTGTTTCAGTCCTGTGATAAACATGGATGCTCTAGCCAGAGGGCACCCAGCACAGGCTGGACCACGGTGGGAGCTGTCCACCTTCCTTCTGTTCTTCCAAGTCCTGCCTTACTATTAGAGTGTCTTAGGTGAGAGGGAGAGAGGCCAGGTCACCTGCCCCCTCTTTTACAAGTGGCCTCACAAGAGATGAATCCTGGTACGAGTGTCCCATCAGACCCTTGGGCAGTTCTATGTCCCCCCTTCAATGTCCATCTTTCTCCTTCCCTGCCATGCCCAGAGCAGGCAAACCTAGACTAGGGTCCTAAATCTGTAGTCTAGATTGGCCCTAAGAGAAAGAAGGGCCTGGTGAATTTCCTGAAACCACATGCAGCAGGATATTTAGCCTGCTGCACACATTTAGCCCAAAAAGACAGAGCAGAGCTTTTAGTGAATTTGAAGTTGGTCCTCATGCCTTCTCCTCCTCAAAGGAAAACAAAGAACAAAACGTCAATTTTTGAAAAAATGTCCCTCAATCCCTTGATTGGAAATAATCGCTAGAATTGAATGTTGTTGTTAGGTGCAGTCGAGTCAGCTGCGTACAACAGGGGAAACACTATTGTCAGTGTTTCCCTTCTGTTCATAGGGTTTTCAATGGTGGATTGATTTTTGGGAGTGGGTTGCTGGGTCCTTCTCCCAAGCCTACAGAACTGGGTGTTCCCAGGCAGTCTCCCATCCAAGTACTAACCAGGTCTGACCCTGCTTAGCTCCTGAGATCTGACAGGACCGGATGCCACAGGGCTACAGCTGCAGGCTGAATGCGGTCTCTGAATTCGTGTTTAGAACTGTTTGCTTGATGTTACCACCCAACCAATGGGCTCATTCACCTTTGGGCGTTTGGTCCTCAAGGCACCCCAGAAAGGATGAGGGAAATGAGGCGTCCAGGGGTGGGAAGGGGACACTCGCCCAAAGTCAAAGAGTTTGTATTTGGGAATAGAGGATTGAGGTGAAATCTTTCTAATTTCAAAAGTGGTTGTAACAGACAGACACAGGGTCTCAAATTTAGGGCAAGGAGGGGCTGGGTGGGAATGCCTTTGGCCTTGAGGGATGTGAAGGAGAGGGACGATGGTTCGTGGCTCATAAAGGTTTAAGGGAGAAATCCGTGCCTGCCAGGCCTTAGGCTGAATTACTGAAACCACTGGGATCTTGGGTGGGTCGTGGGCTGCATGACTGTCCGCTGAGGGCTTCCTGCCCTGTGCCCGCGTGGCTGGGGAGGGCACCAGATTGCTTCAGGAGGTCACAGAAGGGTTCGAGGGGCTTCCTCTGCACAGTCCACAGCCTCCTCTCTCCTGTGTTTTGCTCACTGCATCCTTCCCCGGATGTTCCCAGGGTAGAAATGAACCCAAGCTCTAGTGGGTGTTGGCTGACCAGGTTCAGGGTGTATTTGCTGCTACCAAACAGATATTTACGTTTAAGGGCCTGGAAGGAACGAGACTGTTCTGGAAAGGTCCCTAGTGCATCCGTCTGCTGGCGTCCTTCTGGGCAAAGCGATCCTTGAGTGGGAGCCTCCGAGGAAGCCGGAGCTGGGAAAAAGAGACCCTCCTCCAGGCCCATTTCCAGTCCTAGCATTCCCTCTGTGTACTAGCTGTGCCTTTGGGGTTACTCTGCGGCGAACGCCCAGGAAAGGTGCACAGCTCTGCCACCAACTTCGGGGCACCTTTGGAGTCCTGAGCAGCCTAGAAGAAGGCAGAGAAGCAGCTCTGCCCCAAACTCTGGACTTTTAATTCAGAGCCGCCCTAATGAAATTAGGAGCCATTAGATCGCCCTCAGGCTGATGTCTCCACACTGTCCCCAGCCGTCAAAGCAATTTGGTTAAGCCGGGACGATGGCGGAGCCGGCCGTGGAGCTGTGGTGGTCGGTGGGGCCCCGCTGCGTCTCTCTGTCGCCATGCCGCCCGGGTTGGCCGGCGTCGCTATCGGCCAGGGAGGCGGCTGGTCTGGCGGCCTGAGATTAGAGCCCCTCGCCCCGTCCGGAGCCACAGTGCCCTGGGTTTGTGCCCTTCCCCCTCCTCAGGCTGCTCTCCAGGGTTGGTCCGGGAATCCTGTCCCTGGGTCATCAATGCAAATAATCAAAGACACGGAGACAGCCCCTACTGCTCTAGTTTGACGTCTTAGGGAAAAAGCAGGCCAGATTTGGGGGCCCTGAAGTGCAGCAATTTGCCCATTCTGTGGGAATGTACCAGAATGGTTTTGATACATATTAGCATTAATCACTTCCTGGGAGCAGCAACATCCAGTCGTGATCCGTGCTCATCTCCTGTGAAAACTTCTGGCTCAAGGAAAAATTTGCAGCTGAGAGGTCATGTCCTCCTCCTTCTAATAATAAAATAATAATAATAATAATTACTGTAATAATAACAGGGGAGCCGTAGGTCCCGGGAGCACCCTCAAGGCAGATGTCGCAACTCCAACCTGAAGATAACTCTGATTGTGGATCCTGAAATGTTGATAAAGTCAGAGACAGGAACGCTGCAGGCCAGCCATACACTGGAGGAGTTCGGTCTTTGGTGCCTTCTCCCGCAAACGACTGCACACTCCCCTCACTCTGCTCCCCTAATGTTCTCTCTTTCATTGACTCCCTTCTGTTTGTGCTGCAAACAAAAGGCCGAGGTTTGAGGTCTGCCAGCCTACCTCGGTCTCAGGAAAAGGCTGCCCAATGAGCTGGTGACTTTTATTCCAGTTTTGCAGATTTTTAATCTCTTTCCCTTTAGGGGGCTTTTTTTTTCTTTTTTTTTTTTTTTTTGAAGGTGAGGCTATTGATGTTTATGCATCTTTGTTTATTTCTTCCCCTCTGTCTTTCCAGACAAGCTACTTCCTCCATCCGGACTTGCTCAGCTCCCGTTGGGGGCTGGAAGTACACTGGGCAGAGAGTTAATTTATTAAGCAAACTTTATTAAGATTTCTGATTTACTGCCATGAGTGCCTTGGGTAGATTCCTGGAATATTACCTTGGCTTTTTAAAGTTGGAGATTGTCATTTTTGAAATGTTCCTTTTACATGTTTCTTTTTACATGAAATCACTGGCCCCTTTTCAAACATAGAAGGAAAAAAAAAAGACTTTTTCTAGAACCTATATAACGAAGGAGGCTAATAGGGGCGGGGAAGCAGGGATTTATCTGGAAACAAAGGGAGTTTTGATTTTCTTACAATCTCATTTTCTCTATTATTTTTAGATTATTCTAAATTCCATGCACAAATACCAGCCCAGATTACACATCGTGAAAGCAGACGAAAATAATGGATTTGGTTCCAAAAATACTGCCTTCTGCACCCATGTTTTCCCCGAGACAGCATTTATCGCTGTGACTTCCTACCAGAATCACAAGGTAAGCCCTGCCTGAACTCCAGCGGCCAGCACCTGGGGTTGTCTGCTGGATTGCATGAATACGCTGGCTGGGGATCCCAAGGGAACCTTGTTCTGTGGGCCTCAGCTTGCCAGGATCAACTTATACCCCAGGGTGGTGGGTGGGGTCGGAGCTGCAGCCTGATTACCGCTGTGTGTGGTGTATTCCCAGACCTGGTACGATTGTCATGCACACATGTATGCAGAAGCACCACCTATACACACACATATGTGCACACTTGCCTATCTATCCATGGCCATGCATTCAAATACCACCAGTGCGCACCCCTCTGGACTGGTGAAATGCACCGTGGGAAGAAAGGTTACTTTATTGCCTGGCCTTGTGCTGGAGTAGGTGGCTAGTGTCAGCCCTCATGGGCCCTCTTTTCTACCTGAGCCAGTGTCCTCTTTCCTCTGCTTTTTAGAGGCATCTCATGTGACAGTGGGGCAGGGGGCAAAGTGGGAGGGCAGAGTAGGGGTTCTATGTGGGCTCATCAAGGGCAAGTGACATTAGCTTACCTAGAAGGATGTGGACATGGTGGTGGCCCTACCCCTCTGGTGGCTCCTGTGCCCTTTCGTCAAGTCAGGGTAGGGGAAGCTGGGAGGGTGGTGAATGCGGCAGGAGAGTCCAGGGAAGAATCAGAGGCCGGTTTTGGCCCCTGAAGCCTCCAGCCACTCTGGGAGAGTTATTCCGGGGCAGGCTGAGTGGCAGACAATGCCCCCACCGAGGCCAGAGTTGTTACACCACACTGCAGGTGATCTCTGGATTCAGGTTGTCAGTGAGTGGGCCAAGCTGTGATGGATGGTCCCTTCCAGACCTTGGGAAAGCCTCCTTCCCTGCAGAAGAAAACCCGCTCCTCCCAAACACAATCACTGTTTGAAAGGAAAGTAAGGCTTTTCCAAGTTCTCCCACTGGCTTCTTCAGCAGCAGCAATGAAGTCTAATGTCCTGAAAACTGCAAGATCATTTTAGGTCAATGTGAGCCTTGCTCTCAGAAGCCTGCTTCCTCCAAGGCTCCTGCAGATCTGTGTTTAACTTTGCGGTGGTGTCATGGGAGAAAATAGCAATAAGGCAGCTCAGTTTCCCATATAGAAGATCTTAGAGGCTCTCAGACCTGACCCAGGGACCAAAATTATATCCGATCATTTTTTCTTTTCTCCCAAGAAAACCCAGGTTCATAGAGGAAGTACAGGAAATGGTAGGCGTTTGAAGATGACCTAAAAAAAATAAAACACAACAAAACAAAACAACATCCACATGCGTGCCTGGGTCTTTGGGGAGAAATTTCTAAGTTCTGTCTCATTATGATCTTAGGATCCATCGGCTATGGCTAGTCTGGGGAAGCTCAGGGTCTCTTTTCTTCTCTCTTTGCTTACACTTTTATAGAGGCATAATCGCCATACATAACATGAAATATTTGAAGAATACAATTATTTATTTACTTTGAGGGTGCTGGGGATTGAACCCAGAGCTTCTAACTTTGTTCTATCAGTAATCCACATCCCTGACCCCTTGGAGCATATAATTTCATGTTTCACACACACACACACACACACACACACACACACACACACACACACATCAGTAAAATTAAATATGAAGCTCATAAATTCATAAATGTACCCAACACCCTCACATTTCTGTTTAAAAAATTTCATCCCTAATGTATTTATTTAGAGATCTATATACATGAAGGGGGCCCTCCCAGTGAAGTGTGTGTTTCAAGTAGTCTTGTGTATCTAAATGCTCATAGATCTAAAAATGTCTGTTTCCAGC
This sequence comes from Pedetes capensis, assembly GCA_007922755.1. Taxonomy (NCBI): domain Eukaryota; kingdom Metazoa; phylum Chordata; class Mammalia; order Rodentia; family Pedetidae; genus Pedetes; species Pedetes capensis. The sequence continues at coordinate 51,947 of VMDO01001218.1, read as the reverse complement.
CATGCCTTTGGATGTGTGTATGTTTCGTGACCACACAAATGGTTCCACATTCAGGAATTTTCTGCCTTTTTTTTTTTTTTTTCTTTATTGGTTGGTCAGGGAGCAGAGTTGAGCAGCACAATAAAGGCTTTTTTAGTCATTTGGAGATATTCTTATCATGCAGGGGAGAGATTTCTTGGGAGACAACTTTCTGTCACCTGTCCAACATGGAATCTTCCCCAGTTTTTACTTGTAGAGTCCCAAAGTCATGAATTTTCTGTGCTAAGGGGCTAGTCCAAAGCAATATACTTTTCCAGTCAAGTTCAAGACCCCTGGAAACATTTCCCACATGGATATATGATGTGTGATTTAAATAAGCGGGCTAGCATTGCATGTGATTTGTGGCCACAGCCTCGTTGCTTTATTCTCCCACCTGGACTGGCTGTTGAGACGTCTGACTTCATGGGTAGAAGCCAGATGAGTTCTTACACTGTGTGGATTAGTGGGTAGGCTCTGCGGGCAAAGTAATCAGGTTTAAATCCTTTTGCCTTTGGGCAAAGGACCTAACTCAGTTTCCCCATCTGTAAAATGGGGCTAGAAAGAGCACCCAACTCATAGGATTCTTGTGAGGATTAAATGACATAATCCCTAGAAATGTGTAGTGCAAGAGCCCGATATAGAATTAGCCCTGCGTGTTAGTGGTGAAGATCGAGCCACTGGTTGGCTTCTTCACTGATTAGTTCATTAACAGGGCAACTCCCTTCAAAATGTAGCCACTAGCAAACTGCCTACTCAGCGTCACTCCCTGGCTATTTTAGAATCCGAATCACTGAGATTTTAAATAAGTTCTTATTGCTGTGGTTGAAAAATAACTACAAATGTTAGTCTTTGTGGTTTTGTTGGTCGAGTCCCTGATCGTGTGGCCAATTCAAGAACTATTTGTCTAGCATCTTACTTTGGATAAATGAGCAGAGAAAGAAAAGCAATCCATGTGGTTCCATGGCCAGGATGGTTTAGGAAAATCTGAGCCACCATTCTGGGCGGCAGAAGGCCCTGGGGTGCCATGATGCTCTTTCTTCATGTGGACCCAGGTACCAGGTGGAGGTAGGTAGGTGGCTGAGCTCCTTACTCAGGCTGCAGTCACTTATGAGTGGACTGCAGGACTCGTAATGACAAGACATATTTCCCCAGCCCAGCTGTGAGCCCAAGCTGGATTTGGGAGTTATTTCCCCAGATGGTTGACAGCTTGAAAAAGATATTTAAAAACGGAATCTTCCCCAGTGACGTTTGCTCTGTGAAACACGTTTTTGTAAGGTTGTCAGCAGCTCCCAGAGCAATCCCTAGAAATATTTAGGTGTTAAAAACAGGTCACGTGGGCATTTCATTTCCCTGCTCTGGCAACAATGGCTGTGTATGCGAACATGTCTATGCCCCGATATTAACTTACTTTTCCCATCAAAAGGCATTTTCCCCCTGCTTAAATCATTGTGTATGGAACCCATATTTATGAGGTATGAGCTTTCTGGTTGGGACCAGGAAATGAACCCCTAATAGAGAGACATAATTAAGATTTTTGGCTCTCATGAGTTTTTTTCTTCTCTCTCTCTCTCTCTCTCTTTTTCTCAAAAGCAAGAATTCACAACAATTATTCTCATTAATTTTTACAGCCTCTGTCTCACCGGTTGGAGCTGGTGTTTATATCTGTTTTTCCCTGCTCCCAAATCTCCCCCTGCCCCAGCCCCCGGATATCCGGTTTCGTGCTGATTTTGGAGAGAGTGCTCTTGCATGGCACATAGAAGTCAGTTTCACAGGAGTCTTGGTAGTGGTGGGGCTACGGGTGTATATGTTGGGGTACCCATGAGCTAACATATGGCCAATTAAGAAGGGAATTTTATAGGCAGGATTATAGTATAAGTAGACATATACAAAATAAGGTATTTTTACCTGCAGGTAAACTTATATCTAAATATTTCTCAAGGGTAAATTCTTATGCCTCATTGGCATCTGTAGTCAACCTCCAAAGGAAGAAGACATACGTATGGGCTAGGAGTGTAGCTCAGTGGCAGAGCTCTTGTCTAGCCTGTGCGAGGCCCTGGGTTCCCTCCCCAGCACTATAAAAAAAAAAAAAAAGACATGTAAAATCAATATACCTAACTGTATATATATGGGAGAAGGACGTGGCAACCCACTCCCAAGGCAATCCCGAAACAATCTGCCATTGAAAACCCTATGAGGGTTGCTATGAGTCGGACATGACGGCACCTAACAACAACAACAACGACTGTATATATAGCAAATTGTATCCTATGCAGGCCTATTTTTGTAAGCCCAGGAATTGGGTGGCAGTGAATCTATTTGAAGGAAGTGGTCTGAGCAAAAGGGTTTTGCCGATAAAATAAACCTCATGTTTTTCTTTTTTACTCGGGGCAACTTTTGGTCCTGACATTCGGGTCCAGCCTCTAATTCCGCTCTGAATCCACATCCTCTCTGTTCTCAGTGTTTTCAGGGAACACCTTCTGTGGTGGGGGCTAGCGGGGCAAGGATCCCCTTCATCCCTTGTTGAAATGGTCTAGTGTTCACTTCACTTTCTGCGAATTTATTTTTTAAAAATTGCTTTATTATTCATTGGGCTGCATTTAAATCTGAGTGGGACAGAAAGTCCCACAGATGATGAGTTTGTAGACTCTTAAAACAGGACTGGATTCAAAAGTGCATTTTTTTTTTTTTTTTTTTTTTTTTGACTGGATCTCTCTATGTGGCCCAGGCTGGCCTTGAACTCTGGATTCTCCTGCCTCAGACTCTTGAGGGTTGGGATAACAGCAAAGCTGAGACTGTTTTCCAAATTGATTTTATAGACTTTTCTACTCACACTGAAGGGTCAAAACAAAATCAGAAAGCTGCAGGAATGGAAGCCAGGTGTGGTAGCACACACTTGTCATCCCAGAAGTCATGAGGCTGAGGCAGGAGGATTGAGAGTTCAAGGCTAACATGAGTTACATAGCAAGACTCTGACTCAAAAAACTAAAACCCAATTTTAAAAAGCTGCAGGAAAAGGCTAGTTAAAACAAACAAACAGTGGGGAGCAGTGGCGCACGCCTGTAATCCCAGCGACCTGGGAGGCGGAGGCAGGAGGATTGCAAGTTCGAGACCAGAGGCAGTCAGAGTAATTTCAAAAAGTAAAAAACAATGGGCCGAGAGTGCAACTCAGTGGCCAGCACTTGCAAAGCACGAAATCGCGAGGTCATGGGTTCAACTCTCAGTGCCACAAAACAAGCAAGCAAGCAAACGAACAAACACGGGGGTGGGGGGGATGGTATATAACATAGGTGCCCACATTCATTTAAATAAACTTTTTTTGTGGGCGGTATTTGGAGACAGGGCCTCATTACGTAGCCAAGGTTGGCTTGGAACTCACAATGCAGCCTCAGTTGGCCTTGAACTCACAATCCTCTGACCTCAGCCTCTGAAGTGCTGTGATTACCCAGCTAAAGAGTAGTTTTGGGTTCATAGCCAAGTTGAGCAGAGTTGCAGAGATTCCCCATACACTCTCTCCCCCATACAGGCACAATATGCCCCACCATCGACATTCCTCACTCAGTGGTACATTCGTTACACCCAGAAGTCCGTTGTTTACATTAGGGTTCACTCTTGGTGTCATTCATTCTGTGGATTTGGGCAGATGTATATGACATGTGCCTATAATATGTTGTTGTTGCTGTTGTTAGGTGCCATCGAGTCGATATCCAACTCATAGTGACCCTACATACAACAGGTGAAACACTATTGTCAGTGCTTCTCTGCTGTTCATAAGGTTTTCAATGGCGGATTGATTTTTGGGAGTGGATTTCCAGGTCCTTCTCCCAAGCCTCCAGTACCTGGTGTTCCCAGGCAGTCTCCCATCCAAGTACTCACCAGGTCCAACCCTGCTTAACTTCTAAGATCTGACAGGATTGGATGCCACAGGGCTATGGCTGCCAGCATGCCCATAATATACCACAGAGTATTTGTTCTGCCTGTGTTCATCCCTCCTTCCCTCTAACCCCTGGCAACCACTGCTGATTTTTACTTTCTCTGTAGTTTTGCCTTTCCCAGAGTGTTGAATTGTGGCAATTATATATTTGAAAATGTGGATTATGCATATGTTTTACTCAGAAATATGCATTTATGTATATATACATGTAGTAATGAATTGGTTTATTATTACTATTACTATTATTGTTATTGTTGTTGTTATTGGTACTAGGGGGTTGAATCCAGGGCCTTGCACATGCTAGGCAAGTTCTCTACCACTGAGCTCTGCCCCCAGCCCCTTTATTTATTTATTTATTTATTTATTTATTTATTTATTTATTTGGAGACAAGGTCTCACTCAGTTGTACAGGCTGCCTCTGGCCTTGAGCTTGCAATCCTTCTGCCTCAGCCTCCTGAGTCTCTGATATCACAGGTGTGCCACAGCACCTGGCTACTTTGTTTATTTTCTGCAGTGCTGGGGATTGAACTCAGAGCCTCACGCTTGCTAGGCACATTCTCTACCACTGAGCTACAATGTTTGCTCTTGTATAGTTACTTTATGTTCATTATAGAGGTTTGGAGTTAGAAGGAAAATTTACATGCCATCTCTTCCAGAAAACAGGACGTAAAAGAAGGCCTCAAATTAGCAACTAGGAGGGTGTATTCATTAGCAATCCCTAATACAGAGTTTGTTAACATCCTTATACCACTGAGGTGGATGAGATGGTTTCAGGTGTCCTTGCATCATGGAGATCGTGGGATCATGGAGAGAAAGCTGATCTCTTTTCATTGATCTGTCTGGTCTGCTATCAGAAGTAGGGAGTCTTAGCTCAGTACGAGTTGGTGCTAAATACTTCTCTAACAGCATCTAATCTCTTCTTGGAACTAGAAGTCAGGTTTTGGGTCCAGAGCTTTCTGTGAGTACCAACAGAGGGAAATTGATAGAATTGTTTTCTTTTTGTTGAATAACAAGTGGTTCTAGTGAAACTAGACTCTAGGTTGTCATCCAGAGAGTGACATAATTTTTCTTGGCAAAATAAATTTAAATAAAAAGGGGCTTGATTTAAATGAAATGTTAAGTAAACTAGCATACAGATACTCTATAGATGTTCCAGTGACTGTGATGGGGAACTGTGAGTGACTGAAGGTGGAGGCATGACACCCTGGAGTCTGTAATGTGATTCTGTATTTGAACACTCAGTTCCCACACATCTTTGAGGAAATGCTTCTAGCACACTCCATATGGATACACTCTGTCACCTGCATCAGCCACTGTACATTTGCACTAATACGTGTTGATGGATTTAATTGAAGTTCTGGGCCTGGAACCAAAATGTTCAAAAAGACCCTGTTCAAGCCAGGCGCCGTGGAGCATGCCTGTAATCCCAGCCACTCGGGAGGCGGAGGCAGGAGGATCAAGAGTTTGAGGCCAGAGACAGCTTGTGTAATTTAGCAAGACCCTGTCTCAAGATGAAAAATAAAAAGGGGGCCAGGCGTGCATCCTTGCGGTAGAGCACTTGCAAAGTATGTGCAAGGCCCTAAGTTCAACCCCTAAGTACTGAAAGAAAAAAAAAAAAGATCCACTTCTATTGCTACGTTCTGTATGTCACAGCACAGCCTTCTAGGAGACAGCTCTCGCCTCCTTGCTTAGAAAGGCAGAGGTTTGGAGCTGTGTGACAGCTACCATCCTGCCATGTCCACGATTGTCATATGCGCTGGGGTTTATTTGACTGGCCGTTTGACATGTGGGCTGGCAAACTTGCTCTGCAGAGCTGCGAAACGAACATATGAGGCACAGCAGGATTTTTTAAAGCAATAATCAAGATATATTTTCTCCAAATGGGAGATTACCAGGCTGCCGGATGTGCACCAACTACACCAGCCAGCACAGCTTCCCAAAAGGGAAGGGACCAAATGGTAGGGCTTAGAATGTGTTTGAAACACAAAACACCAAGATTAAAACACACACACACACACACACACACACACACACACACACACACACTCTCTCAAACACACATGCGCACACACGCACAAACCCGGCTAAAACAATACCGGGTAAGACTCCAATTAATGGGCAAACCGAGTCCAGGTTTCCCTTTTCTCTTCTAAAACCAATCTGATCTAGGTCATTTTTCAAAGTCTCCCCTGGAATGACGTGCTGGGTCCCCATGGATATGACTGGCTTAATTTGTTTCTTTTGGTTGCCCAAGGCTGCATTTCTATAACACTTAGCGTCAGTTCACGTCCTGAGATGGTCTTGTAGCAATCGAGTGTCAATCAGCGCCTTCTTCCTCTTTCCTTCAGATCACGCAGTTAAAGATTGAGAATAACCCCTTCGCCAAAGGGTTCCGGGGCAGCGATGATATGGAGCTGCACAGAATGTCAAGAATGCAAAGGTAGGCAAGTGGGTTTCCTGACTCCCTCCTCCACACATACCCCCTAAATCACCCAGGTGAGCCAGCAGCAGGCCAGCATCCCCTCTGCCCGTGAGAGAGCCAGTAAGTCTCATCCGGTCCCACTTTCTGGTAGTGTGAAGACAACCTGCAGCATGATCTGTGGGGGAAGAAGGTGCAGGGGAAGCTGGACATACTCCATCCCCCTAGGGACGGAAAGCCACACATTTCTCCTTTCTCTTTGCTGTCTCGCCCCCTCCTGAAGCCCTTTCTTCTTTTTCTCCCCTGAAGTCACAGCCTGTGAAGGCTTTTGTTTTTGGCAAGAGCCCTCTGTAAATGAGAGAAGACTTAATAACTTGACTTCCTAGGGGTGAAATATGGACAAACTTGACACCATGTGGTGTCCAGGGCACTTGGGGATTGGCAGCCGGTGCTAAAATTTGCTTGGTATTTTTGCATATCCTGTGGTCACAGTCGCTGATATGATAAATAGAAGAGGCCGTAGCAAATGTATATGGTGGGAATTGGTCTGGTTTGAAAGGATTGAAGAGGCTTGGCCGATTTTTGTCAAACATTCTCTACCTCTTGATATTCTTCCAAAGTAACTTACCATATGGCAGGAGAATTGGAAATCACATCTTGAGCCCTCTGACTAAGAAGGGTATTTTCCTTCCCCCTTCGGGTGGGTTTAGGGTTTCAAAATAAAATGAAATCATTCCGGATGTTTTTCCTTATCCTTTTTGGAAGACATGAAAAGGGAGAGTCAGGCCATTGGACATACTCATGCAGAGAACGAAGAGAGGCTGAAGAAAGAGAAAGAGAGAAAAGGGCTCTGTGGCCTTGTGGTTTCAACACCCGGTTTAGAACTGTGTGCTATGGAAATTATTTTTAGATAGTAGGCTTACCAGATGTAATTTTGCAGGCTTTTAAAAAACAAATATGGCATTGCGTTCAGGTGTGCCCACGGCCAGCACACCCCGGGCATTTCTGTGTTTGCAGTTGGTTTTCTTTATGACTGTAGATCCATACGGTGGTGTTTGTAGCTAAAATAGTCAAGTTCTTTTTTCCCCCGCAGTACTAGGGGTTTGAACTCAGGGTCTTATGCATGCTTTGGAAGGGCTCTACCACTGAGCTGCAACCCCAGCCCATTTTCTATTTTTTTATCTTGAGACAGGATCTCACTAAGTTACACAGGCTGCCTCTGGCCTCGAACTCATGCACCTCCTGCCTCCTCCTGAATCACTGAGATGACAGGTGTGTGCCACTGCACCAGCTTAAGAGTCAAGTCCTTAAACTTTAAATTTAAATTTAAAGCTTGCTTTCCTTCCTACCTTCCTTCTTTCCTTTCTTTCTTTCTCTTTCTTTCCTCTCTTTCTTTCTTTCCTTTCTTCTTCCTTCCTTTCTTTGGTTCAAGCACCTACATTTTGAAATTCCCATTCAGTTTGGTATTAGGGCTCGGGGAAACAGTAACAACCAGTACCACATCTTAGCCTAGAGGGGTCCAATTGTTTGTGGCCCTCACAATGGCAAGGTTTTGCTCCTGCAGTGTTCAGAGTTCCATCCCATTCTGCCTGTGCTTTGGCACTAAGGCAGAGTAGCGATTGCGATTGTGTTGCCAAAGTCCCCCCCAGGCACCCCAGGTTGAAGGTCTTGTTGTGCAGGCAGGGCAACCCCACCATGCCACCCTGCACTCGCCCTCCAGAGGAGGTCTTGGTGTCTCTCATGTCTTCCTCGCTTCCCACAAGGTCAGGAACGGGGGCATGATGGACTTAGGGGGTCACCCCTCCAGCATAGGCAGTCACCATGTCCTACTGATTCTGCTCCTATAGGTGCTAGGGAGCGAACGTGGGGCCTCGCACATACTGAGCGCACTGTCTATCACAGAGCCCCCTCCCTGGCCCTGCTTCTCCCTTCCTAAGTTCTCTCAGCCCTCACCCCCTTTCTCCTGCCAAGCTCCCATTCCAGCTGGGGCTTCCTCCATCGCCACAGCCTCCTGGCTTCCCCACAACTCACTGCCACCCTCTACTCCTCTGGAACCTTCCCCTAGCAGCTGCCAGGGAGATCTGTGTAAAACCCAAATCAGACAAGGTTTCTCCGCTGCTGGGAAATCGTCTGGGCTCCTGATTGCCCAGGGTGCAAGGTCCAGTGGTTCCACCTGGCAGGCGACGCCTGGCCCATTTGTCTGGCTGTGCCTTAGCTCTGTCCCTGACCAGGGCCCTCTTCTCTGTTTTGATCTCCCTAAAGGAGAGGTTGGACCTGTCTTCTTTCCTTTATTTTTAGTCTTTCAGACCCGTGTTTAGTCTGCCTCAGTTTCCCTCCTGTCCCTGCTCCCCTGGCCAGCTCCTAATCCTCATGGGGTCTTCCTTGTAGCTCTTTTGTCCTCTGCGAAGCTTCTCCTGGCCACAGTCAGCCAATGTCTCTTCCTAGGGCCCCTTGTGGCTTTCCTGTGGTGGGCCAGGTACCTGCCCTTTGGAAGCTGGGGGGAACAGACTTCAGACATAACGGGGGGCGGGTGTATGGGTGTTTGAGAGCTGGAGCGTGGAGCTCTCACCCACACAGCTGCTTAGATATTTAGGCAGGTGACTCTGCATTGGTGGGACATGCCTGTCCTAGTCACCTCCCCAGATTGACTGAGTCTCCTTCCCCAATGCATGGGAGTGGGGGCACCTGATCACCAGGGACTGATCTGCTGGATGCAATCCTCATCCTAAGAGCCATGCGCCTCTGTATAGCCACACTAGGAGTTGTGCTGAGGGACCTGAGGGCTGAACTCACCACTGACAGGGGTGGGGGAGTAGACAGGGACATCTGCTGTCCAGATCTTTGGGGACACTGGAGAGGGAAGCAGGGTGGCTGCAGTGGAGGGCTTTGAGGTCAAACAAGCCTAAAGTCAACCCTTGCTCTGCATTTATCACCGTGTGACTTTGGGCAAGAGATTTAACCTCACAGAGGCTCAGTGTCTGTATCTGTGAAATGGGCATGAATAGGTTTGCCTCCATGCTTTATGGTTCTTTTAAGAATTATGTGAGAAAATCCCTGCATAGTGCTTGGATTCTAGTCCAGTCTTGGGAAAACCGACCCAATTTTGGGGGAAAACTCCCTGAGATTCCCAGGACTGTCCTTTCTCAGAATTTATTTTGGGCCATAGTCCCAGCCCCCAGGTTGCAGTAGGTAATGACAAGTGGGGACTGCGTGCCTCTTGGAGTCAGCAGTGATAACAGCCAGGCAGGCTCACTGTTAATCTTGTAATCCTGTTTCCTGTCCCCCACACACCCAGTGACAGCTGGCTCAAGAGAAAAGCAGGAGAGCTGAAATTTCCTCTGGTTCTAACAATTGGAAGACAGCAGAGAGGTGGGATTTGGAGGGCTGAGCGCAATTCTTCCACAGAACTAACTTCTGGATTCGCTTGGCAAATGCCTGGGCACTTACTCCATGCTCTCTTTGCCAGGCTCTGGGCTTGGAAAATGCAGATGATGTCTTAGCTACTTTCCAGCGTTCATTTATGGTTTTCAGTTACAAGTGCAATCAGCACTCATTATAAAAATGGGGGAGTTGGGGAAAAGCACGAAGAGGAAAATTGACCAAGTAGATTTCTTGTCTCCAGCTGTGGGTGAAAGTGGACACCAAAGTTTTTTAGAAAGGCTCATCTGTGACTGGAAGTCATCTTTTCTTGAAAACCCATGTTTCCCAAATCATGATCCCCAGACAAGTGGCTGACGGGGATTTTTACATGGTGAGCAGACTCACAGGCATATTGGTGCTGTTATTTCACAGATGTTATTGACTGAAATGAGGCTAAGCTCTAAGGAAGGAAGAAAAAAAGAGAGGAAGGGAGAGAGGAGGGAAGAAGGAAGGAGGGAAAGAGGAACGGGAAAGAGGAAGGAAAAGAGAGAGGGAGGGAGGGAACGAGAAAGGAAGGAAGAAAAGAAAGTAGGTTGGTTAACTCAAGGCTGATTAAAGGCACCTGGCAATCCACTTCCAAAACAATCACCCATTGGAAACTCTATGAATAGCAGAGAAGCACTGACATAGTGCCAGGCATGGCCCAGTGTCAGGGAGTGTTTCATTCTGTTGCACATAGGGTCGCTATGAGTCAGACTCACCTTGATGCCACCTAACAACAACAACACTAACCGAGTAATAACAGGACTGGTGTTAAGATTTGGTGAACATTGTCAAGATAATCTTGAACAGAAATTCAAGAAACACACATGCAACTCAACCTACTAGGAAAGGTTTGGGAGCGCCATTGCTGTTGGGAATAGTCTAGATGCTGGTTTTCCATAGAACATTCCATTTTTGACCTTAGCTTCAGTCTCTAACATGTATTTGGACCACTTCTGAACTTCCTAAGAATCCAAGGGGCCAGGGGTAGAAGTGGACCTGGGGGGCTTTGTGGAGAGCTGAGAGTAGGCCTCAGAGAGGCTGGATTTGAATGTGGATTTTCTACACGGGGCAGGGAAGCAGGAGGCAGGATTTAGAAGTCTAAGGGCTAGGTGAGGGAGCAGATTCTGAAATCTCAGAAAGCCTGCTGGGGAGGCGTAGTAACAGGGTGTCGTGGTGAAGAGAGTTGTCCCAGAATTATGGGCTGCTGGAAAGAACAGCAAGAGAGAGCATCTAGTCTGACCTTCTCCTATTGCTGAAGGGGAAACCGAGGTCCGGAGACTCTCAGTTTTCAGCTTTGATCTGTTGACTTGTTCCTTCAAGTAACCCATTTATTAAGTGCCAGGCACTGGGGGTGCCAAGATGAATCCACACACAGAGGAGTACGGCCCGAGGATAGAAAGCAAAATTGGAGTTAGGGGACCCCTAAGGAGCTCTGGGGTTTGCATACTCCTGTGAGCACCTGTTTCTCTTCCATAAAATAAGGACATTGTAGAACCTCCTTCCAGGGGGCCATGGCACAGCTGAAACGAGGTGATGTTGCCGTACTGTGTGAGTCAGATCTCACTGCTGCAAAAACAGACCTGAGGTGATGGACTTAGAAAGAAGAAAGTTTATTTTGACTCATGGTTTTAGAGGTTTCAGTCCATGATCCATTAGTCTTCTTGGTTGGGGCCGATGGGGAGAGAGTACACCATGGCAGGGGGCGGTGGTGGGGAAGCCCCTTACCTCATGACGACCAGGCAGCCAAGAGAGAGAGGAAAGGGCTGGGGGTCCCAGTACCCCTTCAATCTGCCAGTGACCTAACTTTTTCCCACAAGTTCCTACCTCTTGAAGGTTCTAGCACTTTCCAGTAGAGCCAAGGGCTGGGGACCAAGCCTTCAAGATGTGGGCCTTTGGGGGACTCGTCCAAACGACAGCATGCAGCATGCAGACTGCTGTTGCTGTGTAAGAAAAGACTCCCAACCCTAATACAGACCCACTGACAGCCCCTGGCTTCCTACTTGTCCTTTCTGCTCTCTGTGTGTGATGCTAGGCCCAGGTCACCCAAAGTGGGGCCTGGGGCTACCCCAGATATCCCCTGATATATCTGCTGCCTACCAAAAGGGTCAGGAGGCCCACGGAACCTCAGTTCTTCTGTGAAGAGCTCAGAGGCCATCAGAGTCCCAGGTGTCATGCAGTTGCAATCGACAGCGATCCAATAATGCTTCACCCACATGTCCTGTCCTAGGAGGACCAGGCGTTGCTGAGCACCACTGTGTGCAAAGCAGAGCCAGAAGCCTGGGGTGCACTTCGTTTTCCCCATGATTTGCAGGCCAGGGATCTGGGAGGCGTTCAACTGGGCAGTGCTTGCTGGCTTGGGGTGTTTGGGGCAAATAGCAGAAGGAAGGTCAAGGCCAGATGTCCAGGATGTCCATGGAGGGGACCTATATGCAATGCTGGTTTTCTGCGGGCACCTCGGCTGCTGTCCACTGGAGCATCTGCATGAGGGCTCTCCAGCGTGGTGGCCTTGGACCTCAGACTTCCTTCACCATGGCAGAGGTCCTTTGCTGACCTTGCCTTGGAAGTCAGTTAGTGTCACTTCAGCTGCATCCTATGAATTGAGCATGACTCCACTCAGGTGGCTCAGCTTCCAGGAGGAGCAAGGATCTCTCCTCCACCGAGAAGGAGTGTCAAAAAATGTGCTGGTGTGCTTTAAAATGGCCCGGCATGCACAGAAGCTCCCTGCCCTGAGCCATGCTCTGCTGCTGTTAGGCACTGAGACATGGTGCTTGTCCTGTGGGGGTCGGAGGCCAGGGTGACCTGCCAGGGCCACACGGTAGGTTAAGAGGCAGAGTCGGGCTGGGAGGATGGTTTCTTCAGGTGTAGAGGATGCCCTTTCCGTGCCACGAGGTTGGAGAGGGAGGCCGCTTTGATCCTTGTAATGAAAAGCCAGCCCTGGCGTTCCAGCAAGCAGCAGCAAAGCTCTTCCCCTTGGTACTTCTTGCTTTACCTTTTCACCATAAGCAATTCAGCTTGATCATCTCTCATCCGAAATGCTTAGGACCAGACATATTTCGCATTTGGGAGCTTTTCGGATTTTGGGACATTTGCATATACGTTAGGAAGTATCTGCTGGGATTTGGCTCAGTTGGTAAAGCACTGCTCTACAGTCTCTGAGGTTCCGAGTTCAATTCCCAGCACCACAAAATGAGAGAAGGACATGGCAATCCATTCCTGAGGCAATCCCCAAACAATCAGCCATGGAAAACCCTATAAGGGTTGCTATGAGTCAGACAGACTCAATGGCACCTAACAATAACACAATAGGAGGTATCTTGGGAAAGGAATCCAAGTCTAAACATGAAATTCTTTTGTATTTTTTAGCACCTTACTCACATAGGCAGAAGATGATTTTCTCTGAGTATTTTTGTGGTACCTGTGGGTTTTTATTTCCTTTGCACACCTGCGGATGAAACCTAGAGCTTTGCCCACGCTAGGTGATGTCTGTCCCTGAGCTACACCCCCAAGCCATACATCTGTATTTTGACTGCACGTTTCCACTGTGATGTCACATCTCCACTGTGGCATCACGTCAGTGCTCAAAAAGTTTTGGATCTTGGGGCAGTTGAGGTTTTGGGATGAGAGATGCTCAACTTGTACTTATGGAGATGATCAGGGCTTAGCAAATAGTGCAATCAGTGCTCATTATAAAAATGGAGGAGACGGAAAAGCACGAAGAGGAAAATTAGACCAAGTAGATTTCTTATCTCCAGCTGTGGGTGAAAGTGGGCACCAAAGTTTTTTAGAAAGGCTCATCTGTGACTGAAAATCATCTTTTCTTGAAAACCCATGTTTCCCAAATCATGATCCCTAGACAAGTGGCTGAGGGGGATTTTTACAGGCCGTATCACACCTGGAGGACTCTGATGGCTTCAGAGATCCTCATGAAAGAAATGAGGTGCCCGTAGCCCCCTGCTCTTTCAGGAGGCTGCCGAAGCATCTGGGGGAGTGGTCCCCCAAAGCTGAGGGGCCTGGGTTTTGAGCCAGCCAGCCAGACAGACTGTGGATTAGAGCCCAGGATATCTTAGCTAGACAGACTTAGCTGAACTGCTCAGTCCCCATCTCTGGACATCAGAGGGACCCTGCCTAGGTACACTGGGAACTGACCATTCTCCTCACTTCTACAGTGCCCTGCATCACCCTCTCCTCCTTGCTCCTTCTAGGGATCTAACTCCAAGTAAAGCAATAGACTCCCTGAAAAACACCTTTCAAACAGTTTCAAGGGATTCATGAGGTTGGGCCCCTTGAAAGGTTAGAATCCTTTCCTGACAGTCTTCTTCCCTCTATCCATTCCTTATTGTTGTTGTTAGGTGCCCTGGAGTCAGCATAGCGACCCTCTGTACAACAGGGGAAACACTATTGTCAGTGCTTCTCTGCTGTTCATAGGGTTTTCAATAGCAGATTGATTTTTGGGAGGGAGTTGCCAGGTCCTTCTCCCAAGCCTACAGCACCTGGTGTTCCCAGGTGGTCTCCCATCCAGGTACTAACCAGGCCCGACCCTCTGACCCTGCTTTGCTTCAGAGATCTGACGGGATTGGATGCCACAGGGCTAAGGCTGCTTATAATTTTCAGCTCCTGACTGCAAAGGATTTTTCCAGTCAAATGCTTAGCACTCCGGCGTTCAAGGCAGTGCAGTGTGAGTGGCCAGTCAATGAAAAGTGATTTCCAAGACAGCCATCTGATGATGGTATGGACTCCCCCGCCTTGCTGTAATCCTGCCTCCCTCCAGGGAAGCATGCATTTATATAAAACAAGACAGAGGTGGTTTGGGGATGCCAAGCCAGCATTTGTGACATGGTAAAACTGAGGTTTGTCTAAGGGGTTCCAGCTGCTTCCCTGGTTGTCTGTCAAAGGCATGGATGCTCAGAACACCCTCACCTTTTCCCTCCCAGCTTCAATACTTGCCCCTTTCTCCCCCTTAACTCCCACCCCAGCATGCCAGCTCCTCAGGATCAGTGCTATGAACACCCCAACTTGCTCCTCCACAGTTTTTCTATTTTATTGAGGTGTAACTGATCAGAAATTGTATATATTAAGGTGTAAAACAGAATGCTTTGATGCGCAGAAACATTGGGAAATAATCATGAAAATCAAGCTAATTAACATATCCATCACCTTAGCTGCTGCTGTTGTTGTTAGGTGCCTTAGATTGTTTTGGGATTGCTTCCAGAGTGGATTGCCACATCCTTCTCCTTTTTTTTTCTTTTTTGTAGTGCTGGGGATTGAACCTGGGTCCTCGGAAAGTGCAGGGCAGCGCTCTACCAAATGAGCTATTTTTTCTTCCATTTTCCTCTCCTCCCCTTCTCTTCCTTTCTTTTCCTTTTTCTTTTCTTCCCTTCTTTTCCCTACCCTTCCCTTCCTTTCTGTTCTTTCCCTTCCTCTCTCTCTTCTCTCCTCCTTTCTTTTCTCCTTTTCTCACTTAAGATCTACTCCTTTAACAAACTTCAAAGTATGCAATACAGCATTTCTAACTGTATTCACACAATGAGCAGTGTTTCTTCTTGCATAACTAGAACTGTGCACCCCTGACCAACCTCTCCCCACTTCCCTCTTCCCCTAGCCCTTGGCATCCACCATTCTCTGCTCTGCTGCTAGGAGTGATATTGTGCAGGGTTTATCTCCATGTCTGGCTTTTTTCACTTAGCACAGTGTCTTCCAGACTCCCTCATGTTGCCTCAAATGAGAGAATTTTTTTCTTTTTTAAGCCTGAATACTACTCTACTGTGTTTGCATACCACATGCTCTTTATTCCCTCACTGATGGACACTTAGGTTGTTTCCATGTCTTGGCTGTTGTGACTCATGCTGAAGGGAACATGGGTGTGCAGAAGTCTCTTCAGTATCCTGATTCCATTTCCTTTGGATAGACACCCAGCAGAGGGATTGCTGGGTCACACAACAGTCTTATTTCTAGTTTCTCATGGGACCTCCATTATGTTTTCCATAATGGCTATGCCAGACTATGTTCCCACCCCCAGTGCACCATGGTTCCCTTTTCTCCACATCTTGGTCAACACTTGTTACCATGTGTCCTTTTGATAGTAGGCATCCTAACTGGGATGACGTGGTACCCCCCTTGAGTTTGATTTGAATTTCCCTAATGAGAAGTGCAGGAGTAGGATGTGGGACTCCACTCCTGCAATATTAAGACAATCCTGAAACAATCAGCCTTTGAAAACCCTCAGAGGGCCGCCATGAGTCTGAACGACTCTAGGGCACCCAACAATGACAGTAATGAATAGTCAGTCTACAGCCATACCCCTGCCCCCAGTGTCCAATCCCATCTGATCTCAGAAACTAAACAGGGTGGGGCCTGGTTAGGACTTCGATGGGAGACTGCCTGGGAACACTAGGTGCAGTAGGCTTGGGAGAAGGACCCAGCAGCTCACTCCTGAAACAATCAGCCATAGAAAACCATACACATAGCAGAGAAACACTGACATAGTGCCAGGCGTGCCACAGTGTCACATAGCATTTTGTTCTGTTATATATCAGGTCACTATGAGTTGGACCCAAGTTGATAGCACCTAACAACAGCGACAATGAGTAGTCAAGTTGAGTGTTTTCATATACTTGTAGACCATATATATATATACATATATATATATATATACATATATATATATATATACATATATATATGTATATATATATATATATGTATATATATATATGTTTTTTTTCCCCAAGTGCTGGTTATTGAACCCAGAGCCTTGCTCATACTTAGGCAAGTGCTCAACCACTGAGCTGCATCCCCAGCCTGGTCTACCTGCTTTTGAGAAGTGTCTATTCATGTCCTTTGCCCATTTAAAATCTTTTATGTGTTTTATTTAGTTATTTGCCCATGTACTGGCGCTGGGAGTGAGCCCAGAGCCTCCTGTATGTCACATGCTCTATCCCTGAGCCACCCCCCAGTCCACTCATTTGGAAAACTGGATTATTATTATTTTGCTATTGAGTGAGCGAGTCCTCCCTCCATCCACATTTGAGCAGCGTTTTGGAAACTTCCTTGGACACCCATCAGAGAGCAGATTTTTCTGTCTCTCTCTGAGGGGCTGAGTCAGTGACTCTGAGATGGTGCAGAAGTCGCCCTTTGACAACTTCTCTGGAGTGACGGGTGGAGGTGTCTGTTGGTCACCCATGGGTAATCCCTTGGCCCTAGGTGCTCGGCAAGCAGGTGGATGTGTGACCTTCTCTGCAGAAATCAGGTTCCTAGGTGGCCTGCCTCACTGAGAAACTGCCCTTTCCACTACTCAGCACTCAACTTTAGGCAAAGGTTAGAATCACCTGCCATGTCCTCCCCCAATATTTTATTGTGAAGCCTTGAAGACACCCAGAAAATAGGGAGGAATTACACAGCAAACACCCGTACACCCTGCTTAGATTCCACAACTGACATTTTGCTGCACATTTGCCTTATCATCCATCCACTCATCCATCTGTCCACCCGCCCACCTCTTCACCCACCTGTCCACCTATCTTTCTTAGTTTTGTGATGCATTTCCAAGTAAGTCGCAGGCATAAGTACATTTCACCCCTAAGCCCTTCAGCACGATTATCACTAACTAGGATTTGATTTGGGGTCATGGTCCTTTACCTTAGGTCACATTTACATAGAGCAAAACATGCAGACCTGAAGGACGCCTCTTGCTTCGTGGACAAACGCATGCACTAGTGACAGCCGAGTCCCTATCACCATCCAGAACATTCCGGTCACCCCAGATGGTCTCCATATTCTCCTTCCCAGTCACCCCAGCCTCCTCCTCCCCACAGAGGTTCTGTTCGGACCTTTTCATTCCAAGTCCGTCCTGTGTGTTATGGAGTTGTACATGAGTGGAATCATACAGTGGGTACTGTTTTGTGGAAGGCTTGTTCCTCCTGGGGAGCTTTTCAAACTCCAGAATGTCCAGGCTGCATCAAGAACAATGACATTGGACATTTCGGGGAATAAGGTTAGGTGCTGGGTTTTTGTTTTTGTTTTTGTTTTTTTAAATTCTGCAGGTGATTGTGCTGTGCAGCCAAGTTTGAAACATTCTCCTAGAAATTTCTCTATCTCCAGCCTTCCTTACTCTAAGACCTGGCTCCCAGCTCTACCATCCTGGTAGTTAATATCCTACCAATGAAATTGTGTCTTCCTAGAGACCCATTCCCATGTAGGGTTTTGGGTGCTTGTTTCTTTTCTTTTCTTTACTTTTTTATTTAAAAAAAATTTTTTTTTGACGAAGGCCGTAGACTTTTATATCAGCATGCAGAACATTTAGCATTCATTCAAAAGTGGCTGCTTTGGTTGACATGGCTAAGGTTATCATTTGAACCAGCGGTTACCGGGAAGACCTTGATCTACCCCTGCGTGACCCACTCCTCCCTTCCCCCATGGCTTCCCCCCAGAACAAAGGAGGCCTTACGATGGTCCCTTTGAGTACCAGAAGCAGTTTGGGAAAGGACGCTTATTTCAAGCCCTTCCGGCTTCCAGAAAGTTCCACCCCATCACTGTTCTGCCCATCCTCCAAAATCATAAAAAAAAGAAAAGTATAAAACAGAGATGTGCTTAAACTGGTCAAGCTTGTTAGTTTTGCTACGCTACTGAGTAGTTCAGTCTTGCAAAATTAAGTGCTGAGTATTTGTATTGAGTATTGCTGGGTTCCGTACCAGACACATGGAAAGAGTATTTGACGGACTACACCCTGCTCTTGCCAAAAGTTCAGCAAATTGACCTTTATGCTTTGCAGTATCTCTTCCAACTTTTTTCCTTGGGGACTCATGAGCCAGGCCATATTTTCCTCATTCTGCAAATGGAGAAACTGAGACAAAGGGAGATGTCAGGAATTGTCCAGGTGGCTGGTCCGGTATGTTTTCCAGGGTTCCAGAGCCACCTCTGTAGTGTTGTAAAAACCAGTTTTGAAATCACAGACCCCTTTTGAGTAGCTGGTGCAAGGATCCACCTCTTCCTAAAAAGACTGACAGAGCTCTAACTATTTGGTTTTGGGGGTGTTCATAGACTACTCGAAGCCCTTGCAGGAGAAGACTCTCTGTTTGAAAATATAATAAGGTGCCAGGTGGCTGAGTTTGAGTTTGAGACCAGCTGGAGCTACGTAGCAAGAGCTTGCCAAAAAAAAAAAAAAAAAAAAAAAAAGAAAAGTATAACTTAGGAGCTGATGCTCATTGACCAGTGTGCCCTGATATATGCTTGGCCCTCCCTTGCATCATATTTATTTCACAACCCCAAGAGGTAGCTATTCCTATTATCACCATTTCGTAGACAGAAGGCTCCGGCTTGGACAAAAGAAGAATCCTCCAGACAGTGGCTGGTTTTATGGCTGGGTACTTACGTAAGGGCTCTCTACATAGCCTGACTACAGATTTAACAACAGAGCTCCAGAGCCTCAGAGCAAAGTCCTTGCAAGTGGCAGGAGTGGTGTCTTTGAGTTTCTTGGTGCCCCTCAAATCATACAGCCCTGGTAGCACCAATGCCAGGAAAATTATATAACTTCTTGTTCTCACTTGTTGTTGTTGTTAGGTGCCATCAAGTTGGTATCTGACTCATAACGACCCTACGTACAACAGGTGAAACACTATTGTCAGTGCTTCTCTGCTATTTATAGGGTTTTCAATGGCAGATTGGTTTTTGGGAAGGGGTTGCCGGGTCCTTCTCCCAAGCCTTTAGTATCTGGTGTTCCCAGGCAGTCTCCCATCCAAGTACTAACCAGGCCGCACCCTGCTTAGCTTCTGAGATCTGTCGGGATCGGATGCCACAGGGCTATGGCGGCAGGCTTTGTTCTCACTAGGGAGATGATACCCTGCCCTTGTCCCACTTGCTGCTGTGATGCAGAATGAGTCATAAAGTGAGTAGAAAGCACTTTGTAGACACAAATGAGGGAGCGATTATTTTATTATTTGCACTGGGCTAAATCCCACCTGGTCTACGCCCGTCCTATGCCATGTCCACGCGTGTTAGATCACAGTAACTTCCCCCTGCATGTTAGAAAGTTACTACGTCGTGAAAGCGCTCCAGGGGCTATATGGCCCCATTCTTCATTCTGGTCCCAGATGAAAGTGCGAGTGAGAAGAGGAATTTGCTCCACAAGAACAGGGATTTTACAGTCCTTATGCCTGCTCCAATGCACTGCTTTGGCTGTTTGAAAACGGCTGCCAGAAATTGGGTAAGCATCACCCAGGGAAAGCAAAACAAAACAAAAGCCCCCCACGCACCCACCCTCTGCCACCTGCTCCCATGAAAAGGCCAATTCAGCGGAAAACCTCTCTGGGGGGGTTCGTTAGCTGGCAGCAGGCTGAGGATGCAGCTTGGCCACGGGTTTCAATATTCCCTTGTAATGCTTTACAACCCAGGCCGGCGACAATGGTGTCATTCACTACATCTGCTCACGTGGAACAGAATGTGAGGGGGGTGGCGAGCCGGGGAGAGGCAGGTCTGCAGGCTGTGATACCCAGCCTAGGGATTCTGAGCCGAGCTTCTGCGTGGGATGCGGGCGTAGGTGGTTAACACAGCAGAGAGCAAGAGGATCTGACACTTGGTACATTCAAGCTCCGCAAACAGTAGGGTTGACTGGTGGATCTTAACCTTGCCTGGGTGTAGCCAGCCTCCAACTCTGTTATCACCGGCACACTCTATACATACAACAGGATGGCTGTGTTCGTCAAACAGCTGGTGCGCAGGCAACCCTTCTCTATTACCGAGTATGAGTTAGTTGGCAAGAGTCTGGAATAAGACTGACCCTGGGGGAAGTCTACTACTTTACCTCTTAGCTGTGCGATATGCACAAGTTGCTTATCCTCTCTGAGCTCAAATTTCCTGACCCTACGTAAGTCTAAGCGTACACATAAAAATGAGGCTCTTTCCAGGATCAAGTGAGAGAAAGCACTTATGTCAATCAGCACCGTGGCTGGAATGGGAGGAGGAGCTTTAAGAACCATGGGGTGGTGCTGTGGAGGAGTAGGGGGACAGGGGACAATGCAATGAGAACCAGCCCTGGGGGACTGCCTGCTGTCCCAGACACACCAGGACTTGTCATCTTTCACTTTGATTCTCTTGCACCATGGCTTTTCCGTTGAGACTCGTAAGCTGCAGAGCAAGAGTTTATCTTCTCATCTCGAGACTTTCAGAGTGTTCTCCTATAGCGATACTCACCTGGTGTCTTTGATGGACTGCCCTTCTGGCTGGCGCACCGAAGCTCCCAGTGGAAATCACCCCAGTGATGTCCGAGTCCACGGTTTCCCCGATTTGTCTCACTAGCATTTCATTGGAGTGGAGGAGCTGATTCGCCCCCTGAGGCTCACATTCTGACACCTGTCCGCTGTCCATGGAGCACCCTATTCAGCTCTATAAATGATGCTCTCAGTGAGTGGCTGGGGTGTGTGTGCCTGATGCTTCGGGCCCCTTAGAGTGAAACAAGCTGCAAGGGACAAGTGGTTATTGGGATAATATTGCCTTCCCACTTCTGGGAGTGTTTATAATCAAAAGCAGGGGTTGGCCTTTTCCAGTGAGTAATTTTGCAACTTGGCACTGCTAGCTGGGAGAATTCCAGAGCCCATTGATGGGTTCTCTTGTAAATTCCCTCGGCCAACATTTTTTTGGGGGGTTATTTTCTTTAATTAAAAGAAAATAACCATCCCTATTAAAAATATAAAACCCAAAGAGATTCCTCCCTTCCTCTTGGAGCTCTGACAGCCCAGTGCTTGACCTGAGCAGACCCAAATAGAATTACCAGCGAGATTTGACAGCTCGGGTAGTGTTTTATTATTATTGTAATTTTTCTTTTTCTTCTTCTTCTTTTTTTTTTTTTTCCATTACGTAACTTGAGCCATGAAGCCAGAGCTATAAAGCTAATTCCATTCCTTTCAGCCTGCTGGCCCGGGGTGGGGGGGGACTCTGACCCATGTGTCTGCTCTGGATGGCTCCAGCTTCGACATAGGATGGCACATGCCCCGGGGAAGCTGGCCTGGGGGACCCCTGGGTGTCATGGGCATGTCTGCAGTCTCATGGAAACTTGGCAGACACTCGCGTCCCCTGTCTGCCCACCCAGACGTGCTTTCACATGACAAAGGCCGGGGCACAGGGAGGAGGTGGTTACACCCCTGGCGGGTGGGAAAAGGGAGTCTTAAGCCCCAGACCTTTGCTCCTCTAGCAGTATGGGATGCTTTTAGAAAGTCACAAAAGTGAGTAGGAGACATTATAGAAGGAATTAGTGGACAGCTGGACTAGTATTTAGGCTGTATCTTGTCCTAGCTCTGGGGCCATGGGCCAATTGTCTCCTCTCTCCAGGTCTCAGTTTCCTAATCTATAAAATGGGGGAAAATGATGTTCACTTCCCAGCATCACAAAAAGGATGCAATGGGCTCACATAGCATCCTTCAGAACATTTCACGTGTAGATCTTTGTAGATGAGATAATGTCAGGTGTATTTTTTTTTTTTTTTTTGGTGGTGCCTGGGGATGGAACCCAGGGTTTCATGCATGCTAGGCAAGTGCACTACAATTGAGCAACAGCCCCAGGCCCAGGGATACGCTTTAAGTTTAACAGGTAAGCATTATTTTAATTGCATTAGAGGAACTAAATTAGTGCCACCAGCCCATAACTTCACAGATACTATTGATTATGTTGTTGTTGTTAGGTGCCGTCAAATGGGTGTCTGACTCATACGGACCCTATGTACAGCAGGTGAAACATTATTGTCAGTGCCTCTCTGCTATTTATAGGGTTTTCAATGGCTGATTGATTTTTGAGAGAGGGTTGCCGGGTCCTTCTCCCAAGCCTACAGCACCTGGTGTTCCCAGGAGGTCTCCCATCCAAGTACTAACCAGGCCTGACCCTGCTTAGCTTCTGTGATCTGAAGGGATCAGATGCCACAGTGCTATGGCTGCAGGCACTATTGATTATAAAGAGGCTAAATTTACTTGCCTGAAAAATTAATTTAGAAAATTTGATAAAGAATATTTGGTTCTAGGTCATGGCAAAAATTGTGACCGATAGAAGTTTGGGATTTCCTGATACACATTACTTGTGAGGCAGAACTGCTTCTTAACCTGCTCGGCTCCATGGTGTCTCTGGCTGTGTGTGGCCTACGGATCACTTCTCAGAATACTATGATTAATTGTACGAAACAAGATATAATACATGAGCTGGGCGGGTTGGTGCACTCCTGTAATCTCAGCGACTCAGGAGGCAGAGGCAGGAGGATCACAAGTTCGAGACCAGAGGCAGTCTGCATAATTTAATGAGACCCTGTCTCAAAAAAAAAGTTAAAAAATGGGCTGGAGGCGCAGCGGTGCAGCTCAGTGCTACAGCACTTGCAAAGCATGCAAGCGCGAGGCCCTGGGTTCAGCCCCCAGTTGTTGTTGTTAGGTGCCATCGAGTCGGTATCCGACTCATAGCGACCGTCATAGGGTTTTCAATGGCTGAGTGCTTCGGGATTGCCTTGGGAGTGGATTGCCAGGCCCTTCTCCCATTTTTGCGGTGCTGGGAATTGAACTCGGGACCTCAGAGACTGCAGCGCAGCGCTCTACCCACTGAGCTAAATCCCAGCCCCAGCCCCCAGTACTGCAAAAAAAAAAAAAAAGAAAGAAAGAAAGAAAGATACGATACATGGATTATAAAGGAAACTACTTTTGTTGAAATGGTGGTTGTTGTTGTTAGGTGCTGTCAAGTCGGGTGGTTTTGAAATATTATTATTATTTCTGTTTTGGCAGTGCCGGGGATTGGACAAGTGCTCTTCCACAGAGCTACATCCCCAGCCCTATCAAAATATTTTTGAATGCTGGTATAACAATATATGCACTTTATAAGTGGCCTAATTTCTCTGCCCAGCTCAAGTGTTGGCAGCTCCTCTCCCTAATGGGTGTGGAAACTTTATGGGACAGGAGATGTTTTCTTCTCACCCATTTAAATGATTCTTCCAGTCTCTTTCACCAACATTTTTTTTCTTAAACTATTTTCCTTTTCAAGACAAAATCTCACTCTGTAGCTCAGGCAGTCCTGGAGCTCGAGATGTAGATCAGGCTGGTCTTGAACTCGTGATCCTTCTGCCTCAGCCTCCCGAGTGCTGGGATTATAGGTGTGTGCCACCAGGCCCGGCTTTTTTAAACTTTCCACTGATATATAATATTTGTGCAAATTTATAGGATACGATTGATTTATTTCAGAATAACCAGAAGAATTTCCTTAATCTATTGGTCTCTAAGTTGCCCCTTCCTCTCACCTCCTCTGCATCCCCTCCAACCCATCCCTCACCCACCTGCTTGCCTTTAGGGCCTGGTGCCATTGGCACTGGGTTTTGATGGAGGTTTCTAAGTCCTTATGGTCTGCAGCCATACCGCTGTGGCATCTGATCTTGTCAGATCCTGGAAGCTAAGCAGGGTCGGGCCTGCTTAGTACTTGGATGGGAGACTGCCTGGGAACACCAGGTGCTGTAGGCTTGGGAGAAGGACCGAGCCACCCACTCCCAAGAAACAATCAGCCATTGAAAACTCTATGAACAGCAGAGAAGCACTGACAATAGTGTTTCACCTGTTGAACATAGAGTCTATATGAGTGAGACTCTGACTCGATGGCACTTAACAACAACAACAAGAAGTCTTTATGAGGGAAACAGTGGGAATGTCTGGTCTGAAAGCTGAAGAGGAAGGAGTGTGGAGGGCCAACCATGGGAGCGGGAGGGACTAGATTCAGACTGCTTTGGAGAATGTGGTCTGTAGCATGCAGCTGGATTTTCATCCTGGTCTGCTGGCTGGGTGTGTGCTGAGGCTCTGCAGGTGGTGTCTCAGAAGGTGCCTGCTCTGTAGGTTATGCAGATGGGGTTTGAATTTTGCTCTGTCTCATCTTGGATCTCATGCTCCATTTCCTGTCCTTTTTGTCCATCTCCTGTCCCTTCTTCCCTTTCCCTTTCCTTTCTCTCTCCCTCTAATAGTAGCAGTGGGGGTAGTGCCCATTTGTTGAGCACTTACTACCTGCCATGTGTTTCCCGAAGTCTTTTTCACTATTAGCTCATTCCTTCTTTCAACCACCTTTGGGACTGGGGATGTTTATCATCCCTATTTCACAGATGGGAAAACCAAGCCATGGAGAAGTTAGGTATGTCCATGATGACTAGGACACCAACTCCAAAGGAAATTCTAAGACATAAGCAGGAATTGACCAAGAGCGATCTAAGACCACATCTGATTATCCTAGGTGGTCAGCTATCTTTGGGCAAAGACCCAGCCCTGTTTTAAAGATGGACACCCAAAGGTTAAGTCTAAACATCTCATCTAGCTTTTGAATTTGGGAATTCAAAGACATGTAGAAAAGGTTGAAATATTTCAAAATGGTATTGATGGGGAAGAGGGGTTCTTCACTGGAGATGCTCATTTGCCTGTCTGCATTTGCATAGAATGCTTCACAGACTTACTCGCCTAAGGTATAAAGCGTGAAAAGTTAGTGCCCAAATATGTATTTAGGGCATATGATGCCAGCAGATGTAACTGGGTCCCTTTGGTCACCACATACTCCTTTATTTCTTACTCAGTGACTTTTCTAGTGGATTCTTTCACATGTGTGGCTCAGTCAGTGGGGAACAGGGCACTGATAAACATGAATTTCCCATCTTCTCTCTTTCAGTAAAGAATATCCTGTGGTTCCCCGGAGCACAGTGAGGCAAAAAGTAGCCTCCAACCACAGTCCTTTCAGCAGTGAGCCCCGAGCTCTCTCCACCTCATCCAACTTAGGGTCCCAGTACCAGTGTGAGAATGGTGTCTCCGGCCCCTCCCAGGACCTTCTACCTGCACCCAACCCGTACCCGCTGCCCCAGGAGCACAGCCAAATTTACCACTGCACCAAGAGGAAAGGTGAGCATGACGGCCTCCGACCAGTGAGCCTCTTCCCCTACCACTTCTGTCCTCTGCTTGTGGGTGGGGTGTGCACAGTGACAGTATTTATTTAAAAAATGTGAGCAATACAGAAATACGTAAAGGAGAGAAGAAATTCAATCCATATGGGTAAAACTAAAGGATCGCAGGACGTGTCTCTTCCTTGGAGAGAACGTAGTGAAATGTCCGGATCTATTTTATCCACTTATACAAACATGCACATCTATACCACACACACATGCACACACAGAGTACTTGGTTTTTTAAAATCTTTTTATTGGAAAATTTTAATGTACAACTTAATGTGTTTCATTCTGACATGCATTTCATTGTAACATTTCCATATATGCATTTCACTGTACATTGCACAGATAACTTCCCCCTTACCCTCTTGTGCCCCTCCTCCCCCCTCTCCCATCCCCCACCAATGACCTCTCTTCTACTTGCATGTCTTTTTGTGGGAATGTTTTACCGTATACCCTTGCATCCCAATTATGATTTAAGTCCACACTTTTTTCTGTAGCGATCTTTTTACATTGTCAGCAGTATTACATGAATAATCTAGCTCATTTGCATTATTACTATCCTTTGGTATTGTTGGTATTATTATAACTATTTCCCAAACTATTAAAGTTGGGCTGTTTACTCTGAGGTCAACCTCTCTCTCATTCCTAAACACAGTTGACATCATATTGCCTTTTTTTTTTTTTGGTGCTGGGACTTGGACCCAGCACCTACTGCATGCTAGCAGGACTCTACCACCGAGCTGCACCCTTAGCCCCTAGACTGTGTTTAGATATCTTTCCATGGTCCTAGATCTGCCTCACTCTTGTTGCCTGTGGCAGAGGAAGTATTACCTTTGAAGGAGGAAGCAGTTCATTTTGCCACCTTGAATAGTGGGCAGGGAGGTAGCATCTGTGTTCTCCACTTGTATGATAGGAGATGTGGCAGGGAACTTCCTTGTCCTATCTTCTACATATCTACTCAGCTGGCCTTTGCAGTACCCCATGGTTTCTTTGTCAAATGAGAAATGGATGACTTCTCCCTAAGTCTTCTGAGTCCAAAGTGGCTTTTTCAAACAAGGACACTTCCAGTGGCTCCTTCTGGGATTCCGAATCACAATGGGTGACGAGGGCAGTGCCGTTCAGTTTGACTCCTCTGACTACTTTTTCAGTGCGAGCTTCTGGCAGAGGTAATAGGAGGGTGGGGGCAGTGAGACCACAGAGACAGGGGTTAAATCTTAGCTCTGCTCCTGGCTTCCCGGGTGACTTTAGGCAGGTGTCTTAACCTCTCCAAGCCTGAGCCGCAGAGCACCTGATACCTGGCCAGCGTGCAGCAGGTGGTAGTCATGATTTAATAGGTAGCAGATGATCCCTGAAGATGTTCAGCCCCAAAAGGATGCAAAGAGAGGGCTGTACGCTGAGGTGAGGGCTGGAGAAGGGGAGGCGGAGGGAGCAGGTGGCCTAGAGCTTACACCTGTGGTCTGCAGAGTCAGCCGGTCAGGGCACATCCCATCTTTGGCATTTGGAAATTTTTGTGACTGTGGAAAAGTTCCCTAAGCTCTCTAAGTGTCTTTTTCACTTTATCTTTTTTATTCTTTTTTATCTTTGTAGGACTGGGGGTAGGTGTTGAACCCCGGGCTCACATATACTTAGCAAGTGCTCTACCAGGAAGCCACATCCCGGTCTCTGTTTGTTTGTTTGTTTGTTTGTTTATTTATTTGGTACTGGGGGTTGAACCCTGGGCCTTGCTCTTGGCTGCTCTACAAGTGCTGGATTACTGAGCTGCACCCTCAGCCCATTTTTTTTTTTACTTTTTGAGACAGGGTCTCACTAAGTTACACAGACTGCCTCTGGTCTAGAACTTGTGATCCTCCTGCCTCCACCTCCCCAGCTGCTGGGATTATAGACATGCGCCACTGCGCCCGGCTGTTTATTTTTGTCTTTATTTATTGCAGTACTTGAGGGTTGAACCCAGGGCCTCACGCATGCTTTGCAAGTGCTCCCCCACTGAGCTGCACCCCCAGGCCATTTTTTATTTTTTATCTTGAGACAGGGTCTCTCTAAGTTAAGCAGACTGCCTCTGGCCTCGAACTTGTGGCCCTCCTGCTTCCACTTCCCGAGTCACTGGGATGACCTGGGTCAGACACCGTGCCTGGCTATTTTTTATTGTGCAACAGCGTCTTGCTAAGTTGCACAGGCTGCCCCTGGCCCCGAAGTCATGATCCTCCTACCTCAGCCTCCCGAGTCACTGGGATGACAGACATGTGCCACAGCACCCAGCCACTGTATGTATTTTAAATGACACCATGGTTTGGGGCATAGGGTAGGACCCTCTCTCAGGTCTGGTGTGAAGATGTGAAGTGGTAGCTGTTCTTGGTCTCAGAGGCCTAAAGCTCAGCCGTTAGCATGGCCCGTGGCCCCTCCGAGGTGCAGTGGTCAGCACAGTGCTGTTGGAAGTCCAGCAAGCAGGGCCTGGACCTTTAGCGACAGCAACTCACCTACAGGCACTGATCTCAGCCTGTGCTTTGGCCGCTTTCTCTGGAGCCGAGGCTCCATGAGGGAAGGATGGCAGCTAGACTATTTGACATGTACCAGCCTTGCGTTTTAAAGAGGGAAGGGCTGTCATTGGTCCTAGCCTGGAGTGGGGAGGCTGACCTGGGTGAGGCCTGACCTCCAGGTGGATCAGAACCCACTCAAACGTCTTGGATCTCGAAGGCCCGAACAACATCACCCTAACAGCCCCCCGCCCCAGCCCGATTCCCATCAAATCCGCTGTGGGTGGGCTGGAGGCAAGATGCCTGCAACCTTATCTGCCACTCTTGGTCTGTGACCAAGGCTTTCAACAACGCTGTTCTATAGGTACTATTATTAATTGACCTCACAGATGGAAAACTGAGGCCTGGGGAGAATGAAAAGATGTGCCAGGGGTTTATTTTCTGACCCCCGAGAAAGGGTCATGTACCCCAGACTGGCCTCCGGTCCTCCTGCTTAGGCCTCCAGGTGGGATTATAGACGTGTGCCACTGTGCCTGGCTTGCAGGTGGTTCTTGAATATGGAATTTGAACTCAAGCCTGGTCTGCGAACTCTACTGCCTGCCACCGTCACCACCACTCTTTCCTGTTCCTGTTACCATTAGCTACACTCTGCAAATTTTATCTTCCACTGCAGATCTGCTTTGGAGACTGGGTCAGATGTGCTGATTAAGAGCTCACCAGGTTTGAATTAGGGAGCTCTTATTGATTAAATTAATGCCAGACCATAAAAAAAGGGAGGAAGAAGAATCAAAGCACGTTTTCGGTTCAATATTTATAGCAGCATCCTTAGAAATGCATTCTGGAAGGATGCAGAGGGAAGGCTTTGAATGCGAAGCTAATAAACCTCTTTGATTATGGGAGCATTTGACAGCCACAGGGCATTTGCAGGCCCTCAGGTGAACACAAGATCAACGTAAGGTGGCCACCACAGGGGCTGGAGTGGGGGACTGACTTGTCGCTGAAATAATCACAGTGGCTGACACTTCTCAGCTGTGCAACAGTGGGCAAATTGCTTTATCTCTCTGGGCCTCGATTTAGCTTTTGTGCAAGATGAGGGTAACAGAGTGGTGATTAGATGAAATGAGAGCCCTGGAAAGTCCCGGAGTGGTTCCCGGCACATCTGAGTGCCCCATCAACACTCACGAGCCACTCTCTTGCCCCACACGGAGCTCACATTGTTACAAGCAGGGCCAGCATTACGCAAGTTGTTATAGAATTTTTTCATTAGATCCCAGTGACTTGGGAGGCAGAGGCAGGAGGATCACAAGTTGGAGGCCAAAGGCAGCCTGCCTCACTTAGTGACACCCTGATGCAAGATAAAAAATAAAAAGTGCGCCGGGCTGCACCTCAGTGGTAGAGCGCTGGCAAAGTATGTGTGACACCCTGGGTTCAACCCCTCAGGGACTGAAAAGAAAAGAAAAGAATAGTTAGATGAAAATTGTGATGGACTGTCTCAAGGAAGTGTGCAAAAAGCTGATGAATATCCACTCGGATCATCAGACTAAGTGGGGGATTGGGGAGAATTGGAGCTGAGGTTGGAGGAGAGTGGGGAGCACTAGAAGAAAGGAAGGGGAGGGGGTATCTGGAGGTAGAGAAGAGCATATCTGAAGTCCCTTGTGTGGGGGTCCTGCTGTCTTTGGGGAGTGGAAAAAAGGCGGAGGTGCCAGAACTCAGAGCCCAGGGAAGGGGAGGGGAATGAGGTCTGGAGAGAAAGTGAGGCCAGCTGGACCCCAGGCCCTATAAGCTACTTAATAAAGGACTTCAGATGTCCGTTACCCTTGCACCAGTGGGCAGCCATGGCAGGGATAAGCAGCTTGCCAGTGCCAGGGCTGGGCCTTTTCTTTGCAAATGGTCACTTTGCCATGATAGGAGGGGACAAAGATGCCACGGGACACATGTTGAGAAGCTGTTGCAGGATGTGAGGCACGAGATGGTTGTTGAGAGCCAGGTGAAGTGTTGTTGGTGGTGGTAGATGCCCTCGAGTTGGGTCTGACTCATAGCGACCCAATGTACAACACAACGAAACACTTCCTGATGCTGTGCCATGCACACAATCTTTTTTTATGTTTGAGCCCATTGCTGCAGCCACTGTGTCAATCCATCTAGTAGAGAGTGTGGGGAGAAGCTGAAAAAGTGGGTGGAAACGGGACCTAGTGACTGGCTGGAGATAACAAGGTGAAGAATGACCTCCCTTTTCGTGGACTGGATCTGGAAACTAAAGCTCAGACAGATTGAGGAACTTGCCTAAAGTCACCTGGCTAGTGAGTGATCCAGGCTGTGGACTCAGGACACAGGGTGGGTGTACCCTGCAGAAGGCCTTGTGCCTTTCCAGAAACCTCTGCCCTCTTCACCTCTCTCCACCCCCAGAAGGGAGCCCCTGGTGACAGGGAGGATTCCAGCCCAGCTGTCTGTCCAGCCCAAGAGACAACAAATAGCAATTCATCATCTGCCTCCACACTGTACCGTGATAAGAAATCAGTGCGGTTTCCTTCCAGTTTGGGATTCCCGAGAAGTGATAACGCCATGGGTGGTTCCCCCCGGCCCCTGCCTGCCTGGCTATCTGACTTCCCCTCATTGTCCGTCTGCTTTCCAGCCAGCCCAGGAGCTGGGTCCGAGGAGATGTCAGAGGTCTCGCAGACTTGGAGACCTCCCTTGTGTTTGGACCCGGCTGTCTCCAGACTATCTCTCCCGATGGATTGAGGCAAAAAGTCTGCAAGGTCTTTTATCAATGCCACTCAGTCAGATCCAGGCCCAAGGCCTGGGTGAGCCCTTGTCTGTCTCTCTGCCCTCCTCCCGCTCGACTCTCACCTCACTCCCATTAGCAACTAAATCCAGCCCAAATAAAGATTGTAGCCATGCCATTTACAGAACTGGATATTCAAAGGGAAGTGAGCCATTGAGAGAGGAGATTGAAAGGGAGAGTGGATACTGGAAAGGCTTTTGCAGGGTGCATTTCCTCAGTTTTGTTTTGTTGGGTGCCGCCGACTCATAGCAACCCCAAGTACACTACTCCACGCTGTGCCATGAACATGATCTTTTTATGTTTGAGCCCATTGTTGTAGCCACTGTGTTTCTTCTCACATTGAGTGGTGCCACATCAGCAAAAGGAAGTCTCAAGGACTTTACTCCATTCTCATCATTAAGGTTAACTCTACTTTGAGGAGGCAACTCTTCCCCAGTCATTTCTTGAATGCCTTCTAGTCTGGGAGGCTCATTTTCGGGCACTATATTTGACAGTGCTTCTCTGCTTTTCCCAGGGTTTTTAATGGCTAATTGTTTCCAGAGTGGGCTGCAGAGTCCTTCTCCCTAGTCTGTTTTAGCCTGGAAGCTCAACTGAAACCCCTCCGCTCTGGGTGGCCCTGCTGGGATCTGAGATACTGGTAGCATAGCTTTTAGCATCACAGCAACATGCAAGCCACCCCCTCCCCAGCACAAGTTGATGGACAAGTGGAGGATTTTCTCAATGCTGTGTTTTTATTTTATTTTATTTTTTGGTGTAGGGATCAAACTGAAAGCTTCAGTGTGTGCTAAACAAGCCCTCTGCCAACTGAGCTAAGCCCCCAGCCCAATGCTATGTTTTTAAAGCAGCTTCATAGTCTTCCTTCAACAGGTCCTTCTTGGCAGCCTTGAGCTGGAGGAAGTGCCACACCCTGGCTCTCCAGGGGCAAACAGAAGACTAAGAGCTGGGCTTAGATTTTAAGATTATAATGTATGACTGACAAGTGAGAGATTCAGGGGGTGAAGGCATCAAATAAATACCTGGGTGCCAAAAAAAGGATTCAAACTTTAAGTGCTATTATTTAGGTATTGCTTTGCAAATCTGAATTGAATTTCAGGAGCAACGTGTAGTATAATGTTGCAGGTTATCCACCTACTGTCACATTAGAACAAGCATACGATGCATTCTTAACACAGCAAAACGGAAAGCTTTTGTCCCAAGATATGTATACAGTTTTTGGCACCCTTTGTATTTATTGGTACTGGGGGTTGAACCCAGGGCCTCGCAGAGGGCCCTGTAAGCAGAGAACAAGGTGGAAAGGGTACTTCCCCTCGTGAAACTTTCTTTTTTCATGGGGTGGGTAGGGGGAGATACTGAACCCAGCAAATAGATTGATTTCAGATAGCAATCAGGTGAGATGTGAACCTGAGTCCTACTAGATAATCTTCTTACAATGTCATTTCAGTTCTTCTCATTTAGCCTAAGAACTAAGATCAGGGGCACAGGCACATACAAAATCCATGCATCCACCCATCCATCCATCTATCCGTCCATATGGGTCAAGGGGTAATACTTTTCTGCATTGGCTGATCAGATTGAGTTATGTGAGAACAGAAAGCCCAGGGCCAACTGTCGGGAGGAACACCTTTTACAGCATCAGAAGGTCTGAATTATTGACTCCCCCTGCTTGCTGAAGGCTACTCAGCTAGCGAGTGCCTGCTCACCGCTCTGGGCTCAGGGTCTCCGTCCACGAAGCCTCGACAATGGTCTTTCATCTGAGTGAACTCAGCCCGCAAACACGATGAGCTGTGATGAGGGAATTGTTACTATATTTGCTCAGTGGGGGATCAGTGATTTGAAAGTGGCTTTGGGAGGCCTCCAACTCTGGAAGGCACTCAAATACCTCGGAGTATTGGATGACCTTCAGCAATCCATATGTCCAGGAAAAAGGTCAACCTGGATTATTTGGACAGCTGTACCACCCTGGCATCTGATCCTGTCAGATCTCAGAAGCTAAGCAGGGTCGGCCTGGTTAGTACTTGCATGGGAGACTGCCTGGGCACACCAGGTGCTGGGGGCTCTGGAGAAGGACTCAGCAGCCCACTCCTGAAACAAGCAGCCATCAAAAACCATAGGAGTAGCTTAGAGGCACTGACAATAGTGCTGGGAATGGCATGGTGTCAGGTAGTGTTTCGTTCTGTTGTATATAAGGTCGCTAAGAGTCAGATCCAACTCGACGGCACCTAAAAGCAATAACAAGAAAAACTGAACCAAGAGATTTCAAAGCTCTGGGCTGACTCACTGTGTAAGACAGGCAGACAGACTCACTGTATTTAGTGTTACTTCAATTAAATCTCACAAGAAGTTTGGGTATTATCTTCATTTAGAGTCAAGGACTGAGATTGGAATGGTCCAGGGATTTGCCTAGGATCCCAGAGACAGTGAGCATCATGGCCAGGACTGTGTGCCTTAAAATCTGTGTTCTGCCTCCATCTCTAAAGTGACTTTATCCCAAGTCAAAAGATCTAGCAAAATCCAAGGAACCAGAGCGTTTTACAATGCTGTGCTGCGATGGGTGGTCAGGATCAGGAAGAACTTCCTTGTTACCCAAGAGATGCCATTGGGTTCAGGAGAGTTGCAATACAATCAATCACTTTCTGAAGCCCGGTTGGGGACACATCAGAAGACTCAATGCCTGACTATGCTCCCTTCCCCAACCATGGAAGCTAAACACGAATTGGCCAAGAAAAAGCAAGAAACTCAATCATGATCAAAATAAACGTGGAAATGACATTCAGCACACTGGCCATGACTGACCTGCAGTTTGGATCCTTGCTTTGGAATTTCTTCGCAACCTGATGAGGATTGAGAGGAGTTTGAGCATGCGCGAGACTCACTTTCATCAATAAGCCAGCGTGGAGTTGTTTGTAGGCCTCTGTGCCAGATCTTTGGGGAATGAAAGACTGGAATGTACAATTTTATGATTCTCCAAAATGTGCTCTGGCCTTTTTCTTATTATTCTCCCTTTTTGGATTGTAATAAATCTGGACAGGGATCAGAAACTCAAGAGTGGTTTGTTTGCCTTTTTTTTTTTTTTTTTTTTTTTTTGGTGCCCTGCAGCCGTACTTTCTATTATTGAAAAGGGGATCGCCCTGGTTAAATAATAAAAAGAAAAACCCAAAGGCTATGAATCCACAAGGAGACATTCAGATTTCTGGATCTGGTGGGTGGAAGAAAGACTGGAAAGGAAAGAATCAAGGATAGAAGCAGGTCGAGTGTGGCAAGGTCTTCAAGATCCCCAAACAACCCACCTGGCTGAAAGGTGAGATACCGGCCCCTCACTCATGCGGACCTCTCCAACATCTGGACGGCTGGCATGAAGCAGACAGAACACCTGGAAGAGTGACTGCCGTTTGCTTTCTCGATTTTGTTTTGTGCAAACATTGGGGCATCCCATGGGTCCCAGATGTGGCCCAGCAAGCATCTCACTAAAAATAAAACTTGCTTGCTGTGAAGCAGGTCCAACCCCAGCTGGGTGTGGAGACTTCACTTGGACAACGTGGCAAGTGGCAGCGTTTGGGGGAACCCAAACCCAAATCCAAGCTTTGCCACCCAAGCTGGGGGGCTGTCTTACAAACCAGTTCAAGGGCACGGGATTCACCGTGGTGTGGAGGATTGCCCAGAGCTTTGTATATGAACACCATGTCCAAGTGCACGATGTCTGCCATCCTCACTTACCGCTCCACAGGAAGGGGTGGGGCTGGGCACCGCACCAAGAACAGATCACACCTGCCTCCTGCCACCCTGGCTCTAGCACCTGGCATGCTGCCTGGCGCTTGCTAGGACCTCAGTAAGTACCTGTTAAATGCCTGGTGGATGACATTGGATATTAGACAACTAGGTGACTGGAAGCAAGCTGTGGTCAGCAAAGGAAGTCAGATTTGGCTTTGAATCTAGCCTCTGTTCCTTCGTGACCATGACTTAGGTAATAAGTCACTTCTCTGAGCTTCAGAGATATCTGCTTTGAGCAGCTATCTTGAGGAATTATTATGAGATTAGAGTGGGGTTGCTTAGTAGGTGCTCAATAAATATAGTTGGCAGGGTGCTGCTCTGTGCTCTCTGAGGCCCTAGGTTCGATCCCCAGCGCTGCAAAAATAGGAGAAGGACCTGGCAGCCCATTCCTGAAACAATCTTGAAACAATCAGCCATCAAAAACCCTATAAATAGCAGAGGAGCACTGGCAATAGTGCTGGGCATGGCAGAATGTTGGGAAGTGTTTTGTTTTGTTGTACATAGGGTTGCTATGAATTGTATTCAACTCGAGGGCACCTAACAACAGCAACATTATTTCCTCCCATTCCAGTGTCCTGTCCTTAGGCCAGTGGCCATCACAGTGATTTGCATGGATGTCGCAGTCTTTCACTGGACCCCTCAAAGACAGGAAACTAACTTGCTTCTTTTCCTTTTCCTTTTTTATTTTCTCTTTTCTTTTCTTCTTTTCTCCTTTCTTTTCTCCTCCTCTTCCTCCTCCTCCTCCTCCTCCTTCCCCCCCTCCCTCCCTCCTTTCCTGCTTTCCTTATTTTCTTCTTTTGTGGTTCTGGCTATCAAATCCAGGAGGTTGCGCATGCTAGGCAGGCACTCTACCACTGAGACACACCCTCAGCTCCAGACATAATTTCATCCTTTTTTTATTAGCAGTTTTTTTTGTTAGTGTACAACTTAATGTGTTTCATGTTGCCGTTTCCAAATGTGCATATCCTTGTACAAGGCTCACGTTCACCTTCCTATGACCCTGCTTTCCCCTATCAGTGGTCTCCCTTCTCTTCATGGGGCGTGTGTGTGTGTGTGTGTGTGTGTGTGTGTGTGTGTGTGTAAATCCAGATTCTGCCTTTGAGAGCAAAATATGATATTTTATCCTCTGTTCCCCTAACTACTTTTTTTTTTTTCAGTCCCAGGGGACTGAACCCAGGGCCATGCACATACTTTGCAAGTGTTGTACCACTGGACTGCACCCTAGCCCATTTCCTACTTTTTATTTTTATTTTATTATATATATATATATATATATATATATATATATATGTATGTATTTGGTTTTTTTTGGTACTGGGGTTGAACCCAGGGCCTTCAGTTTGCATGCTTTGCAAGTGCTGGACCACTGAGCTGCACCCTCCAGCCCATTTTTTTTTTTTTTTTTTTTTACTTTTTTGAGACAGGGTCTCACTAAGTTATGCAGACTGTCTCTGGTCTTGAACTTGTGATTCTCCTGCCTCTGCCTCCCAAGCTACTGGGATTACAAGTGTGCGCCACCGCGCCCGGCTCCTATTTTTTATTTTGAGTCAGGGTCTTGCTGGGTTGCTCAGGCTGCCTCTGGCCACCTTGTCTGGCTTATTACCCTTTCTTATTGCTCCCCCCCATTAGTCTCCTTTTTTCCCTCCTATATTCTCCTTTCTACTTTCAAGACTATGTATTAAAATGTTGAAGATGTATATTGAATCTAATGTGCAGAGATGAATGAAAACGTGATGCTTATTTCTCTGGGTCTGGCTTATTTCACTCAACATGATGATGATCTGTAGTTCCATCTATTTTCCTGTAAATGCTGTACTTTCATCTTGCTTTACGGCTGAATAAAGCTCCATGGTGTATCTATATCACATCTTCTTTATCCATTCATTGGTTAATGGACACTTAGTTCATTCCATATTTTGGTTATTGTGAATAACATTGCAGTGAGCATGGATGAGCAGATATCTCTATGTTGTTGACTTAGATTCCTTCAGATAGATAAATACCCAGGAGTGACATAGCTGGGTCACATGGTAGTTCTATTTTTAGTCTTTTGAGGAGTCACCATACAGATTTCTACAGTGGCCACACCAACCTGCATTCCCACCAGCAGTGTGTAAGGGCTCCTTTCTTCCCACATCCATGCCAGCATTTGTTGTTGTTTGTTTTGTTGATGGTAGCCATGGCATCTCAATGTCATTTTGATTTGCATTTCTCTGATGGCTAAGGTGGTTGAAGATTTTTTCCACGTGATTATTGGCCATTTATGTTTCTCCTTTTGAGAAGTTTCTGTTCCATTTGTTTGCCCATTTTTGATTGGATACTTAGGGTTTTTGTGTGTGTGTTTCATTTTTTTTTTTAGCTCTTTATATATTCTAGGTATTAATCCCCTGTCAGATGTATAGCTGGCAAAGATTTTCTCCCATTCTGTAGGCTGTCTCTTCACTTCATCCATTGTCTCCTTTGCTGTGCAGAAGCTTTTTAATTCCATGCTTATCTCCGTTGTCAGTTCTTACTATTGTTTCTTGAGCTACAGGGGTTCCTTTCAGAAAGTCCTTACCTGTGTCTAAATATGGAAGAGTTTTCCCTATTTTTCCTCTATCAGCTTCAAAGTTTCAGGTCTTACATTAAGATTTTTGATCCATTTTTAAACTGATTTTTGTCCAAGGTGAGAGAGAGAGGAATCTGGTTTTAGTCTTCTACACGTGGATATCCAGTTTTTCCCAGTACCATTTGTTGAAGAGATAGTCTTTTCTCCAATATATGTTTTGGGCACCTTTGTCAAACATCAGGTGGCTGTAGCTGTGTGGGTTTATGCCTGGGTCCTCTGTTCTACTCCACTGGTCTGCATGTCTGTTTTTGTGCCAGTACCATGCTGTTTTTGTTGTTATGGCTCTGTAGTATAATTTGAAATCAGGTATTGTGATACCCCCTGCATAGCTCTTTCTGCTAGGGATTCCTTCGGTGATTTGGAGTCTTTCATGCTTCCATACCCATATCAGAATTGTTTTTCCTATTTCTGTGAAGAATGCCCAGGAAAAAATTCTTAACATTTATTGGTTGAAATGAGGGGAAGATGAGGAAAGATAATCTCCAGTGTGAAGGGTCAAGTTCCAGCTAAGGGGTGGACGTGTGCTGAGGTTTATAGTTTGGTGGATATTCCCATGTGTGGTGTCCTCCGAAGGAAACACTGGGGAGGAATTACTGTAGATTAAGTTTGCCACAAGACCTACAGGCTGTGTAGTCCTTTGCAACACGAGCTATTCCCAATGATGGGTGTCAGGAGATTCACAGGCTCAATCTTACTGAATTCTCAGCCCCTAGTGAAGTAAGTAGGGGCTGGGGTTTAGCTCAATTGGTAGAGTGCCACTCTGTGCTTTCTGAGGCCCTGGATTCGATCCCCAGCACCCCCAAAAGCGGGAGAAGGACGTGGCAACCCACTCCTGAAACAATCCCGAAACCATCAGCCATAGAAAACCCTCCCCAGAGCAGAGAGGCACTGACACAGTGCCAGGCATCACACAGCACCAGGTAGTGTTTCCTTCTGTTGCACATACAGTCTCTATGAGTCGGGCTTAATTCAATGGCATCTAACAACAACAACAACAATAACGACAACAAATATGAACTGGGTACTTGCTCGCATAAGGCATCAGGACAGGGAATTCATTGAAGCTCCCATCATTTGTCCATTTTTCCCTTCGTCCATCCACCCATCCATTTTTCCACCCATCTATCCAACGGTTGCACACGTATTGGTTGCACATGTTCACCATGAAGCATGGCATCGATGAGCAGGGCTTTGGGGGTAGACTGCTTGGCACTAGTGCTGGCTCCACCATTTATCAGCTAGAGGAGACTTTAGATGCATTTCTTAACCTCTGTTTCTTTCCACCCACCCACAAAATGGGAATAATAGTAACACCCACCTCAAAGGTTGTTGTGAACATTAAATGGGCCACCTTCTGGAAAATGCCTAGAAAAATGCCAGGCAGAGTTAGGATCATACCTATTAGTTATTACTGTTATTGTTGCTACTACTATTATTATTATTTCTAGGTGTGTATCAGGCTCTGGGAATATAATGATTGATAAGAAGGTGTCCTAGCTTCATGGAATTTGCATGCTTAAGAGGAGGGAGGAAGAATGATAATAACAATGCTATTTCTTGCACATCCCCTTGTCCCAGCCTCTGGTCTTAGTGCCTCATGGACGTGTTCCCATGTATTCTCAGCGTTGCCCTTTGTAGGAAGTGTTATTAGTACTCTGTCCATTTTACAGATGGGGAAAGTTAGTTCAAGGTCAAGATGCCTGCTTAGCACTCCATACTCCAATGGCATCACCATGACTGCTGGCCCCTGTCCGTCAGCATGGAGGTTGGAGTGACTGATCTCTATCTTTTGGCCAAGTGGCTGCCTCTGCTCTTGGTTGTTGCGCTTCTGGTCCTGCCTGACTCGTCTCTCTTCCTGTCTCTACAGATGAAGAGTGTTCTGGCACAGACCACCCGTATAAGAAGCCCTACATGGAGACGTCCCCCAGCGAAGAAGACCCCTTCTACCGCTCGGGCTATGCCCAGCAGCAGAGCCTGGGCACCTCCTACAGGACAGAGTCGGCCCAGAGGCAGGCCTGCATGTACGCCAGCTCCGCGCCCCCTGGAGAGCCGGTGCCCAGCTTGGAGGACATCAGCTGCAACACGTGGCCCAGCATGCCCTCCTACAGCAGCTGCACGGTGACCACGGTGCAGCCCATGGACAGGGTCCCCTACCAGCACTTCTCTGCCCACTTCACCTCGGGACCCCTGGTTCCCCGGTTGGCCGGCGTGGCCAACCACGGCTCCCCACAGCTTGGCGAGGGAATGTTCCAGCACCAGACCTCCGTGGCCCACCAGCCTGTGGTCAGGCAGTGTGCACCTCAGACTGGCCTCCAGTCCCCTGGCAACCTGCAGCCCCCAGACTTCCTGTACTCTCACGGTGTGTCCAGGACCATGTCCCCGCATCAGTACCACTCTGTGCACGGAGTGGGCATGGTGCCTGAGTGGGGTGAGAACAGCTAAAGGCAGGTCTGCCAGGTCACAGACGTCTGCCAGACAGTGAGGGCAGAGAGGGAGAGAGGAGAGGCACGGTTGCCAAGAGAACCCCACAGCCACCTCTGCATTCGAGGCCACTGGACGCTCAT
The DNA here is from genome assembly GCA_007922755.1 of Pedetes capensis. Classification (NCBI taxonomy): domain Eukaryota; kingdom Metazoa; phylum Chordata; class Mammalia; order Rodentia; family Pedetidae; genus Pedetes; species Pedetes capensis. The sequence goes on along the minus strand of VMDO01001218.1, from coordinate 12,059 downwards.
CTAATCAGTTGCTTGCAACCACCGTGCAAAATAAGAATCGTGACTGCCGTCTCTTCTCCAAACATAAAAAAACAAAACAAAAACACAAGATGACTCCCACCCCTGCACAGCCCCACCCCGCCATCGGTCAGCCACATTTGCCCCCCCACCACATTATCTTCCCCGATTCCTTCTTTCGGGTCCTAGCACATCTCGCCCCACAGAGTGTTTTATCCTGATGCAGAGTGGGAAGCTTTCCCTGTCTTGGTGTTAATGTTGACTTTGTTATATAATAAATAATAATATATTTTTTCCTTCTATTTTTCTGGATGGGACCTAGTCCCTTACTGGAGGGAAATCTGAGGCAAGGATGTTTCAAAACACGTCCTTGGGGGATTCCCTCACATAAGCCAGCCCCCAAATCACGTCGCCCCCGTCCTCTGTCTGAGAGAAGTACCTACCTCTGCCACGGGATGTTTCTGTGAAGATTCCTTTGCTTCAATTCTGTTTCACCACCCCCAGCATCGCGGGGTTCAGCATGGCCTTCTAGTTACCAATGGAGTTAGGATAATGTTGGGCTCCTTCTGCCACCCGATCTTAGCCGCACTGGCTTCCCAGCGCTGGCCATCTGTCGCTAAAACGTGGCCTATAGCTTCCTATCTGGAAATCTTGCTTTGAAAAACTTTAAAAGGCCCGGTTTCTGTGCGGGCAAAACTGTGATCAAGTAGGGCACGAGCTCTGTGCTGACAAGGTATGAAGAAGAAGCCAAAGTAAATATTCTTCACGATCAAAAACAAAGCCAGCCCCAAGCTTCCAACCCTCGCCACCCACCACCCAAAGGGGATGCAAACCAGATCGTCCAATTCCGAAAGAAGAGGCAAGACGCCCTCACCGCTGATATCTCTTCAAAGAAACCACGCCAGCACCAAACACCAACGCAAAATCTCGTGTATCAAAGGCAGAATACAGTATTAAAAACAAAAGTGTGTAAGTAATACGTTATTGTAGGGTTCCTCAGATGTAATATTTTACTGGTACTATTTATTTATAAATAGGAATTCTAATTAAGTAATAACATGAAGCCCAGGATGGGAGCTGACCAAGAGCTTTTAATTTTATTGATACTCAAAACCAAGTTGGTGTTTCTTTTCTTTTGAATGTGCTTTGCTTCCTTGATTTAAAAAACGTTGTTTTTTTTTTTTTTTTTTTTTTTTGAACCGACCCTAATAAAGAGAACAGGGTAATATGCGAGGCTGAGTCTGTCCAAGTACGTGAGAGCGTGAGTCTGTTTGTGAGTGTCTTTACGCAATTTTGTCTTTTTATGTTGCTAAGGGTGGGGGCGGGGGAGAATTAAGTACTTGTTCCTTATATTTGTGTGCCAATTAATGCCTAATAAATACCATGTGCTTTAAAAAGTACAAGGGACTTGAACACCCATTTTTTTCCTGTTCTTTCTACTGATTGAATAAATAGGGCATGTTGTTGTTGTTGTTGTTAGGTGCCATCGAGTCGGTATTCGACTCATAGCGACCGTCTGTACAACAGGGGAAACACGATTGTCAGTGCTTCTCTGCTGTTCATAGGGTTTTCAATGGCAGATTGATTTTTGGGAGGGGGTTGCCAGGTCCTTCTCCCAAGCCTACAGCTTCTGGTGTTCCTAGGCAGTCTCCCATCCAGGTACTAACCAGGCCCGACCCTGCTTAGCTTCCGAGATCTGATGGAATCGGATGCTACAGGGCTACAGCTGCAGGCAAATAGGGCATGGAGTGCAGGAAATAGAAAGTCTTGTATGTGAATTTTGCACAACACCTGCTTTTCTCCTGCTGATCTAAAGGGTATTTCGGATCCATTGCACTTGAGCTTACATCCCTGGAATGTAGGGTTTTGTTTGTTTATTTGGTTTGTTGTGGTTTTCTTTGAAACAGAGTTTCTCTCTGTAGCTCAGGCTGGCTTCCAACTCTTCATCCTTCTGCCTCAACCTCGTGAGTGCTAGGATTACAGGCGTGTGCCACCATGCCCAACTTGCGGTTACTTTTTAAAAATTGAATTTGCATTGGCATTGGAAAAGAAACAGCTTTAGGTATCCCAACTGATCTAAAAATGGTATTGGTCTTACTGTAGGTAAAGCCCAATACTTGGTTTTCTGGTGTCTTTTTCTGAACTAATTGTCAGAATCAAGAGTTTTGGGGGTCCCAATGCAAACAACTTCAGGAGCCACCAAGAGACCAGTATTTTGTTAAACCCCAGGAATTTCAGACAAGAAAGCTTTTGTTTTCTTGTGGTTCTGGGGATGGAACCAGGGCCCTGTACATGCTAGCGAGGCACTCTACCACCGAGTTTTCCCCTTGGCCTGTTAAACGTCAAGAATTCGAGATTTGTGAATTCGTCCTGTGCAAATTGGTGAGTAAATTAGTGCTGTAATTTTTTTCTGTTTTTATAATTTTTTTGTTTTATTTTTATTTTTATTTGTGGTACTAGGGATGGAATTCAGGGCCTCTTGCATGCTAGACAAGCACTCTACCACCAAGTCACCCCACCCCAGCCAAATGTTTCTGTAATTTTGTTGTCTGCACTCCTCAAATTATCAAGAACTATCAAGAATGTAACACCCCCTTGAAACAGAGACAATTGATTTGATTACAAATCATTCATTTAATCAGACCCCCTCTCCTGGACATTTCCTAGGGAAAGAGCTCCAGAGAAGTGTGAATTCATTAAAAAGAAGTGACATTTCAGCTTTTTTCAAGTATAGTGCAGAAACCAGGTCAATGGCTTTTCTGTCCCCAAGGGACTGAGTAAGTTTCACTGAATAAGTCCCGACTGTACCCTAAATAGATATCTATTCTTATGGCTTTGAGAAAAAGGTTGCCTTTGAAGAAATGACCTTGCAAATTAATTTTACCAACTATATAAAGGAATCAATCAATCTTATTCTTTTAGAAGAACATTATCCTAGTACAGACTTGACTATCTCTTATCCAAAAGGCTTGAGACAAGAAGTATTTCAGATTTTGGAAATGTCATTTGGACCTTGGAATATTGGTATATGCATAATGAAATATCTTGGGGATAGGACCTGGGTCTGGAGACAAAATTCTTTCATGTTTATGTATACTTTATATGCACAGCAGGAAGGTAATTATATAAACTTTTTAGCATACTTATGTTTTGGCTATAACCAATCACGTGAGGATAGATGGGGAATTTTTCACTTGTGTCTTCATGTCAGTGCTCAAAATGTTTCAGATTTTGGAGCATTTTGGATTTTAGGGTTTTAGATGAGGGATGTTCAGCCTGTACTGACTTAACACCCTATCCCCACCCCTCAAATATGTGCCAGCTCCCAAACTCATTAGAAACATCTTCACTGGACCCCTCAAAGACAGGAAACCAACTTACTGCTTTTCCTTTTCCTTTTTTCTTTTCTCTTTTCTTTTCTTCTTTTCTCTTCCTCTTCCTCCTCCTTTTTTCTTCTTCTTCAACTCTCTCTCTCCCTCCTTTCCTGCCTTCCTTATTTTCTTCTTTCTATTTTCTTTCTTTCTTTCTTTCTTTCTTTCTTTCTTTCTTTCTTTCTATTTCTTTCTTTCTATTTTCACAGCATTTTTTTTAATCAGAAAGGGAACACTCATTCTAGATACCGGGTGACCTCTTTGGGTGCCAAATATTAGTGACAATGGATCTTTCCGATGAGTCAGTTGGATAAAGAATGTGATGTCCAAATGCTCGTGTAGTTTCATCATTGGGTGGACACTAAAAGATACCAGAAACAGTGATATTCCTGTAATGTATTCAGTGATCTGGCCTGGGCATAGGGTAGGTACTGGGAACATGGTGATGGCCACAGTGGTGAGGACACTGTCCTCTTGGTACCTTGGTGCTTATGCTTAGTGAAATAAATAGTCATTAGGCAACTGTTTCCACCATCAGAGGATTGCAGTGGCAGAAAGACTTAGGAAGAGCTCGTGTACAAAGATATCGAGGAATAGGATGTCTTTGTGCACTCTCTTTGTGCATGTGCTCATCCTAAGGGGTTCTAACCTGGCCTGGAGGGGTCCTAACCTGGTCTGGAGGAGGTGACTTTTGAACTGAGCTCTAACGACGAACAGCTGATGCAAAGTCCTGGGGCAGAAATTGTGGTGGAAAACCGAGGGGTAGGGTGATACATGGGTAATAATCACCAACTCTGGGTTCATTCATTTGCTCAAAAAACACATCTGAAGATTCTATGTGTGGGAGACACCTTTACTTGGCCTGGTCAGTGGCAGAGCAGGTAACAATGCCAACTGGCCAACTGCTAACCACAGAACGTTCTGCCTCAGGAGGAGGAAGATGCCTGGATATTTCTGTCTTTGCTTTCTGGGTTGCCGCTTATGATTGATCTTAAGATTGATCTTCTTGGTGGGTGAGGCTATATAGTCCTGGGGTGAGCTATTTTTTCCTTATCAATAAATACAATATGCAAGTGGCACGTGCACGTGTGCACACACACTAAATCAGGCACACACTGCCTCAGCTTGGTTCTCTAACTTGGGTTATTAAATTTACTCTGTTACTTACCACCACCGTGAGCTTGGCTGTCATGTCCATCCAGGAGCCACGGGGCCAGCAGATGCAAAAAGGATTACTTCACACAAACGGCTAATGTCAGAGAGGCAGAGATGGGGACCAGTGCCCTTGGGTACAGTGCCCCGGAGTGACTGTCTCAAGTTCTTTTTATTAGACTCTTCTCATGACATTAATCATTCTTATGAGTCAGGGGAAAAGACAGTTAAAGTATATTTTCTTGTGAGACAAGAAAGGGTTATCACTTATTTATAATCTATGTTAGCATGTTCTGCCCACCACACATGGTCAGGTCTATGCCCAAAGTCAGAGAGATCACAGAAGGGGGATTTTAGGCTTGGATACTTTCCAAGGGCCGAAGACTTCGCCAGCAAGTACGTAGAGCCTTCCCTGGCCACTGCTTAGATTTTCTCCAGCCATCTAGCCATGCCTTCTGTTAAACTTGAACATGTCACTTACCTCTTTGATCTTCCATTTAATCACCTGGAGAAGGGAGACACTCTGAGTACTTATCCCAGAGGGCACTGCTTCAGGTGAGGGCTCAATGAGTATGTGACCATGAAGAGCTCGGCACAGAAGCCTGGCATAGAGAAAATGCTCAGTAACCATCAGCTAATAAAAAATTAGCCCGTATTTACTATTAGTAGTTCTTCTTGTCCATCTCCTTTCTCTTATCCTCCTCCTGTGCTTCCTTCTTTTGCTGGGAAATTCACCCCAGGATCTTCTATTAGTTTTATAGTAGACTTAAGCTCAGTTGTTGTTGTTATTGTTGTTAGGTGCCATCGAGTCAGTATCTGACTCATAGCGACCCTCATAGGGTTTTCAATGGCTTAAGCTCAGTAGGGGTTAGGAAAACATCAGAGTCAACACCATGAACACTGTCAACACCAACATCATCACCACCACCGCCATCACCACCATCATCACTGTCAACAAGAATTAAAACAAATTCCCACCTAGACATCTTCTTAAATACCATTTAAATAGCTGGCTCTGTGACTATCAGCCTTGACCCTCCATGGCAAAGGGGAGGAGATGGTGATTTCTACATTTCCAAAGCCAGATCCTCCAGCCTCCTTTTCTTTTCTTATTTTAGAATGTATTTTTATTCCCTTTACGGAAGAGTTATATTCATCAATCCTGTTGAGTATGTTTGTTAAAGCATACTGGGTCCCTTTTCCTAGAACTGAGGGGGATGTGGTGGGGTGAAGTTAAAGGTTATTCCTGGCAGCTTAATGTTTCACTGACACCCCCTGTTATTGATGAGTCATGGTGACAGTCATAAGAGCGTTCACCTAGCCAGACATGGTGGCGCACAACTGTAACCCCAGTGGCTTGGGAGGCAGAGGCAGGAGGATCACAAGTTTGAGATCAGAGGCAGTCTGCATAATTTAGTGAGACCCTGTCTCAAAAAGTAAAAAAAATGGGCTGAGGGTGCAGTTCAGTGGTCCAGCACTTGCAGAACATGCAAGTGCGAGGCGCTGGGTTCAACCCCCAGTACCGAAAAAAAAAAAAAAAAAAAAGAAAAAGAAGAGCATTTACCTACCTGCTTATGGCCCTAGACTGAGCAGCACAGTCTTATGGTCTCATTCCTGGGAGGGAAGGAGCCACCTGATGTCCATATTGCAGATAAGGAAGCACCTATGCAGCCATATGGGAGAAGGGCCTGGCAATCCACTCCCAATGCAATCCCGAAACAGTCAGCCACTGAAAACCCTATGAGGGTTGCTATGAGTCAGATACCAACTCAACGGCACCTAACAACAACAACATGCAGCCATAGCCCTGATGCATCCGATCCCATCAGATCTTGGAAGCTAAGCAGGGTTGGGCCTGGTTAGTACTTGGATGGGAAACCACCTGGGAACACCAGGTGCTGTAGGCTTGGGAGACGGATCCAGAAACCCACTCCCAAAAATCAATCCACCACTGAAAACCCTATGAATAGCAGAGAAGCACTGACAATAGTGTTTCGCCTGTGGTACATAGGCTCGCTATGAGTTGTTTACTGACTCGATGGCACCTAACAACAACCACCAAATGCAGTTACCTTAGGTAACATGTCCAAGGTCCCTCAGCCCGAGTAGCTTGTCCACCATTCCACGCTGCCCAGAATCCCTTAGGAGATGGACCAATCCATGCTATCTTCATCTTTCTCCTAGTCCCAGGAGAAGCAAGAGAGGGAGCAACTGAGAAGGGGAGTCTGGGATGTGTCCAGCATGGCCTGTGTGCCCACAGGGGTGAGTCCCTGGAGCCTTTGACCTCAGGGAAAGTGAAGGAAGCTTTGCGTCTTGGTGGCTGTCATCTGGGTGCCTCCACAGACCTTTTGGCCTCCTGCCTCAGGAGCCCAGCGAGCCCTCTGGTGCATGATCCACTTACTCACTTCCCAAGCCTCAGTTTCCACCACTGTGAAATGGGAGCTATAAGACCTGCCCTGCATGCCTGAGCCCATGACTGAAAGAGTGAGTTCTCGGGAAGGGCTCAGAGCAGCCTCTGCTCTCCCTGAACACGTGGCCAACAGAGGCTGAAAACCAGATCTCAGCCCCGACATGACCTCCCTCAGGAGGCCCTGGCTGCCCCTGAGGCAGTTAGGAGCACCCTCTTCTTAACCTCCATCACCGCTGACGCTTCTCATTTCCAGAGCTACAGATTTCTGGGGCCAGGAGACATCAGTGAGGCCAGGAACCTTCCAGGCTCCCTCCCTTGTTCTTTCACTTGGAAGGTGCTTGATAACTGTCACCCAAAGAGAGGGATGAGCAAGGGACTCAACAGCCTTGCTTCCTGGAGGACAGATCCCACGAGCAGTCCAAGGGCTCGGTCTCAGGGGACGTATGTACCACACCTGATGGCCCCCGTGCCCCTCTAATTATAGAAGTGGTTTGGTGAGTGCTGACCTCATGCCACCTGAGGATCTACCTGCCCTCTCTGGTTTCCCGTGGCTGGACTTCCTCTGCACCTGTGAGCCTCCCTCCACCTAGTCACAGCCACCACCCAACAATAGTGATGCTGGGGACATGGACTGGGGGCTAGTGGACAGAGTCCAACCTCCTGTCTTTCAGAGGGACAGGTGGAAGGTGCATTTTACAGCATTCATCTGCGGGTCCCCAGAGGATGTGCGCTTCTCTTCTCCACAGCAGTGATCATTGTTAGGGGCCATCAAGTCAGTGTCTGACTCACAGTGACCCTATGTACAACAGGGGAAACACGATTGTCAGTGCTTCTCTGCTATTCATAGGGATTTCAATGGCAGATTGATTTTTGAGAGGGGGTTGCCAGGTCTTACTCCCAAGCCTACAGCACCTGGTGTTCCCAGGTGGTCTCCCATCCAAGTACTAACCAGGCCTGACCCTGCTTAGCTTCCGAGATCTGAAGGAATCAGCTCAGAAGTCAATGGCTTGGCTTTGTCTCTTTCTGCCCCTCCTGCTGCCTGGAATGGCCTCCTAAATCCTGAATCCTGAGCCCAAACCAAGGCAGAGTCTGTCTCAGAGCAGATCTGTCCTCGCTGGCCTCACAGTTTTTGGTCTACCTCCTAAATACTTCAGTTAGAGATCAGTGCAAACTCTCATGCAGTTATAAGAAACAACACATAGAGATCTTTGAAACCCTTCACTGTGGACCTGAGCATCCTGCAACACTTCATCACAATATCGCAGCCAGGGGCTTGACGTTGACACCACCCGCTCCCATCATTCTCCAGTTTAATCTGCATTCACTGTGTGCACACACTTAGTTTCGTGTCATTTTTATCACATTGTAGGTTTGCGTGTCTGCCACCACAAACCTGCCCGTGTGATAAGGTACAGGGCATTTCCATCACCATGAATGTCCCTCCTGTTGCCCTTTCATAACTACCCCCAGCCCCTCAAACTCATCCCTAACACTCAATAAGCACGAATCCCTTCCCCATCATCATAATCTCACCATTTCAAGATCTTATATAACGGAATCACACCCTTTGGAGTCTAGCCCTTTGGGTATTGGCTTTTAAAATTCAGCATAATTCCCTTGAGACTCATCCAAGGAGTTGTGTATATCAATAGCCCATTCATTTTTTATTAGTAACATTCTAGTGAGTATACAACTTAATAGGTTTCATTATGCCATTTCCATATATGTATATCATTATATGCCTGCAGTCGCACCACTGTGGTGTCCAATCCCATCAGATCTCAGAAGCTAAGCAGGGTCAGCCTGGTTAGTCCTTGGATGGGAGACCGCCTGGGAATACCAGGTGCTGTAGGCTTGGGAGAAGGACCTGGCAACTCACTCCCAAAAATCAATCTGCCATTGAAAACTCTATGAATAGCAGAGAAGCACTGACGATACTGTTTCACCTGTTGTACACAGAGTCCCTATGAATCGGGCACTGATACTTAACAACAAATATCATTGTTCACTCCTCATGTTCACCCTCTCATGACCCTGCTCCAATGGTCCCCTCTGCCGGGCATGTCGTGTTTCTGTGTATCTCTATTTATATTTATATCTATCTATCTATCTATCTATCTATCTATCTATCTATCTATCTATATACAGATACATAAATGTATACACACAAACACAATCCAGATTTGGCCTTAAGGACAAAACGTGATATTTCTCATCCTTTCCCTAATTACCCTTTCTTATTGCCCATCCCCTTTCTCTTTAGTCCCTTTTCTCCCCTACCTAGGCCCCTTCTACTTTCATGACCTATATATTTTAATATTGAATATATATGGAAATCTAATATCTACATATGAGAGAAAACATGTGAGGTTTGTCTTTCTGGGTTTAGCTTACTTCTCTTAAATGATGATCTCTAGTTCCATCCATTTTCCAGCAAAGGCCATAATTGTGTCCTTCTTTCTGGCTGAATAATACTCCATGGTGTCTATATACCACATTTTTCTTATCCATTTAGCTATTGATGGACACCTAGGTTGATTCTATATCTTGGCTATTGTAAATAACATAGCAATAAACAAGGGTGAGCAGGTATCTCTATGTTAGGTTGACTTATATTCCATTGGATATAGACCCAGAAGTGGTATAGCTGGGTCATACAACAGTTCTATTTTGAATTTTTTTGAGACACTGCCATAATGATTTCCATAGTGACTACAGTAATGTACATTCTCACCAGCAGTATATAAGGGTTTCTTTCTCTTCACATCTTCACCAGCATTTGTTGTTATTTGTTTTGTTGTTGCTAGCCATTCTGACTGGGGTGAAATGATATCTCAATGTAGTTTTGAATTGCGTTTTCTTGATGGCTAAGGATGTGGAACACTTTTTTCATATGATTTGTTGCCATTTGTATTTCTTCTTTTAAGAACTCTCAGTTCTGTTCATTTACTCATTTTTTGATTTGATACTTTTTGTTATTTAATTTTTTTAGCTCTTTGTATATTCTAGATATTAATCCCCTGTCTGATGTATCACTAGCAAAGCTTTTCTCTTCACTCTGTTGTCTACTTTTCTGTGCAGAAGCTTTTAATTGTCATACCATCCCAATTATCAATTCTTGCTATTGGTTCCTGCTCTATTGAGGTCCTGTTTGGAAAGTTCTTGCCTATACCTATGTCTTGAAGAGTTTTACCTGTGTTTTCCTCTAGCATTAAGATTTTCAATCCATTTTGAATTGATTTCCACACAAGGTGAGACAGAGGGATCTAGTTTCAGTCTTCTACATGAGGATATCCAATTCTTCCAGGGCAATTTGTTGAAGAAGCTATCTCTTCCCCAACTTATACTTTTGGTACCTTCGTTGAGCATCAGGTGGTTGTAGCTACATGGGCTCATTTCTGGATCCTCTATCCTATTCCATTGGTCTACATGTCTGTTTTTGTGCTGTTTTTGTTAGTATGGAACTATAGTATAATTTGAAATCAGACCATCAACTGCTCATATGCAGGTTCAAACTGAATCTGAAGAAAATTAGAACAAGTGCATGAAAGCCAAGGTATGACCTTGAGTATATCCCACTGGAGTTCAGAGACCACTTCAAAACAGGTTTGATGCATTAGACACTAATGACTGAAGACCAAACAAGTTGTGGCATGACATCGAAGACGTCATTGGTGAGGAAAGCAAAAGGTTATTAAAAAGACAGTAAAGAAATAAAACACCAAATTAGACTCAGAAGCCACTCTGAAACTTGCCCTTGAACATCAAATGGTTAAAGTAAAAGGAAGAGATGATGAAGTAAAGGAGCTACAAGAAGATTTCAAAAGGCAGCTCAACAAGATAAAATCAAGTATTATAATGACATGTGCAAAGAGCTGGAAATAGAAAACTGAAAGGGAAGAACATGCTCTTTTTTTCTGAAGCCTAAGGAATTGAAGAAAAAATTCAAACCTTGAGTAATTCTACAGGGAAAATATTAAAGGATGTAGGAAACATCAAAAGAAGATGGAAGGAATACATAGTCATTATACTAAAAAGACTTGGTGGATTACAAACCATTTCAAGAGGTTGCATATGTTCAGGACCCAATGGTATTGCAGGAAGGGGAAGCTGCCTTGAAGGAACTGGCAAAACACAAACCTCTAGGAATTGATGGAATACCAATAGAGATGTTTCAACCAACAGATGCAGCACTGGGATGCTAATTTGCTTATGCAAAGAGATTTGGAAAACAGCTACATGGCCAACTGACTGGAAGAGATCCATATTTGTGCCTATTCCCAAGAAAGAGGATTCAATGGAATACAGAAGTTATTGAATAATATCATTAATGTCATACGCAAGTAAAATTTTGCTAAAGATCATTCAAAAGCAACTGTAGCAGTATATAAACAGGTAATTGCTGGAAAATCAAGCTGGATTCAGAAGAGGCCATAGAAACAGGGACATAATTGTTGATATCAGATGCATATTAGCCAAAAGCAGAGAACACCGGAAAGATGTCTATGTTTTATTGACTGTGCAAAGGCATTTGACTGTGTGGATCACAATAAATTATGAATAACACTGCAAAGAATGGGAATACCAAAGCACCTAATTGTACTCATGAGGAATCTGTACATGGACAAGGAGGCAGCTATTCCAACAGAACAAGGAAACATTGCCTGGTTTGAAGTCAAGAAAGGTGTGCATCGGGGTTATCTCTTTTCACTGTACTTCTTCAATCTCTTTGCTGAGCAAATAATTCTAGAAGTTGGACTTTATGAAGAAGAACACGGTATTTTGATTGGAGGAAGACTCGTTAACAATCTGCATTACACAGATTACACAACTCTGCTTGCTGGAAGTGAAGAGGATTTAAAACATTTACTGATAAAGATCAAAGAACACAGCCGTAAGTATGCGTTGTGCCTCAACATCAACAAAACAAAAAATTCTTTTTTTTTATTAGAAATTTTTAATGTACATCATAATGTGATTCATTTTGACATGCTTTTCGTTGTGACAATTTTCATATATGCAATTTGATAAGCATTATTCATATAGGTTACCCCTTACCCTCCTCTATGTTTCCCCCCTCCCCCCTTCCTATCTAAGTTTCCCATCCAAGTCTTCTCTATCTTTTACTA